>CALNXK010000127.1:1432500-1492500 GCA_942486035.1 Porites lobata
TGAAACTTATTTGGCCAAATTTTAACGGACGGGTTTTAAGATAATCAATAATTCTACCTGGAGTTGTGAAAACCGGGTTAGCAAACATTTTGTAATTTTTCTCAACTTCCCCTGTCTAACAGCTTGTTTACTCTGTTGCTTGCTTATGTCGTTTGTTTTTGCTTTTTTTGTGTTTAGGGATTTGTGTAGAAGTGGATGTGGACAGAATTACTATCCGAACGCCCCCCCCCTCCCCCACCCCCCGCCCCAATTTTTTTGGTCTCTACCCACAATTCTCTCTTTAATACAAGTGACAGTTATTTGAAATCAGTGCGCGCCTAAAGCTGGTCTCGGGGCCGTTTAACAGTTTAGTTTTAGATATTGGTCACCTTGAGAAAAGTTTCCCGGAGACCATCATGTAAAGTTCTGACACGGGACAAAGTAATTACGATTCGCAGAGTCTGCATCGTCCAATATCGTATTATATTCTCGTTTCATTTGCCTCAACGGATCAATCACCCTGATCCGGGCTGAGACAGAAAGGTACGATATTGTTCGCTTTTCTAAGGTGACCACTAAGTCTTTGGTCTCGGGAACAGGCTCCTAGGAGTCAAATGAATTAGGTGCTAGCAAAATTGCAGGCGATCTTTTACCCGGGCCAAGACTTAGATTTTTCTGGTGTGAAAACAAGGCTAAGATGGTCCCCGCCGACCGTGTGACTCTACATCCGGGAACTTGAATAAGACGAGTGTAAGAGAAAAGTCCAGAGGTGTTTATTTGCAATAGGCCGAGTTTTTCCGAGTTATTCGATGATATTTCGCTTATGTTGAACGCGAGAAGATTATGCGTGGTTGTGGATAGTCTTATCAGTGCCGCGAAAGTGTGTGATTGTGTTATTTCCGCATGGTGTTGACAGGTATGTGATCGCCTGGTTGAACTGCGGTTTGGCCAAATATTCTGTGCCAGCCATTAATACTGTTTCGTCGGTGTTTAGCTTAGCTGATTGTACCTTGTAAAAGCAACTCTCGACTTAGGAAAATTGGATCTAGGTCTAGTTTCAGCGGGCTCTGATGGCATTGAACCATAGGCCGATTTTGGCAGATAAGAAGGTGATAATTTGTGCACCATGTTTCATTCAGTTTGTTGTCTATTCCATGCGAAATCCTGTTGTTTACCGGACCGCGAAAAAAAGTTGTGTTTTGCTAACTATTTAAGTTGTTATGTAAGCCTTAACCAAGCACTCTTTCGCGAAGTCAGATTACTGAATAAATGTTCTAAAATTTGCGTAATTTTAAATTTGGACTCGTTGGAATGCTTCTAGGGACCATTAACTTACTGCCCGGGGTCAGATAAACGCTTTTAATCGGCCTTTGAACGAGTTTTGTTGTTTTAAATTGCCAACTAGTAGAATGAGTTGATATTTTTGCAAACCCGGTTTTCAAAAATCCAGGTATATAATTGAACTGTAATTATCAAATGTGTCACAAAATTCGTCTGTTCAACTTCCATTTTAAAGTTCTCATTATTTAAAATAGGATAAAAGTAAATATTCTGCCAAATATCAGAAAATTTGAATGAGTAGATTTTGAGAAATCGTCTTCTGTGTACCAGTGTTTTTTCGCCGCCATGTTTGTTTGTCCAATTTAAAACACGCGCCGTCACGCGAGTTACCGCTGACCGCACACAAAACTGTGTTCAGCCACCTTAAGGTGCGGGCATTAGAGTTCCCTCATCCCGACCAGTCGAAAAACAAAGCACCCCTCCCCCCAGACTAATTAACCACTTTCGCTTCTGAGACACTTCCGGCATGTAAATTTTGGCTCGATTTCACTAAGATTTCCGTGCATAAAAACTTTCAATATAAACTAGATAGTAAAATTCATCCTATTTGCATAGTATAGGATGCATTTACTTATTATTCTTTACCTGTTTTCTCTAGCAAAGCTTTGTAAAGCTTAGCGTATCCAATACCAGCGTTCTCTTCGTTGATGGAGAGCCGAGATTCATGTGCATGCACAACAAACACTGCTACGTTCATCTCAAGCTCCCGAATGCCTTTATCACTTAACTGAGCCATCTCAGAAAGCGGAAAGTAGTGGGACACTACTTTAGATGAATTTACAATGGCGTTCAACCAATCTTCGACGACATTTAGCTTATATGTACGGTCACAGTTAAAAAGATGAATGTTTAGTTGCTTTGACATCGTCTCTGCTTGTTTGGTTGCTTTTTCTCGGTTTTGTCGTTTCCCTTTCGCCTTCAAATGCGCAGGTATTCTCAGCGTCTTCTGTCTTCTAAATCGACAGTCAAGCCAATTAATAACCTCGCAATGTTTCCGAGAAAGCTTGAATACGTCACGCTCCGATTATGAACACACAACGCCTTAGCGACCACTTGAACTGTCGCATACGGTATATTACAGCCTGTCAATTGTGTAACACAATTTCCCAGAAAAAGATAGAAAACAAACACCAAAAAATACATCATCCGACTACAATGACACGTGATCTCTTTCTTAGAAAACGTGGGAGAATTCCCTATTTGTGAATGAATAGTTGTCCGGTCAACTTCGCCATTTATTCACAGTCTTCATAAGTCGCTGCGAAATTAGGATCTTGAAAATGGGGGTGAGTCTACCAAACTTTACTTTTTAAGAACATTTAAACAGTATAAGCTTGTATCCTCAGCCGCGTCCCAGCTATCTGAGACAGTTTCATTAGTGACTTCTGTTAAAATAGCTTACTTTTCTGGTGACTTCTACATGTTGTCACAGGAGCCGGAATTTTTATTGTCTAGCTCTATGAACGAGTTTTGTTTTCAGCTTCATGAACTTTTCTTTGTACGGCACGTTACTGCCGGTAGTTAACCCGCGATATTAGTACAGCTTGTGGTTTTCATTTTCAAAATCATCGCAAAACCATTTTGAGTTGAAACGGAACAAAGGACTCGTAGCGAGTGCAAGTACGCAATCGAAAGGTTTTGAAAAGTCCTTTCCATTAGAACACTCAGCTCGCTGGATTCACACTGGATTGGATTTAATCCTGATAAGTTTCTTTTTCTCTGTGATTTACAAAGCACTACTTAAAGTTTTCAGACACCAAGTGTTCCATATTTTCCGAGAAGTAGGCCTTACACGCGCACGAGGTTAGTTCTTTGTTGTTTTATATTTTCTTTCATTTTCAAAGGTTTATGCTCAAAATAAGAATTTAAATCGAAATATACGCCGATGATGAATTCGAGTAGTTTTTCTTTGCAGAGTATCTCGATTCGCTAGTATTTGAGGGCAGGGAAATTAGTCACCGGCTAGCTTCCGGCTTTCACTTTCATATCTACTTGGCCTTGGGGAGGGTTGAGGACGCGTTTTGCCCAAGAGAAGCGCCTTCCGGCTTCACTTTCACTTTCGAATGATAGTGGCATGGGGGAGGGGGTAGGGGGTGGAATAATCCCCTGCAGTTAACTAATGTAGAAGTAACTGCCATTCACTTCCAGGCTTGTCTTTCACTTTTGAGCATGAAATTAAGAGGATGAGGGTCAAGGGATGACTATTCACCACCTGATTTTTCTTAAAGGGAATCAGATGCAAGGCGGCAAATGAAAGTTTCGTACCTACAGGCTAACTCACAAGTTTCAGTTTCCTGACTCATACACGGTAGAAAAATCCCTGTTTTGCCACCGCGACAGCGCTAAAAATCTGTAGTAGTTACGAAGTGGTCGTATTTCTTAAAAGAGCCGTTGTCAGTAAATTTCGAGAATTCGGCGCCAGATCAAAAAATTCGAAGTCTTTTTTTTCATTTCACCAAAAAACCCCTCTGGTATTAAAACTATTTTCAACTTTAGATCGGCCTAAACCTGGTCGGAGGCCTAAAGAAAATTATGCAAATTAGGGCATTTTCAAAACGTTCGTACCACAAAAAAGACAGCTAATCTATAGTTCATCTTTACAAGGGTTGTTGCACATTTCTTAAAGTTACTTATTTTATTTGAATTTAGACTGCAGCAGCCCTCGACAAGGAAAATATTAAGTTTGACTATAACAAACACTGGAAAGTTAATTTACTCGTAATCTCTGGCAGTACGATACAGATCCGAATACTTCGGTTGTTCGGTGACCTGAGATATCAGAGAATCTCATTGCTCAAAGTCCTCGAATTATCAGTATAGGTCACTTTAATACTTGTTTTCATTAATCCGGTATAAGTGACAAAGTTCCTTATGCAAATAACGTGCATCTGACCTGAAAATATTACCAGTGACTGAAACGTGAAGCATATGTTGCGTGACAAAGGAAGTAAAGTACGCATGTTTTCCACGGTCTGTCGGGCCGACCATTTCTGAGGTGAGTGAAGGGGTGGTGGGGTAAGGGGCTGGGTGATTTTGAAAAATATATACATGTATACACTGTATATCCTGGAAGTGCATATAGGGTAAGAAAAGATTCCTGCATAAGCGCACTGTCCACAAAAACACCTAACGCACCTACAGTGGGCTGACAAAAAAAACCTGCCCGAGACGCTCCCTGGGTTGACACCATGAAGCTTATGATTTTTCTCAAAAACGGAGCTTCGCTGGAACTTTTGAATATTCATTTGTTTTTTAAAATAGTTTACCAAAAGGGTTTTTTTGGTTATATAGAAAAAATCGATTTTTTTGATCTGGCGCCGGATTCTCGATATTTTCTGACAACGGCTCTTAAGAGGTTTTGAGAAAGGATGATAATCTTTTTTTTTCACGTTTGGTTAAATCTCCAGTGGTTATCCATAGGCGGGGACTTGATCGATTAACGTTTCAAGACTCCACGATAGTAGGAATAAAGACTGCTCTTGACAGGGGAATTAGCCTAAGGATGATTGCATTGTTCTAGTTAACACGCGACTATCAAAGTCAGTGAGAATGGGTTATACTGTAACTCAGTCAAGAGCCGACCGGGCATTGGATTAATGATGAAACCACACACTCACAGCGGCTAACCTGATTGGTAATTAACAATTATTCCTCGAACCCGAATGGGCTGTGAGTCAATAGCTATTGACTCAGAGGCCATGAGGGCGAGAGGAATAATTGTTTTAGTAAAATCCAACACTAGTTGGTCAAAAATATCACGACAAAACAACTTTACCTAGTTAAAGCTAGACTTTCATCCTTTTTTTGCCGCCAAAAAGCCGGCGCTTTTTGCTACTAGTGGGCTATAACATATAGCCTAGTAGTAGCTCAACCAATCAGAACGCAGCATTGATAATAGACCACTAGTTGGATTTTACAAAAATGATTTGCTGTTAGTACACTTAAACTCCTACGAGCGTCTAAAGTGACGCAAAAAAGAGAATATTAAGACCTTTTGTTTAAGTTATATAAGGGTCGTCGATCGTCATACTTAAACACCTCCTTTTTTTATTCTGTAAAATGGTTCCACATTAGAAAAGTGTTACCGCCATCTTTTTTTCGAGCTGGTTTTCTTTTTTAAAAACCCCTTTCAAACCTGCAATAGGCAGTCAGACAGCTTGATGCGGGTTAAAAACTTCCATTTTCTTTTCTTTTTTTTTTTCTATTTTAATTCAGGGTAGTAATAGCCATGAAACACAGTATACTTACGTGGACAATACAGAGAGTAAAAGAGAAGAAGCAAGGCAGTTGGAACAGAGAAGGCTGGAAAATGAACGGAGACAAAGGGAGGCTCAAGAAAGGCTGCGTATACAGGAAGAAGAACGACGAGAAGAAGAGAGAAGGAGGGCGGAGTATCAGCAACAGCGGCAACGAGAGGTAGAACAAGAAGAAGCTAGGAAGAGAGAAGAGGAAGAAAAGCGCTTGCGTTTGGAGAACGAATTGTGCCTCCGTCGAGCTGAGCTGTTTGACTACAAATTTGGTAACAAGATCAAACTAGATAGTTTCAAAGGCTTGGCAATAGATGATGTGACACAACTCAGAATCGGTGTGTTCGGACCCACTGGATCGGGCAAGAGCTGCTTTATCAACACGTGTGAACGAGCTGTGAGGCAGACGGATAAGGGCACAGCTCCTGACAGCACCACAGGGCAAGAAGGGACCATCACTCTTCAAGATTATCTCCCTGAGTTATTCTTCCACTTGGTTGATACACGTGGTTTCTTCAACTACAACGCTAACGAAACCGTGGAATTTAAGAACATCTTGCATGGAAAGATACAACCCGGGGATAATGTGGTCCGTCCTAAAGAAGACCAAGAAGATGTTCCAGCTATGGACCTTCACCCAAGTGCCCCATTTGCCAATCGACTGCATGGTATCATCATTGTTGCCAAGGCGAATGACCCGCGACTGAAGGAGGGTGCCTTAAAGGATTACCTAAAACCAGTCCGAGATATTCTGCGTAGAACTGGTAAAGTGTTATCTAATGCTGATAATCAATAGGACACCAATGCGGACAAAAACTGGCAAAGTAGTTTTCCATACAAATCCTTGTCAATTCTGAAATTTTTAAACTGACGTTTAATCTTTTCCTTACGCATTTAAGGGCTCAAATTGCCTGTTATGAAGAATTAAAAGGAGATCTGAACGCCGTAATGATTAAGGAAATATTTCATGACAGTTTTGACAAATGCAAAATTTGCAAGGGTTTGTCCCCGGAAAACAACATGCAAATGCTTCTAACTTTGATCGGCGGCCGTCTCATTTACTAGGAGATATAAAGCTGAAATTCTCAGGTTACCTAATTTTAATATGCTCTTTCAGGTTATGCTAACAAAATTTTTCAAAAGTTAACTGTTTTCGTGTTTACCGAAAGCTGATCACGTGATCAACTCGTGCCTGAAGGGCCTTTATATTAATTTCGCACAAATTAAAGAATTAAGGAAAAGAATTATCAGCAAGAGTTAACAATTTATCATGTGATATCCTTTTATTAGAGGTTATGGTTGTGGCTGTGAAGCCCTCACTTAGATTGTAAAGACTTTCTTTGTTAGCCAGAAAAGGGGCATACTGTAGGCGTGTAGCTGTGCAACAAAAGTGCTGTCATGACAAAAGCAGCTTGTATAGGTTCAGGATTTTATAAACGGCCCTGTTGCTGATCTCAGCTTACAAAATGTTATTTGTTAGTGCAAGGCATAGGTATGGTTGGGAGGATGATATTCAGTTTCAAATTGCGCCTGAGATCGTTATATATATTCCTAAGATGTGTGACCAAGAACAAGAGCACAGGGCTCGGAAGCTTAAGAAAAGGAACTATTCCATTTTAAAAAAAAATCTATTAGACTAGGGAGACTGATAGACCCGCAAAAATCATATCAGTATCGGTTGTGAGAGACCAGTTTTATTGCTTGAACCCTTGAAGTTCTGCTTTGTCTCCTTTCACAATCCTTTACCAATCTATTCATTTCTTTTTGCTCCCACGAAAGGAATCGCACCCATCACTGTTGTTACGCACCGTGACACACTGACGACAGAAGAGGAATGTGAAAATGCCCTTTACGAAGCTTCAGCGGCTACTGGCAGTTCACCCAGTCACACTTTCTTTGTGTCTAACTACTGTAAAGACAACAGCAAACGCAATCCAGAAACAGAGCGCATGATCTTCAATATTCTACACTACGCGCTGTTTACGGCTGAGAGGGCAGTGAAGATCATGAAACAGAGACGGAGAAACGAAGAGGATGGGATGATGCGCGCGCTTGAAGGAATTAATGTCAGCGGACAAGTTGCGCCGGACGCCGCGGACGGTAATCGAAAAACTTGTATTTCCTGTACATAATATGTAGGATAGTGCTGGCCCGCAAAGTAGCATTAACTAATTGAGACGGGTCAGGCACAGATACATACCAATTGTTCAACCTAGTGGAGGTGGCTAGTGGTGAGTGAATATTTACCGTGCCGTGAAGCGACAATAAATTTAGGTTAGACGAAAAGCTTTACCTGTAAAAACTTCCAAACCAAATTTCGTCGCCTTCCTCGTGTATTTCGGAAAACACTTCTTCGTTTGTTACAGCAGCAAACCGCGGGAAGCCCTTTTGCTCGTAACCTACGCGATTTTGACGCCTCTCAAAAGTGAATAGCACTGTATATCCCGAGTTTGAGCAGCCAATCAGAGCGCGCGAAAACCGCTATCCACTGTTTTAGTATGATACTAAAAATAAATATATCGTATTAAAATATATTCAAGATTCATATATTAAGATCGATTCACTGCAACACCTTGAAATTTCAAGACAAACCTAGCCTACAAACCTGCAAAAAATCCTCGTTTTTCACGTTATGCTAATTTTTCCAAATTAATGGGGACCATACATACCTCAATGACTAGTACTTTTCAGTTTGAATGTTGTCAACGTTTTACAATAAAAAATACAATAGAATTCAAGGCGATTGAAAAATATCGGTATGGCTTCCGAAAAAACTGTATCGAAACACCTTAAATCTTGAGGTTACAGTAAGTGTGTCAACTTGATCGATCCTTTTGAAACCTAAAAGTTGTCGATAAATTGACGCTTTGAATTATGTTTTGACAATGAACGAATATTAAGAGGAACACAATTCCACACTTTAGCTCCATTGCAGGAAAACAACTTAATCCTCTGCTGTGTTCTCGAATTTTTAGTGGTGAAGATTTGCTAATAGTTTGAGTTTAGTTGTAGTTGTGATTTGTTTATTTATCTTTCTCGAATCGCATTTAATTTTTATTTCCAGTCCTGGATGTTTAGTGGGCTTAATCTTAAAGCCCAAAATCGAAAATTTTATTTGCTCAAACCGCATTGTATCGAAAAAGCAACCCCTCTGTAATAGTTCGGTAAGTCAGTGGAAATTTCTCAGTAATTATTACTGGATAAATCCCTATCAGCGACAGATTCTATGTTAATGATCTGACCTCCTATCCTTCTCCTTATCATCACATTAACTTCTTACTTAGGGCAAAATAAATGTTTGGTTAGGACTGTAGCGTGTGGGCTGTTTTCTCAGAATCTTACAAAACCTTGTTTCGGCTTCGATAGTCTGGTTGGCGCCTTACGTATTTACTGGACTCTCAAACTCTTTCATGCGGAGTTTTCTGTCGAGGCCATTTCAAATGCTGGTCCAACATCAGTGGCGGATCCAGACCTTGAGATAAGAAAGTGGGAAGCCCGGTCATCCAGAAGGGAGGAGAGGCGGTCTCCCCCAAAATTTTTTTTGTCCCTTTGGGCCTTAGTTTGGTCTTTCCCTTCCCTGGATTCGCCACTGAACATAATCCAATAATGATGCTTGAACCCCTTATTAAGCGTTGTTGGATGTCGCTTGACAAAGTTGGATGAGGTGTAAATGTGATAAAACGTTTGTGCTCGACTTTTCTGTTGTACAGTATTAATATTAGAACGATGTGTTTCAGTCAGGCCTGTTTCAAACGTCGTGCTACTGCCGACTGTAGCTCGACTGCAGCACCCGGACACTACCACGACTTGGTTTCAGACGTCGAATTGCGAAAACAAAACTCAAAAATAAAGGAACAGTTTAGCAAACTTTTAAATGTATTGTTAGGTAATGTATTTATAATTTATGAACTGAGCTCGGCACGGCAGTAGCGCGACGTTTGAAACCAAGTACACGGCAGTAGCACGACTTGGTTTCAAACGTCGCGCTACTGCCGCTAAAGTCGAATTTAATACGATCAATTTAGTTCGGCACAGCAGTAGCACGACGTTTGAAACGGGACTCAGTGTCACAGGCGGCTCCTAAGAAGAATTCCGAGTAGTCACAACAAGAGTCGAACCTTTGCCCTCTGGTTACGTTTACTAGTCCAGATGCTCTACCACTGAGCTGCAGGGGACTCGTAAGAGCTAAAGCCTGGTTTTCACTAGCGCATAAGCATAAGGATAAGCATATGTGTAAGCAAGTGAAAACTGGGTCGACATAAGCATAAGCATAAGCACAAGAAAAACGGACAACTTCGTTGTTTGTGCTTGAGCTTATGCTTATGTCGTAGCTCTGACAAGTGAAAACTGGGTCGACATAAGCACATGCATAAGCACAAGGCCGTGGGCCAATCATAGGTGACTTTGACCCAGACCTCATGCGAACATATGAAAAGCAATCTGGTAGACGCTTCGTCCGCCATCTTGTTTATCATTGGGTTGAGAAGAGCTGCTATCGAGAATTAAGTCAATTTAATTATTAATTAATTCGACTTAAATTAAGTTGCGTGCGTATGTTCTTATGCTTAGGGTTATGCGCTATTGAAAACCAGGCTTAAGGTCACTAAAGCCTCGGCCAAACGTCGAACTTTTCATGAGACGAACCAAAGTCTAATTTGGGTCGACTTAAATTAAGTTAAGACCATCTGTTGGGTCAGACATCGAACTTAGGACGCGTCAAAGCAATCAACTGAGTCAGACCAAAAAGCGGTTAGTAAATTTTCTCCCGAACGAGGCTAAGTGTACATTATCATACAAACTTTCAATTTATTAGTTTAGTTTGTCGCATATGAAGATCGACGTTTGTCGCGGAGACGATCTTCAGACGTTCTATCCGTCAAACTCATTCACTGACGAACTTTCGAGAACTTAACTGAGCCAGACGTCGAACTTTCACTAAGCTTGTGTAAGGAAGATTGAAAATCCTGCACAACGTAGTTACTTAATATTAGTGTGAAAATTATAAAATCGACGCTGTTATTTTAAGAGTCTTTTTTTCACAGAGATTGGTTCGTCTCTTGACAGTTCGAGGTTTGGTCTATGCCATAACTAGGTGTATCACTGTGTCACTGAATGGAAAACATGTTCTCCAGTATTCACATCAGGCTTAAATAAAAAAAAAAAACATATTTCTATCAGCCAGTTTTGTTGAACCATTAGAGCGGTTCAACAATGTAGCTGATACAGTATGAACTCAGAATTAAGCTAAATATCTTTTCTGCTTTCTTTCTATAACAGCTTCTGTTCAGATGTTCCTTCGTTTTCTGCAAAATGAGTACCAGTGGGGTTCCAACAGCGTGAAGGCAGTGTTAAACGAGCTGTCTAAGGCTGACGTCACAAGCGTCAGTCTGCTGGCCATGTGTTGGAGTGATGTGCAGGCTCATTTTCCTTTTGGAATGAGGAGAATGGTGGAGAAAGAACTAAAGAACAGAAACATGATCCCTTAGGAAGGCCAAGTTTTCAAGGCATGGGAAACAAAACTAGTTTCTTGCAATTATAAGGCCGTCTTTTTAAACTTTATTCAGATTTTTAAGGGAGTGTGTCTCCGCAGTTTAGCCAACTTGTTTAATTTTTGCCAATTACTCTCTCTAATGAAACTTAAAGAGTAGAAATAAGTTCTTAAAATAACAAAATCACAGCTTCATGTTAGAATTAAATATATCGAATGTGGGCTATTGTTTGCAACTGTGCGTTTTTCCCGCGCTTGACAACCTTGACATGAATTTACCTGATGTCGAAATGCGATTGGTTCCTTCAAGTTTCAGCTGGCGTTGTGGTTGGTTAGAGTATGAACTTAGGGTGCTTTCAATTGGTCGTATTCCGGAATGAGAATAGTCAAAAAGTTTGCTACAAATCTCTTCAGGCGTAATTTTTGAACCCGTAAACGTTACTGACATATAAATATCTTATTTCAAGCAGATATTTAGATACTGCATTTAATGCAATGAATGCAGTGATTTCTAGTTAAGAGTTCATTTCATTCAGTATTCTGATTCCGGATTACGGTCCTAAAGTTTGCTTTTACGATGTTCAGTGGACGCCCACACTCTATATACAAAACAAAAGAAATAAACGCAGGAACTGGATGCAGGATGCCTATGATAAGACTCTCCTAAACACATCACTGTTTAGTTACAATAAACAGGTCTTGATTAGAGAAAAAGAACTTTATGTCAGTGCCTTAAGAAATGTCTGGAAAACAAACGCTTGCTGATGTTAGGGTAAGAAGCGACGGCTTTGCTTACTTTGTCAAATAGGAACCTTATCCAGGTTCAGAAAAAGAAAGAAATTTCGTCGTTGCTTGTTTACTTCCTCCATAAAACATGATGTTAGGCAATTTTCATGTCGTAGTTGTTGTTTTGTTTATTAAAGCTATTGCGGTTTTTTTTACGTTCTCGTTGTTGTTGCCGTCGTCGGATCGTAAGGTCCCTAAAGAGCGAGAACAACACTGAAAATTAAAAAGATCTGTTTCAGCCCCAAAGTGTCAATTCAGCCCTGCAGGCCAAAGTCTGATTCAGCCCTTCCTGAAGCCATTTGAGCACAATTTAGGGCAAAAAAAAACTCAATTAAAAGGCTATTCCAGCCCACTGTAGGGCCCATTTCAGCCCTGGGACCAAATCAGCCCTAGCTAATTGGACTGTATTGGCCCTGATTTAAGGGAGCCAAATTATATTCTGGTACCTAACATACCTATAGTTTAGAATGTTGCATCCCTTTTTACTGCTGTAAATGCACTCGTACCCTGCTCCCAGAGGTTTTTCTTGAAATTTTTCTTCGCGAAAGAGAGAGCGAGCTGCGAAGCGGTGAGGAGGTAAAATTTCGCGAAGAAAAAGTTCAAGAAAAACCTCTGTGACCAAGGTAATGCACTGGTGGGTCAACGTGATGCTAGTTAATGAACTTTCATTATCAATTTACTTACTACTTTACTACTTTACTTTAATGTGAGAGGAATAAAATAATCAATTTACTTTGACACGGACTCTACAATGCCTTCACTCATTTCTCGCGTTTCTGACGAACCCTAAACTTCTATTCAGATGTCGAGTTTGAGAGCGTAGCGTCTCTTACGCATCATACAACATCATATAAAATCGAAGAATAAAAATAAAAACTCTCTCTCGACAGGCAAGAGATATGACCTGGCCTTCTAGGCATGCGTCGTGCGTTCTTTTCCCACGCGGCACAACCCTTGGGAAAGTCCGGTTAGCGCAAGAACAGGTTGCCCAAACCCACCTGCTCATCACGAGGAAAGGGTGTAAAGTAATAGGTGACGCGTGACCTTTGTACTGGACGCGCCGGTGTATGGGAAATAAAATTCTGAGATCTACGAACGCAAAATAACGTTAAATCTAATTTTTCTTCCAATAAGATGAATAAAAATGACTTACCTGCGATGTATTCCACTGTATTTTGGTCCCGGGGGAGGTACTCCCTCCTTTTTTTACGCCCAGTTTCCTCGTAATGTGAGGTTGGACAAATTCTTGGAAAGAAAGAAGAGCAAATTCTTGGAAAACGCAAGGTCATCGAAAAGGGGAATTACCATTCCTGATGATAATTTAAAGTAGTTTTTTTGTGTTGGTGCTGTAGACTGCAGCAGTTGGACTCGGGTGCAGTTAAAGAATGGGGGTAGGTAGATGGAAGTATTGAATCTACCTGCTCGTAATATTTGTATTTTTTGTCACGTGCATGCATTTATTCGTTCCTTCTAGCGGATAAACATGCATTGAGGCATATACACTTTCAGAAACAGATAATCGACGTCTAAATCCATTTCACCTTGTTTCTGTTCATTACCAGTTGCAAATGTGACGTTGAATCACCTCGGATTTACATGCTAGCAAATTTTCATTTCCATGAAAGCTAAATTATATATTTACTGATAAAAATCCCCCCCTCCACCCCCTCCAATTTCTTCCTTGAATCACTCCATCTTTAGTCTTTTCATTTTCAGTTTCACTATCTCGCTTAAGCTTGCTTCCGGCGATAAGCTAAGGCAGCCGAAATTCCAAAAACGACCATAAAGTAATTTCAACCATTCCCGGCTTACAAAATATTTTGAGACACTTTTATTATGCTTTGTAAGTTCCTTACAGTCATGTTTAAGCTTGCGAGGCTAAATTTGATTTGATTCTATTTACTTCCTCCGGTAGTCTACGCTTGGATCACTTTCACTTTCGAAATTCCGGGGAACACCTCCCCAAGGACGAAAAATCTCAGCAGTCAGAGGTGATTCATTTTGATGGAAAAAAATGTGAATTAAAAAGCTTTCGTTTTTTTCTTTAGACCGCCCTCGAAAAGGGGGTGAACGATATGATTGAAATACAAAGAGCTGAAAGAGAAAGAGAAAGAAGAGAAAGAGAGAGAGAGAAAGAGAGGGGGAGAGAAAAATTGTTGAACAGCTAGCTAGAACAGAAACGCAGGCAGAGGGAGCATGAAGAAAGACAGCGCATCGAAAAAGAGAGAAGAAAAGAAGAAGAGACCAAAAGAGCAGAGTATGAGCGACAAAGGAACCTAGAGAAGGCACGAGAGGAAGAAAGGAGAAGAAAAGAGGAAGAAAAACGCATGCGTTTGGAGAAGGAACTTTGTCTTTGACGACATGAATTGTTCAATTACAAATTTGGCAACAAAACCGGGCTGGGTAGTTTTGGGGGTTTGGAACTAGATTTCGTAACCCAACTCAGGATTGGCGTCTTCGGAGCAACTGGATCAGGTAAAAGCTGTTTTATCAACACGTGTGAACGCACTGTGAGACAAACAGAAAAGGGATCGGCTCCTGACAGCAGCACTGGTCAAGAAGGTACAATCACTCTTCAAGATTATCTCCCTGAATTGTTTTTCCGCTTGGTGGATACTCGTGGTTTCTTCAATTACAACGCTTATGAGATCGAGGAATTTCAAAACATTTTGCACGGGAAGATTCAGCCTTGAGATAACGTGATCCGTTTGCCAGAAGACGGAGCCAGCATCGCATCCGTGAACCATCATCCATGTCCCTCTTTTGCCAACCGACTTCACGGGATAATTATTGTTGTCATGGCGAATGATCCTAGGCTGACAGGAGGAATTCTGGAGAAGTGCTTAAGTCCAGTCCAAGAAATTTTGTGCAAAACTAGTAAACTGCCTCCTCCTGCTTTTACCACTTACTCAATAGTTGTTCAGTTCTGAATACCTTATATATATATATATATTAAGTGAATAATGCTTTTTTCAGTTGTTATCAGCTCAGGGACAGAACATCCATAAAGTCTGATCGAATCATTAAACAGTATGATATCAAATTTTATTGACATGTGATTCAATCTAAACACAAGAAATTTACAGGGCAGGATTTTACACAATGGAAGCTTGATGAAAAAAAGTCAGTTTTTATTAGCCTGAATCCGTCCCCTCGGAAAATGGTTAAGTCTAACTTAAAGTATAATTAAATTCAGTTTTGCCTATGAGAGTCTAACTGGGGCTTAATACTTCAAACCTTACACTCAGATCCAGTGATAACATAAAATGGCACAATCATGGAATAAAATGTAAACCATGGATTAGTAGTAACTGGCTTCTTGGAAACTGCGCTTCGATCCACCCTGGCTTTCAGAAGGCCACTGTGAGGTCGTACGCTCAAGTCTGACCCATGCGATTCATAGTATGTTTCAGAAAACAAACTAATACTTTTCTACTATGAAGTAACTACTTCTTTTTCTAAAGATAGTAGTAGGTGTTAAGGCTGCTTAAAGGAAATTCTCGCTTCCAAACATATCTAACATTAGCATTCTTTTTACTTCCCACATTAGGAATCACCCCGATCACCGTTGTGACGCACCATGACAAACTGAAATCACAAGAGGAGTGTGAAAACGCCCTCCGCCAAGCATCAGCAGCTACCGGAAGTTCATTGGAACACACATTCTTTATACGCAACTACACAAAAGACAACAGTAAACGTAACCCGGAGACAGAGTGCATGATATTCGACATTCTTCACTGCGCACTGCTGACGGCCGAGAAGGCAGTGAAGGTCATGAAACAGAGAGAAATGGAGGAAGACGAGAAGGCATTGAATTCTGTTGAAGGTAACACATAACGTTAACGTGTTACCAACTTTTGAAGCCAACCAAATAAGGAAATCTCTGTGAAGTTTGAACGATCCCGAAAACTTTACCTGAGCGCGCCCAAGTAATAACAAAACCCCAAAGGGCAATAAAGTCTATTCTAGTCTATCATCGGTTCAGTGGTTTAAAAAAACTCCGACTGTATAAGTTACAGGTGATTTCTTCGGAGAAAACGCAAAGCTATCCAATGGGAACCGTTCAATTCGCTACTTGAGAATGAATAGAAGTGTGGTTTTTTTCGCCATCGGTTCATCAGTCTTTAGAAGTCTCTGCTAAAGGATCCTGAAATGGGGGTGAGTCTTATGAAACTTATTTTCAAGAACGTTTACTCAGTATAAGTGGCTCCCAAGAAAATGTGTACGGTAGAAGTCGGAAGGCAACCTCAGCTGAGACCCAAATATCCGAGACTATTTTGTACATTGTAAAATTCAAAGTTTGCTGATAATCTTTCTTCTTAATTTTGCATTAGCGGTTGGCTGGGAGGAGGGGGGGGGGGGTTGTTTCTTTAGTAATCTGGTTTGGGTCTTACTCTATGAATGTTTACATGCGCTTCACTTTGTATGAGTCGTCGGTATTTATTCTAGCTACTAGTACGAATAGTAATTTTAATTTTCATATCGTTGCATAACCATTCAGTGACTTGAAACGGAGCAAAGCCTGAACTCTAAGTGGAGTACGGGACTCTTAGCGGAGTACAAGAACACTATCGAAAGTTTTTGAATAATTCCTTTCCATGGGAGCAGCTCACATGTTTCATGCTGGATTGGATTTCGTTCTGACAAGATCGTATTTCTCTATGTACAAGCCGTCCTCAATGTTTCACCAGCCCTCGCACCAGCCACAAAGTGTTCCTTTTTTTCCAAGAAAGGACGATTAACACTTGGGTGAGCTAAGTTCCTTGTTGTTGATTTTTTTTTTTCATTTTTTAGGTTTAGACACAAAATGAGGATTTAAATCGGAGAATACAAAACTGAAATATTAATTTGGCTGGTTTTGCTTTGCAAGTCTCACTTGTATCTATCTGATGGGCACGTAAATTTCTTACTTCCGCTCACTTCCGGCTTTCACTTTCGAATCATGCTAACAGGGGAGGGTTGAGAACCGGTTTTTGCCCAGTTAAAAAGGGTCTTCCGGCTTCACTTTCACTTTCCGTGGTAATG
Organism: Porites lobata; assembly: GCA_942486035.1. Classification (NCBI taxonomy): domain Eukaryota; kingdom Metazoa; phylum Cnidaria; class Anthozoa; order Scleractinia; family Poritidae; genus Porites; species Porites lobata. The sequence goes on from CALNXK010000127.1 coordinate 1,449,370, forward strand.
TCTGAGTAATTCCCTGCAGTTTACTTTCAATTACAACTCTTCAATCATGGCTGGAGAAAGTAGCTGTCATGGCAAAAACTGCCATCCATTTCAGTCCTGACTTGTCTTTCACTTTTGAGCATGAAATAAAAAAGAAGATGAGCCGGTCAAAGGATGACTTTTCACCAACTGGTTTTTCTTACTCTTGATTAAGAGTGGCAAATCTAGTTTTCAACTTTTTTGGTCTATGACCGTGAACATACGAACGCCGCAAAACGTACACTTCTGGGCTTGCTAATTTTCAGTTTCGCGACTCACAATTCCTGAGGGTAAAGTGACGTCTTAGCGACAAAGAAAGGATAACTGTGAAAATTTGCAATCTCTTTGTTGTTATGGGTAACACCTCTGAATTAAGTTTTCTAGGAAACTCAAATGTCGTGAATAGCTGAAAATTTTAGTGCAAACGCTGATTTTTTTCTTCGGCAGGGAAAAAAGTTGAAAGTTTTTCAGAAACTAGATACAAATATCGTTTATTTTGCAGACCTTTCGTTTGGTCTTCAGCAGCTTGTTTGCATACACACTTATCAGGAACAGGCAAGAATGAAAGAGGCTTTGTTTCAAACGGAAGCTTTAGAGTACTACAGACGTATATCAATTTGTTGTCAAAACACTTTCTCACTATGTTTTTTAGTGATCAGCTGTTGAAAAAAGGTTACAGTATTTCTCTGATTAACCATGTGCGAAATTTATAATAATTAATGGTAATAGAGATTGATATGACTAGTCATTTCCCATTTAAAGATACCGTATTTATTCGAATAAGCGCCCAACCTCGAATTAGCGCCCACCTCGAATAAGCGCCCATCCTAAAGGCAGAAAAAGTTAATAAGCGTCCACCCCGTCGTCCTCCCAATCAAACTCAAATAAGCGCTCAACCCTACCCCACTCACTTGAGTGAATAAATTCTAATAAGGACGGAGTTTTCTTCAGAGTATTTTACAGAAACCGCGAGACGGGAGAGGCCTTGTTTCCCGCGTCTCGCGGCTTCGCCGCTCAACGCTTGCGCGCGCGTGAACTCCCTTAACTAAACCTGAAGAAAAGGAGAGACTGCTCGCAGTCTAATACCCATCAGGAGAATCATTACCATCAGGAGCCCATTATTGGCGCCTGTTTCTATTTACTTTTTGCCCAGTCAAACTTGTGTGCCAAAACGCATCATGTCTGAGAACTCGACGGATCTTAAGAGAAAAGACGGACTGCTCGCAGTCTACCTAACCCTCTTAATATCACTATGCGTTGTCTTCACAAAATTTTCCATATACATCTTCACAGGACACTTATATGAAAATTTTTTTACTAATGAAGCCCCGTTTTGCCTGGTGATCATTTGTCCTTAATTACTAAGCAGTGAAATATTTAGGAGAGTGTGGTCACTCTAATGAGGTCTAAAACGACTGGGGTAACGAGGACAAAGAATCTGCCGATCGAGTACGTATCAAAGTAATAACTTTTTGTATCCTTTTCATACTGAGAGTAAATTAAAAACGAAATGACTGAAGCCGGTAAATTGATAATTAGAGGTCATTAAAAAAACGTTGCGTTGTCTTTATCGTCGTTATTTTGGTTTGTCGCACAAATGCGTTCAGTTTTAAAACGCACGTTTCACATGTATATCGCAAAATAATCCATTTCCATAATTTTTCTATTTGTGAAGCTCTAAGCATGCCACTCAAAATGAGCGCAAAAGAAACAAGTCTGGCATTCTCAATTAATCTACATCCTGCACAATATTTACTCTGGGGAGCAGAGATTTTTTTTTTTTTTTTTTTGGCTCTCTTACGGTTTCGGTGATTTTTATCGCACAGAAATACTACTTGCACTCTAAATCCATTGTTATCTCAAATTTTAGTCAATACACTGGGCCAGACCCAGTAGGCTGCGTGGCGGTCGAAAGGGGAAGGGAATTAAGGCGCGAGACCTCGCGTGCCTCGCGCGCCTAAATGTTCCCTTCCCCTTCGCCTGCCACGCCGGCTGCCAGACCCATCTGCTTTAATATTTGGTTTGACTGAATTTTCTTTTGACAAAATGCTTGTCATTTCAATAACCCAAGAAGTAATTGAACATGATATAACAACAAGAACGTAGTCCTTTTACAACTGTAGGAAAATCATTGAAGAAGAACTTTTTTGCACTGTTATTATATTTGTGTTCACCATGAAGGCATATTAAATTTGCAAAATCTATCACTTTCCCAAAGTCTGTATCTAACAAAACATCACTTCCAGTAGTTGATAATACTGGTATGTACACTATACACATAACTAGTCTAAAATTTGCCCTATTGCTGGAGGGGCGGGGGGGGGGTCATCACGTAAATAGTGAATAAAGAAGGAGGGTCAGTTGCTAATAACATGACCTGGAGGGGGGGCTTATAGAAATTTTGATCTTTCCAACATATTTCTATTTTGCTTTCACTATATCGTTTGCCTCCGCATACTGTTGCATAAGAGACAGAATTCTTAAGACGACAGTCAAGTAATGTCGATCACTCCTTACAAAATACTTTATGACTTTTATTCAGCAACCAATGTGTCTGTGAAAGTCGCTTTTAGCCCCTGAGTCTGATGTGATTCGCCTAGAACTGTCCTGCTGGAAGGGTACTCCTAGAAAATTTGGGTCGGAGTGAATGCTTCCCAACCCCAAACTCTCAGTGTTTCAGACCGAAATATGTGAATTTCCCTATTTCAGACAGATCTTCCGTGTTGCTGTATGCCTACTGATTATAGTACTCGATAGCAGTGACTAACGAAAAAAAAAATCCCAGGAGTCAGATGATTCACTTTGATGAGACAAATGAGAAAACGTTCAGTACCTTTGGCAGGTCTGGCAGGTGTGCAAGATTGTTGCATAAATTATGCAATAATTATGCACGCACACCGCCATGAAAACTGGGAAAGGTGTCATAACTACTTTATACAGTATGAGTTATGACGTAATGGGTATAACTCAAGCTTCAGTTCAGGGTGGTTCAAGCCATGAAAGGCTCATTACACCTACGTTGATAACACAGCGATAGAAAGTGAAAGAGCATGGCAAGAGAAATGGAACGGCTGGAAAACGAACGATCTGAAATCGCGATATGCAAGAAATATTACCTGGCCTTCTAAGCATGCGTAGTGCTTTTCCTGCCCAGTAGGCACGTGGGATTTTTCCCAGAAAATAGATGATATGAGTTTCGGGCCTATTTAAAGAAGTGCAAATTCATGGAAAACGTAATGTCATCGCCGAGGGGAATTACTGTTCCTGATGCTAATTTAAAGCAGTTTTTTGTGTTGGTGCGGAAGACTGCAGCAGTTGGACCGGGTGCAGTTAAACAATGGGGGTAAGTAGATGGATTAAATCTTCCTGTTTGTATTTCTTTTAGGGTCACATGCCTGCACTTATCTGCTCCAGCTAACCGATCGATAATTAAAACATACATTCAGGCATATACTGACTTTCAGAAGAAGATAATCGGCGTCTAAATCCGTTTCACCTTGTGTCTGTTCATTACCAGTTGCAAATGTGACGTTGAATCACCTTAGATTTACTTGCTAGCATATTTTCAATTCTAGGAAAGTTTAATTATACATTTACTGATACAAATCCTCCCCCACTTTCTTCCTTGAATCACTCTTTCTTTTAATTTGTAGTCTTTCCATTTTCAGTTTCACTGTCTCGCTTGCTTCCGCATGAGCTAAAGGCAGCCGAAATTCTAGACGACAATAAAGTAATATCAACCATTCCTTACAAAATAAGTTTTGTGACACTTTTATTATGCTGTCTAAGCCACTTACAGTCAACAGTGAGTTTACGCAACAGCACGGCAGGAAGAAGAAGACGGCAGAACGCTCGTGTGTGACAAACGTGACAAGGCTATTTCTTACTTGTTTTGTCGTGATCTTCACTTAACATCAATGTTTTCTGGTCTTTTACAAAAAGATCTGTTTAAAGGAAAGTGAATTTTGGCGAAAAGTTATTTCAAACAAAATTATTGCCACGCTTGTCACACAAGGTTTGCCGTCTTCTTTCCTCTCCCGTCCTGTTGCGTAAGTTCACTAATGTTGAGCTTGCGAGGATAATTTTGAAGTGATTCCACATCCGCCCTCAGGTTGCCGACGTTTGGATCACTTGAATTTTTTATCATTTTCGAAACCCCCCGGGGGACCCTTCTCCTAGGATGAAGAATCTCAGTAGTTAGCTGATTCATTTTGATGGGAATATAACAAAAGCTTTCGTTTTTCTTTAGGGTGGTGGTTCTAGCCATGAAACACATTACACCTACGTTGACGACACAGCGATAGAAAGAGAAAGAGCGCGGCAGAGAGAACTTGAACGGCTAGAACAAGAACGCAGGCAGAGGGAGCATGAAGAAAGACATCGCATCGAAGAAGAGAGAAGAAAAGAAGAAGAGACCAAAAGAGCAGAGTATGAGCGACAAAGGAAACTAGAAAAGGCACAAGAGGAAGAAAGGAGAAGAAAAGAGGAAGAAAAACGCATGCGTTTGGAGAAGGAACTTTGTCTTCGACGACATGAATTGTTCAATTACAAATTTGGTAACAAAACCGGGCTGGATAGTTTCGGGGGGTTGGAACTAGATGACGTAACCCAACTCAGGATAGGCGTCTTCGGCGCAACTGGATCTGGTAAAAGCTGTTTTATCAACACGTGTGAACGCACTGTGAGACAAACAGAAAAGGGATCGGCTCCTGACAGCAGCACTGGTCAAGAAGGTACAATCACTCTTCAAGATTATCTCCCTGAATTGTTTTTCCGCTTGGTGGATACTCGTGGTTTCTTCAACTACAACGCTAACGAGATCGTGGAATTTCAAAACATTTTGCACGGGAAGATTCAGCCTGGAGATAACGTGATCCGTTCACCAGAAGACCGAGGAAGTGCAGCATCCGTGAACCTACATCCATGTTCTACTTTTGCCAACCGCCTTCATGGGATAATTATCGTTGTTATGGCAAATGATCCGCGGCTGAGGAAAGGAACTTTGGAGAAGTACTTAAGTCCATTCCGGGAATTTTTGTGCAAAACTGGTAAACTGTCTCCTCCTGCTTTTACCATTGCACTCTACAGTTGGTCTTGATTACCTTAATATATATAAGTGCATAATGTTTTTTAGTTGAAATGACCTCAATTTCCTTAACAAACAGAACACATTATAGCGATGTCCTCAGGTCATAAAATACAGCATGATTTGAAATTCTATAGTGTGCGATTACCTAAACACCTAGACTGTTCACAGTCCCCTATTTTTTCGTGAGGTCGTCGAGATACAGCGCGTCTTACATTTAATGACGGCAATCTTGATTTTCGAATGCACCGAGGGGGCGGGCGTCGGGGATTATAGCTCTAGGTTTTTCTCGCTTCCTCCCAAACCGCCCTCGTCCGCTAAGTAGTTTTGACACTCATGCAAGATGGCAACCCATAACGCAAAGCGCTCGATCTCGACGATCTTATGGGAAAACAGAGGACTGTGAACACTCGTCTACTAAACACCAGAAGTTCACAAGGTAGGATTTTACAAGTGGAAGCTGGGCGAAAAGCCAATTTTTGTTAGCCTGAACGAGGTCCCTCCTAAGATGGTTAAGTGTAACTAAGGGTTAAGCCAAATTTTAAGTAAGATTTTTTGTCTTTTTAGCTAGGAACTTGTAACTGAACCTTAATACCGCAAACCTTACTCCTAGATCTAGTTCTGATAGCACGAAATAGTACAATAATGGGTTAAAATGTAATCCTTGGATTAGCAATAGGCTTTTATGAAACCGCCCCCGGGTCTGCCCAGGCTTTTTAGCGGCCATTGGGGTCGAACGCTATGGTATGATCAGAAAACAGTTGGAGTCACTTTCTTTTCCTCAGTCTAAGAATATAAGTAGGTGATGAAGCTGCTTTAATGACGAAAGTCTCGCTTCCATAAATATCATCCAACATAAGCATTTTTTTTTCCTTCCCACATTAGGACTCGCCCCGATCACCGCTGTCACGCACCGTGACAAACTGAACTCACAAGAGGAGTGTGACAACGCCCTCCACCAAGCATCAAAGGCTACCGGAAGTTCATCGGATCACACATTCTTTGTACACAACTACACAAGAGACAACAGTAAACGTAACCCTGAGACAGAGCGCATGATATTCGACATTCTTCACTGCGCACTGCTGACGGCCGAGAAGGCGGTGAAGGTCATGAAACAGAGAAAAATGGAGGAAGACGCGAAAGCAGTGAATTCTGTTGAAGGTAACATAGCCTCAACACCCGAGGGAGTACTCGGTTAGGGAGAATTTAGTCTTTTCAGCAATATTCGCGAAGAATTGATAAGTGACAGTACACTTTTGCTGCTTCTCAAAATTCATGTTCCTAATCTCGTTGCTAGATCCCAGGTTAGAGATTTGGGTACGAGATTAAAAGTTACACGTGAGCTCAACCGCAGTTTGCAAATGCTATAAGCAAAGCACTTTAAGCTTAGGTTGTTAGAAACCTCGGAAAAAGCAGACCTCTATTGTTTGTCCCAGCCTTTCTTACTCCCTTTATTTGACTCCCTATAAGACGAACATCTCTCTAAGACGGACACTTAGTGCCAGTCCCAAAGGTGCCTAGCCTATGGACACATATTACGTATTTGTGCCTTTCTTCGAGCCAGAGAGTTGATTGCCTGCGTGCAGACGTTTCCTATGCAAGAGAGTTGGCTATACTTTTTCGATGCGTTTGTAACAGGCTGTTTACTTAATAAACGTTTTGAAAGTTTACTAAAAGGTTCCGAGTGTTTGAAGACCGTAACCGGTGTTGATACCGGCGCAATTTGTCAACAGAATTTTACCAGGGTCAAGTAGGGAGCGAAACGTTTTCAAAGAAAAAACGCTCATTATTTGGTGAAAATAAACTTATTTTTTAATGCACCCTTATCAAGGTTTTGACCTTATGGTGCATTAAATCCCACTAGGCAAAAACAAAAACGAACAAATAACAACAACAAAAATCCCTCAGAGGTTTGACGGCGATGGTCCCGTGAGCGATCGACTTTCCGTTCTCTGATTGATAACTGATCTCTTAATATTTTCAGCACCTGTCGAGGTCTTTCTTCGTCATCTACAAAACGAACACAAGGGAAATCACTGGAGCACCAGCAGCTTAAAAGAGGTTTTGAATAAGCTGACTAAAGATGACGTCACAAACGTCAGGCTGCTCGTCATGTGTTGGAGTGATGTGCAGGCGCACTTTCCTTTGGGAATGAAGAAAACAGTGGAGAAGGAACTCAGAAGCCGGAACATGATAGATTAATTAGAACAAGAAACTAAGAACAGTGACTCTCTGAGTTACAAGGCTTTTATCTCTTTATGCAAGGACAACATAATCCAAAATGTTTGCCTGTTCCGTCTTCCTTTCCTTACTAGATGTGATAGTAAAGTTGCTTCAACAGCCGGTGGTCAAATACAAATCGTAAACTAGAAAAAACGCCTTAGCCCCTTCTTCTCCCCCCGCTCTCCCACAATAAAAAAAGAAAAAGAAACAAAGAAACAAAGAGGAAAAGAGGGAAAACAGAAGAAGAAGAGGACACAACATATTTCCGAGGCATGCCCATTTAAGAAGTGTTCCCGTTTAAAACGACAGAAAATGAGATTCACAACAAATTTTGCGATCGATCGTTAAGAAACAGAAGCTTGAAGATAAGAGAACGTGATCGTTGATAGTATGGCCTATGGCCAGATGTTTTGAACAGTTGGAAAGAATGGGGATGTTTAGCTATGCATGTCGTCTCGTTTAGGAGGGAGACAGTGGGCTTGAGGCAAATATTATCTTAATATTTTAACTTTCTAGATGCAGTAATAGGTTTAAAATGAAGAGGAAAGTTCAGACGATTCCATTCCATCGGTTTAGGCCTCTCACGGCCTGTACACAGACAAGGTTTTATTTTTCTTTTCATTCTTTTTGAAACATCGGCGAGTGAGCGCAGGGCGAAAAGCGAGCGCCTCTATTTTCTTCTTCCCCTGCTACTACCCTCTTGCGCTGGCGGTCAATAAATCCCCCGTGGTTTTTATTTTTTTTATCATGCGCGCTCGACGGACTTTGAAGAGAAAGTAGACCTTTGAACAGGCTAGGGCTTCTAAGCACCTTCCAAGGATAGGAAAGGCTGAAATTGGCCATGGGTCTATCAGACACGAGAGAAGACTCGAAAAGTCCCCGGGTGGGAATTCTTGGTGAGGGTTTGCCGCCCGATTTTCCAAATGCTGACCCAGTTTCAGACAAGAATATGTCATTTGCCACGCCTGCATGTTTTTATAACACACCTCTAAAATTTAGACCTGGCCTTTAGGCAGAAATTATGTCACCATTTCAATCTTAGACTTAAGTACAAACAAAAGATTTCGTCAAATGCATTCCGAATTAGCATATTTCTACTTCAATCTTATTCAATTGAAACTGAAATGATAATTACGTTCATACTCTCCCGTAGTTCCCTTGAAAACCATACCCGATTCCAGACCAAAATGGGCAAAGTATATCATGTTTTTCAGACCAAGAAGGACCAAAAACATTACCCGATGGGGCGTCACATAATTTTATGGCTTGTATAATCTCACCATAGATCAGTTACAGCTACAGTTAGGGTTGTGCGTTAAGAAGAATTAATAAAGACAGGCTCCTGATAAAGAGAAATAAATAATTTCATACGGTGTTGGAGTATGATATCTGTTAGGGGTGGGCTGAAGCCTCGACGATGGGTAGAACATCCTCGTGAAAAGTCAAATTTCTTTTTTTTTATGTCTCAGGCATTTTGCATGATTTCGTGACCAGTTTCATAGTGTCGTGACCAAAATAATAGATGACGTATATTAATTGATTTTATTCCCAGACGTCTTTGCACATTTTTTCGTGTTGTCACCGATGCCTCATTGACCAAGGTTTACACGGGCTTTATACATGGGTTTTTTTATCGGTTAACAGCAGAAATATTGCGAATGAGCAAGTTTTGGAGGCTTTGCTGCTGAGAAGTCAAATTAAATTGCCAAGTGACATCAGTAGTCCCATTAGAGAAAGGACAGTTAGAAGGACTTGGATACCGACATAAACGGTTTAGTGCTTCCGCCTCATCAAGCTGGGTAAGTTATGTTTCTTAATTTAACTAAAGGGTCTTTTAGTAAGAGCATTCTTTTGTCTGTGATTGGAAACATGGAGATACTTCTCTCTTCCAGCCTAAGCAGTAAAAGATAAGACGCTTTTGTTAGGAGCAAATCCAAGATATCAGTAAGGCTACGGCAGAGGTATTTTGCACCTAATGACTCTGAGTTTAATGATTGGAGTTAGGGAACTGAGTGAATTAGTTTCCATTTAGGATTGTTATAGTGGGAAGAAAACTGACCTGAAACTTGATTCACTCAGTTTCCTTACCTTCCTGCTTCATTACGCGGAATGGCCTAGTCAGCCAGCGTAAATTCGGGAGCGCATTCCTTTCGTATTTTTCTTGGGAGTCAAAAATTGCCTTGTTACGCGGGATGACGTAGTCAGCCAGCGTCTAAAATTCGGTAGCGCATTCCTTTCGTCGTCTTGGGAGTCAAAAATTGCCTTGTTTTTTTAACTTTCCCGTATCCCGTGCCCGTCCCGAAAAATTTTGTGGATTTTTATTGGCCGCAACGTCGAAGCACGTGCAAGTCAGGCTGGATTGCACAAGCCGATAAAAGATACTGCGTCAGCAAAGGAGGGAAAAGTAAGCTCACTGTGTAGAGGAGGATGAAGACTCAAGGCCATGCTCTTAATACGGCCTCGGGCGACTGAAGATATTGTCTAGGTGGCCCAGCCGGGCGACTTGCTGGTGTTGGTTTCTTGTTTCTGTTGATGAGTTACAGTCAAAAAGCTAAGAATGTCTAGAATTTATTACTTGCGAAATCGTAGCTCTCTCGGTGGCTTCGCGGCCTAAAAGGAACGCTCTTCTCGCTAAGAAACTCTTAAGGTCGACTCTGTAAGTAGCAATAAGTAGCATGTCTACCAAAAAGCTTTAGGAAAATGTTGTTAAATCGGGCAGCGGGCACGCGTTGATGTTCAAAGGTCGTTTCACGTAAATTCACATGTAACATAATCCTTGACTATGAACGTGACAAGCTGCACAGTTTTCGATAGTAACAGCTGTTCATAGTGAAATTAAAATTTTTTCTTCACATTAGGATTGTTCATTAGTTAGTTTTTCAAAACAAGTTGTTACTTTTGCTCTGACAGGCGTGAAGTACGGTCGGCCACGCAAAACAATAGTTTTGTATTTTGAAAAATCGCTGAATAAACAAGGGAGTCGGTCCTTTACGTTCTTTAAATATTTTTACCTTTTTTACTGCTGTTTCTGCGAGGATAAAACATAACTAAGATTGTTATTCCAGTAAACTACGATGCATAAAAAAAAGAGACGACTATTATAATTGTGATTGTTCTAGAATCGGGTATAAATCCCGCATTGTCTTTCGTGTCGTGACAAGGCATTACGTATCACGTACTAAAAATAAATACGCAAAAGCTAACCGAATCAACATTTGTCCTGAACATTTCACCGGTAATATAGAAAGAAAATACTTCCGTTTTGCGCTTAAACGACGACTTTACAACAAGATGATCTATTCAAAAGAGATAATAGTTTTGGGGCGGCCCCCGGTGAGGGGGGGGGTGGCGCTTCCTTATAAAGAGGCTAATGGGGATGTGCGGCTGGGTGGGGTCGCATTTTCACGACTAGATTGACTATTAATGGGGTCGCATTTTCAAAAGAGTTACTAGAATGGGGTCGCACATTTTCGGATTTTTGGGGTTAGAGAGCTGTTCATATTTACGGTTAGCAAACCTATCAGGATATTTGTACTGTAGGTGAAAAGTAAAGTGTTCTTCATTCAATTTATTTAAAAATGGGTCAATTCATTTTTTGATGACCTATTGAAAGGATTGATAAGGTCAGGAGATAAGGTAGATACATAAATAGAAAGTGACTAAGTTGTGATCGCAAAAATTACATATTTCTACAAGAGTGACTAATATGGGGTCTACAATTGGCCACAGAGAAGAAGACTATAATGGGGTAGGGGCTCTGAGAGGCCAGCGGCAAATACCCAGCAAAAATTAACGCAAGTAACCCCCGGGGGGCGCCGCGGTTTCGTTGAATTCATAACAGTTTTCCTGGAAAGCTCCACGGGATCTCAGTCAATCTTAATAAGCGAATTTTCTTTTCAACCTAAATCAAAATGATTAGTAAAAAGAATAGTGCCCTTAATTTTGACCCCAAATTTACTTTTCCATTTAAAAAACATGAAATGTTCGGCTGCGTTGTCCATGTTTCTCATATGGAGCGAAAACTTACTTTCATATGACAACATGCGGGTTTTTTTTTTCGCACGCTCAGGAGGTCAAAGGGATGTGATTTTTCATGAAAAAAATATTCACAAAATTCTGCTTGACTTGTTAAGAAAATCATTTGTTTGATTTTTCATAATGAACTCACAGCTCACTGATTTATTAATTTGGGCGACCAACTTAGAGGCCCGGGCACCCCAGCTAAAAATGCCTGTGGAGCCCAAAGGGGTCTCTGAAATTTTCCCTACAGCACTTCCTTGCAGCCCTGTAGTTATTGGAAGTATGATACATTACATGCTATTGTTAAATGTGGAAGTGCATTTTTTGAGGACATTAGTAAAGGAATGCAAATGTTAGTGAACTACCCCATACTCCTAACATATGGTGATAATATTGATGTAAGTTTTGTTTTGAGTAGCAAAGGAACCCTTGTGTGTAACTCATCTTCTAGTGTATTAGTCCTTAACAGAACATCTCCGTCTCTCCTGCACACATTTGTTGCATACACTACTCAACTTCCATTTCCATCCAACATACCCGTAATTCTTTCTTAAACCCACACATCCCGCGTAAGCGCCTTCGGGCGTCTTCTTGTTTTTTAACTTTCTCGTATCCCGTGTCCGTCCCGAAAAATTGTGTGATTTTCATTGGCTGCAACTTCGAATCACGTGCAAGTCAGGTTGTATTGCACAAGCAGAAAACAGATACTTCGTCAGCAAAGAACAGTGGGAAAAGTAAGCTTACTGCATAGATGAGGACAAAGACGCAAGGAGTGTGCTCTGACGACGCAAGACTTGGCCTTGGGCGACTGAAAATATTGTATCGGACGCCCAGCCGGGCGACATGCTGGTGTTGGTTTCTTGATTTACAGTCAAAAAGCTAGAATGTCTAGAATTTATTACTTGCGAAACGTATTTTACTATTTTAGTATTTTAACGGTAGATATAGGCATACTTTTATCCCCTGAAAATTGTTCATCTGTTCGGATTTCCTAGCTGAAAGTCTACTGATCCGAAAATTATAGGGATCAAAACTTACCTTTTCGAAAATTTCAGCCAGAAAAAAAGGCTCCCGAAAACTCTAGGTGACCTTTTTAGAGTAAAAATCCGTTGAAAATGGACAATTATACCATTTTAGATGTTCGAAAATTCTATAAGAGGCAGGCAAGCAAGAAATTTTACAATAAATGTTCCGAAAATTCTAGATCTCAAATCGTCCTCCGAACAGATATTTTCCGAAAATTGACTTTGGGTGCCCCTGTTAAATCGGGCAGTGGCCCCTCGTCGATGTTCAAAGGTCGTTCCTTGCGAATTCACATGCAACATAATCCTTGACTAACGTGACAAGCTGCACAGTTTTCGACTTTAACAGCTTTTCAAAGTAACATTAACTTTTTTCAAATGAAATTGTTACTTTTGCTCTGACAGGCGTAAAGTACGGTCGGCGACGCGAAACTATAGTTTTGTATTTCAAAAATTCGCTGAATAAACACGGGAGTCACTCTTTTTATGTTTTTATGTTAATTAAATATTTTTACCTGTTTAAATACGCAGCTAGCTGCCACCAAATCCACAAAAAGCTCATTTGTCCTGAACATTTCACCGATAATATAGAAAGAAAATACTTCTGTTCCGCGCTTAAACGACGACTTTCCAACAACGTGATCTATTCAAGAGATAATAGTTTTGGGGCGACCGCGGTTTCGCTGAAATCATAGCAGTTTTCCCGGAAAGCTCCACGGGTTCTCAGTCAATCTTAAGCGAATTTTCTTTTAAACCTAAATCAAAATGATTAGTAAAAAGGATAGAGTCCTTACTTTTTAACCAAAAATTTTTCTAAAAAATGCATTAACAGACCAGAATCTTACTTTTCCATTTAAAAAACATGAAATATTCGGCGTTGTACTTTCATATGACAACATGCGGCATTAGGAGGTCAAAGGATGTGATTTTTCATGAAAAAAAAATCACAAAATTCTGCTTGACTTGTTTAGAAAATAATTTGATTAATTTTTAACAATTAACTAACGGCTCACTGATTTATTAATTTGGGCGATCAACTTGGAGGCCCGGGCACCCCAGCTAGCCCCAGTTTTAGCCTCGCAGACCCAGCAGTAAAAAAAGGTAAAAATATTTAATTAACATAAAAGACCGACTCCCGTGTTCATTCAGCGATTTCTCAAAATACAAAACTATTGTTTTGCGTCGCCGACCGTACTTTACGCCTGTCAGAGCAAAAGTAACAATTTTTTTTCAAAAACTAACTAACGAACCATACTAATTTGAAGAAAAAATTTCAATGATATTATGAAAAGCTGTTACTATCGAAAAATGTGCAGCTTGTCACGTTCATAGTCAACGATTATGTTACATGTGAATTCACCTGAAACGACCTTTGAACATCAACGCGTGCCCGCTTCCTGATTTAACATCATTAAGTTTCTTAAAGCTTTTTGATAGACATCCTACTTATTGCTACTTACAAGTCGACCTCAAGAGTTTCTTAGCGAGCGGAGCGTTCTTTTTAGGGCGCGAAGCCACCGAGCGAGCTTCGATTGCTAAGTAATATCTTAGCTTTTTATCAACAGAAACAAGAAACCAACACCAGCAAGTCGTCCGGTTGGGCCACCTAGACAATATTTTCAGTCGCCCAAGGCCAAGTCTTGCACCGTTAGATCTAGAGCACAGCTTTGAGTCTTCGTCCTCCTCTACGCTGTAAGCTTACTTTTCCCTTCTTTGCTGACCACTGTTTGCTGACGAGTATCATTCTTCTGCTTCTGCAATCCAACCTGACTTGCACGTGATTCGAAGTTGCAGCCAATAAAAATCACACAATTTTTCCGAACGGGCTCGGGATACGGAAAAGATAAAAAACACAGGGAAATTTTTGACTCCCAAGACGACGAAAGGAATACGCTCCCGAATTTAAGACGCTGGCTGACTTCGTCATCCCGCGTAAAAATACCGTAAATGCTCGAAATAGCGCCAAACTTCAAATAAGCGCCCCGCTTCGAATTAGCGCACTTCCTAAGGCTTAAAATGTGGAATAAGCGCCCCTTCCCCCCCCCCGAGAAAAAACGAGGTTCAGTACTCGGTACGATATACGAGACGTATACGGTACTTTTAATGAATGTGACATTCGTAATAGTACAAAATTAATGTTCTTCAATGTCGTACGGGCTTGCTTCTTATTTTCTTGATAGAAATATCCATGTGAGCACATAGGTGCTTCACTTAAATTAAGTTCCTCGTAAAACTTTTCTCCCAATCGCCTGCATCTTGTTGCTATATGTTACAGTTTTGGCGTAACTAGAAAGAAAGAAAGTGTCATTTTGAGGCCAAAAATTGATAAACGAAATAAGCGCCCCACTTTCGAATTAGCGCCCCCCTCTCGCCTTAGAAAATTGAACAAGCGCCCCGGGCGCTAATTCGAGCATTTACGGTAAATACGCAAAAGCTAAGGTTAAAGTAGAGCTAGCTGGCTACTGAATCCACAAAAATCTCATTTGTCCTGAACATTTCACCGATAATATACAATGAAAATACTTAAACAGACCAGGATCTTACTTTTCCATTTAGAAAACATGAAATATTGGGCGATGTTTTGCCAAGGCTCGATCACCAGCCGCTGTGCGGGAAATGAGCGCGCACTCATCCCCCGAAGGAAGCGGAGGATCAAAAACCGGACCCGGGAGATGGCGGAAATCGAGCCTACGTTTTGCCCTTGTTTTTCATATGGCGCAAAAACTTCGATGGGTATCATAGTCCATATGACAACAGTCGGGTTTTTTTCGCACGCTCGGGAGTTCAAAGGATGTGATTTTTCGTGAAAATAAAAAAGTTAAAACAAAAATAAATTCACAACGTTTTTTGGTCATTGAATCAAATTTCTGTTCATATTATTTGAAGAACTTCCTTTCACATTTATAAAACTATTCATAACATATAACTTTGCAGCGCTCTATTAACTTTAGTGTCAATAATTTTATATCAATACTAAAACCATAAACTGGTGCATGTCGTCGCGGCTTGAAGTCTTAGTTATAATCCTAGCGCTATTACAACGGAAGACGTTAATTGAAACAAAAAATGGCACTATTCGACTGTGCGATCAATGAAAAATGTTGCAGTGTTGAAGGAGGACGGAGCATTTGCCCTCTTTTTTCGTCCCCACCCCGGGGGATTTGACAGCTCAAGAGTCCCCACCCCCGGGAATTTGCCATCCAAGGCAAAAAAATTGCTAATGCCCGGGGGTCAGTCCCGGGGGGGTGCTGGGCGCAGGCTGGAATTGACTGGTGCATAAAATTCTGAAAATTTCATATGTAAGACGCCGTTTTGTGAAATTTGACATTTATTTTCTCGGGCTCCCATTAGAAATTTTCTTTGATGTTATTACAGATGACTGATTACATCTTTAGCCCTTGAAAAATGTAAAAAAGAATGCAATATGCTCTAAATTATTCTGGTACAAGGTTTTTGTCCACAGTAAAAACTACGGACAAAACATCACGACGTTTCGACCGATCTTCGATCATTTTCAAGTTAGTAAAAAGTTAAAAGAATTAGCATATATATGTGTATGGTGTAAAAATATGTTAAGAACTATAAAAAATATACACTTTTGACTTTGCGAATGAAATCCAACAGCTTTCAATCAACAACGGTGATATCCTAGTTTCCTACGATGTTTCTTCCCTGTTTACCAATGTGCCTTTGGATGAAACCATACAGCTACTCATTGATATGGCTTTCACGAACAATTGGTTCAATGAAACGTACGAAATTCATCTCAGTAGAGAAGACCTTGTCGATCTTCTCAAAGCAGCAACTAAAGGTCAACTTTTCATTTTCAATGGTCAGCTGTATGAACAAACAGACCAGTGGAGGATCCAGACCTTCAGATAAGGGGGGGGTGGTCATCCAGACCCTGAGATAAGGGGGGGGCTGGTCTAAAAAAAATTTTTTTTTCGGCACTTCGGGCCTCATTTTGGTCTAAGTATTAGGGCCGCCGGCCTCTCCCCTAGATCCGCCACTTCAGACGGTGTCGCTATGGGATCCCCTCTCGGTCCTTTACTCGCTAATGTGTTTATGTGTAGCATTGAAGAAAGATTGGAGCAGGAAGGCAAGATGCCCACATACTACAGGCGATTTGTTGGTGACACACCGACCGTCATTCGAAACAAAACATCTCTGGAGAATCTTTCTTGAGACTTTCAACCAGTGTCACTCCTCCGTTATGTTCACCGTGGAGATTGAAAGCAACTGTATGCTTCCCTTCCTGGGCACCCAGCTCCTCAACAGACCTTCACGATGTGGAGACCAAAGTGAATGTCAAACCACGAACACTGGCCTTTTTTCGCATTACAACAGTCACGTAGACGTTCGATATAAACGGGCGTTGCTAAGAACTATGCTTGGTCAGTGCTTTCCGACTTGTGTCCAACTGGTCATATTTCTCCGAAGAATGCGATCGTCTTAAATTACTTTTTCCCGGCTAAAGTGCCCTAACAAACTCATGAACTCTACCATCTCATGCTTTATTGCCACAAAGGTTTTTGATCAACCTGTTTCTTCGGCCGCGGCTGTTTCTGATTAATCTGACCCTGTTCGTGTTATTTTACCATTTGAAGACCAGTCCTCAGCTGACATCGTTCGACGTCACCTTCAGGATTTGAGTCACAAAATTTACAAGACCGTGTCTCCAGTGTTTGTCAGCCAAAAGATTGAGCGCGATCTTAAAATGCGAGAAGCTAAGCCACCTCTTGTCAACCAGCAATGTCTTAATAATTTTAACATTTCAAAGAAGTGTAAAAGTAAATTTGACGGCGTGGTGCTTGAAATGTTTTTTACTAATGAACTGTGGTCACAATGTACAATCCGACTCACTTCGTGCAAAAGTTTTTAAATAGCTCTTTTAATTAGATTCTAATTGTTCTTTTCCTGCATGCTTTACTTCATTCTTTTATAGTTTATAAGAAACGTAATTTACACCTTACACATATAAGCTAATTCTTTAAACTTTTTACATACTTGAAAATGACCAAAGATCGGTCGAAACGTCGTTATTCTTGTCCGTAATTTTAAGTATGAAGAAGTTTAGAAAACCCTTAAGCCCTTACTTAGGTTTTTGTCCACTGAAAATTATAATTAAAATTACTCAATTTTGTGAAGGATTCCGTCTTCAAGTCTTTCTATTCTGACTTCTCTTTTCCGTCTAGGAACTTTACCAAAAACCTGTTTGGCGTGAAAGAACACAGGATAGTAATGACTAAATGCATAACACTCTTGGCAAGTGAATGGAAGTCCTCTAAAGGCGGCGTGTCAACCATAAACAGGGAGCTGGCCATTCAGTTCGCCAAGCTTTCTAATACATCGGTTAGTTTCTTTGTCCCAACATTTTCTGACGAAGACAAGAGAGAAGCTAGCAAATACAATGTAAAATT
The DNA here is from genome assembly GCA_942486035.1 of Porites lobata. Taxonomy (NCBI): domain Eukaryota; kingdom Metazoa; phylum Cnidaria; class Anthozoa; order Scleractinia; family Poritidae; genus Porites; species Porites lobata. The sequence continues at coordinate 1,467,162 of CALNXK010000127.1, forward strand.
AGTAAAAGCAGAAGAGCGACCTGGATTTGACCCTATTGATTGGTTGACTTTTCCACCGAAAGATCTTGCGATTGACTTTGTTATTGGACATGGTGTAATACTTGGAAAACAAGCACAGATAATACGGGATTCTCACCAATGTAAGTGGGTGCAAGTAGAACATACTGCACCCGATGAACTTGCAGTGTACAAGGAATATTCTAGCGCCATCCCCAAAGGTGAAAAAAAACAATCGGCTGAGCTAAAACTGTGTGAAATGGCTGATCTTGTCGTAGCAATTGGACCAAAATTAGCAGAATTTTACGCAGCCCGTCTTAACTTCTGCGGAAAAAAAGTTTATGATTTCACTCCAGGTATATTTAATGAATTTGCATCGTTAAATGTATCCTCAATGCTGAAGGGTAAGAAGTTTCGAATTCTAGTATTTGGCCGAGGTGATACTGAAGATTTCAAACTTAAAGGATACGACATCGCTGCTAAAGCAGTCGCCAAGCTGGTCGATAAGACTTACCATCTCATTTTTGTGGGCGCATCCAAAGGAAGTGAATCCGATGTGACTAAAGAATTGCTTAAGTATGACTTGTTGCAAAATCAGCTCATTGTTAAAGGATATCTTGAAAACCGCAAAGATCTGCGAAACCTCTTATGTGCTTCGAATCTTGTGATCATTCCTTCTCGAACAGAGGGTTTCGGCTTGACAGCTCTGGAAGCGTTGTCGGCTGGTATACCATTTCTTGTCAGTCAAAACAGTGGATTTGGAGAAGCTCTTCAAGAGATACCTCGTGGATCAGCTTTCGTCGTGGATTCTGAAGATCCAGAGGACTGGGCTGAGGCCATTAAAGTTACCCGACAGAAAGGCAATGAAGGAGCATTCCAAGAGTGTCAAGAATTGCGTGCACTCTACGCAGAGAAGCACAACTGGCAAACGCAGTGTGTTGAACTTTTCAGTATGATGAAATCTTTGATCAACGGTGAGTATTGTACAAGCGCTGACATCAATTAGAAGGTTGTTCTATGTCCTCTTTAATGTATCGGGTGTCAAGGCTTACCACAGCACTTCTTTACACTTAAACTTCAAGGGACTTTTGTATTTGTTCCTTGTTGATTTTTACGTACGTTGTACTTTTGTTTTGTTCTTGTGTCTGTGATGGGCTAAAGTCATCTTGGCCCATCCTTTTCATATGGCACACGAGGCCTCAGCTCCGAAAAGAGTGCTGCTCCCCAAAGTTGTGTGTACCTCACCCTAAGTCTTTCATCCTGTTTTTTTTTTCGTTTCTCCTGCCGTCTCTCCATGTTTTCTTGGTCTAGCCTGCTTTCGTCGTCCATCGATTCTGGAGTCAAAGTATCTGTCTTCATGACTGGGCCCGTGAACTGCCGTGCTAAGGTTTGGAAGAGTCAAAACCTCGGACAAAATTCTTGAGCCAGTGGCAGCTATTTTCTACTTTAAAAGTGACAGAGGCATCTAAACAGAAACAAAGTTAGCCTCTCCCCACCTACTATTCAAAGATGTTATGGTTAAAAATCCCAAGAAGTAGAATTCTGGTGTTACCGTCAAACAACTTTTAGGGACTTTAAGATTCAACGACGCGAAGGCAACGAGAAAGTGCAGGTGTAAGAAAAAAAACAATTGGTTTAATAAGTAAAATAACAACTTTGCATGTGCATCACCCTTTTTTGTAGATTTCTTTGCCGCTTTTGCACGACTACGACGTGATTATGCCGAATTTCGTGTTTTACGAGGAACGTAAAAAAGCATCGACGAAATTGTATTGCGCTTTCTGAACTTGAATATGTTCTCTTGGAATTCAAATTCAGGAGGGTTCGCGTGCATTTCAGAAAGTTAGTAAGTAGGAATAATCGCGGTAAAGACAAATTCACTTTTTGAGTGACGTCCTCATATACAGCCTCTGTCACGGCTTTTTCACAGACAGGTTTATTTTTACATACTCCGTCTAAGGCACATTCGAAAGATAACGTATGAAAAAGGAAAACTAAACGTTCTAAAAATACGCCAAAATCGTTCTACAAAATTAACTGATCCGTGAAAATGCCGTGACACAGTACATGGAAATTGCTTGCCACAGGTTATGGGCTCCTGACAAGGAGACGGGGCGTAACTGGTCGGAAACTTTAATTCGTGTCCTGTCAATGACAATTTTTCCCATGACCACGGCTAGAAGGAATGTAATTTCGCACGTCCAGTTATTACATTCTTTTTGTTGAAATCAGCACATTCTATATTTAGGGTTCTTCAATTTAAAATGTTCCCTCTGAAAGAAACAGCCTTAAATGAAAGGCTCCAGATAGAAAAACTTTTGTATTAACTATGCTTTACCTCCGAAACAAGCACACGGGAATCCTTGTTTCATTTGTTCCCCATTTTTACTTAATTGAACTTGTCATTTTCTAACTGAAAACTATTTTTATAAAAATAAAACGTTGAAATATTTGCGTGGGGGCGCCAGCGCCCGTAAAAAGTAGTCTAAAATAACTTAATAGAAAGAAAAATTCAGTGCCACCCAAACGGAAGCCAGAAGTAGTGTAAAAGGTTTAACCTTTTTTTTTTCAGAAAGTGACGAAGTAGGGAATAAAGAAGGAACTGCCGAGGTTCAGCCACCAACAGCCCCGAGGCCAAAATGGTATGCAAAATGGTCGCCACTGCTTAACCCAAAAACGCGTACCTCTAAAATGGATTCTCCAGTCGGACCTAACAACCAAGGGACCAGACCTAAAGAAAAAATCTCAGTATCAACAGGATCAGGTTAGAGAAGGTGTTTTTCATTGAAAAATGCTAGTGAAAAATCCAAAAACGCCTGAAATTACCCAACCCTCCGAAAGCTTAGCCCGATTTTCAGGCATTCAGTTGAAACGGCTCCAGGATTTGGGAAGAATTCTCCTGTGGCCAAACAAGAAAGGATAGGGGGATGCGAGAATGCACCGGACCGGGGCAACTTGGTTTAGTTAAGTACTAAATGGTATCCTTCTTAACACAGTTTTGAGACCTGTCTACCATAATATTTCTGTAGTCCTTTCCCAGTCTAGAGCCTGTATAGCTGAAGATGTAAGATTTTTAAAAGGTAACTTGTTCGCTCCTGTAGACTTGGTAATTCTTGGCTGCAGTGTATCTGAGGAGATCATATTCGCTGTGGTGCAAGAAATTGAACGTATTCGTCCAATGTTGAATCTTCATCTACAACCTCCAGCTATAAACCTTTCACCTGTCCTAGCAAAGCAGTACATGGAAGAAAACACGTTTCGGTCTTGCGTGTTGGTGGTCGATGGGGAAAGAATAAAAGACGCTTACGAAAATCCGCTTGCTCTAACAGATGAGTATGAAGCCCTTCTGAAAACGGCAATGAAGAAAATTGGTAAGATAAGGCACAAACTTTGTAGAAATTTTTTGTCACTTCCTTTCTTATAATTCCATCTTTACGACCTTATCAACGTTTGATAGTATCAAATATTGTTGTTCGTCAGTTTTATCCTTAGTAGTTAAGTTTTTTCCTTGTAGTGAGCAAACAAATCTGATCGTATATTACAATATGCATATCCAAAACAAAGTAAAAAACCATAAAATACGATTGACTGACAAATATTATTATAAACTGAATCATTGGATGGTGCAATTCTAGAGCTCTGATTGGCGTAGCCATAATGCTATATGAGCCATTTTACCATGCACTCCAAATATGGTAACTGTACGCGTCTGCTCAAAATTAAAAACAAGCTGAAAATCGGTTGTTTTTACAAATAAAGTGGGGAAGAATTCTCGATATTTTGTGCCGGAGCGTTTTTAATAAAACAATTATTCCACTCTCGCTTGTTGGATATGATATGATTATAGCCAACTCGGCGCTACTGGCCTCGTTGACTATTTACCATCTCATATTCAACTCGCACTTTTGGAATAATTGTCAAATATGTTAGCCACATAATACGTTAGCATGGCAGCCCTAGCCCCTGTGTGCAAAATTGCTCCTGACAGTCAAAGAACTGAAGAAGAAGTTGTTAAATTAAAAGACGCTGATGCCCAAAATACAAGTACTGTTCCCTGATTGCAATCGTTACAACAAAATTGTCTCGTTTTAGTTATCTGTAAAGGTAACCTGTTATGAGGGCTTCCGTCAGCGTATCTTGTAATCATATGGTTTTGGTTATAAAGAAAATTTGAAGTGAAGAGCATGTCTAAACTTACCAGTAGTATAGCTGTAAGAGACGTGAGAAAGGCCAACAAAGGAATGTCATAAAATTTTGGCATGCGATGTTTCTTAAAGATGGAATCTGAGGTAGATTAATTTACAATTGCTTTCACTGTCTTCATGGGCTTTTTTAGAGTCACAAGACGACATAGATTCGTTGGAAACCCAGACAATGTGGCAGTAATTACAGGGAAAATAATAATAGCTTCTGCATGTCACTGCTATGTCGAAAATTCTTTCTGTCGTCCTCCCTATCTCAAATCCACGATTAATTGGTCAACTACAAAAATCTTTAGTTCAAGTAATATCTAAACTCCAAACTGAACTAAAAGAGCTCACGGGAGGCAGGAGGCCATAAGGGATACGTCGTGCCAAATCCTTTGAATTCTTCTTGCATTTAACATTAAATGATGTCTCCAACTTCTCATTAATTACGGTGACGCCCTGTTAATATCATTATACTTATTTTTGCTTTGCAGCAAACAAGGTTATCATTCTGGTCTGTTACAGCCGTTTTATGTCGGAGAATGACGAAGAGATGGTCTATCAATCCATATGCCGTGCTGTCAAAGAAAATGAAAAAGGATTTATCGCTTGGTTAAAGGATGGCAGACTAACTGTAGACACTGATGTCATGGCACAGTTTCTGAATCCCGCCTCAGCCATGCCGTATATGATGCTACCGAACAGTCAACAAGGAGAGGTTCAAGTACAAACCAATGTTTTCTTGCTTATTTAGGTCAAAATTAATGCCATGTTACACAGCCCGTACAGAGTAGAGAAAAGGATTAAAACTGGTGCGAAAAGAGCTTTCTTCGCCTCATGTCCCCGAAAAAACTCACAGATAACATCAATTTGGAAGCTTTGATTTTGAAACAAAGTAGTCAAAGTGGCTTGCCCACTACTTAATAATCCTGCCTCAAAAACGTGCTGTCTTTTGCGTTGTGTAGTAGTAGGATGAGAAGGACTTTGTCGTATAAAGTTGTTGTAATCGAAAGAGAAGGCATCGAAGCGTACACTTTCATTTAATACTGCAGAATATTATATTTTTGGTTAGTCCATTGACGTTTCTAACAAATGAGGGTACCATGATCGGGTTTCCCACACCGGAGTCACTAGTGTCAATTGGGAGACTGGCTGTCGCAGAACTTGCTTTAGACAACGCCCTATCAGGGCGAATGGAGGGAATGCATATCCTCCGAGCTGGTTTTCTTGCTTTTAGATCTGGCTTCCAGCTCATAAATCTTGGCAACTTAGCTGTCGAGGAGCCCGTTTGCTGTTGTTGGGTATAGTTGCCAATTTCTGGCATCTGGTTGGGCCCAAGTTTCGATACCAGCCACTATCTTTAAACGCCCTAGCAAATGTAGCCTGCGAGCAAGCTCTCCTGCCTCGCGAGAACGCCGGTCGCTCGCGCGTTCTCGCGATACTCGCTTCGCTCGCCCAAATAGGAGAGCTTGCTCGTAGGCTATAGCAAATGGTGCGCTTCGACTGTAATTGAGCGTTTGAGGCACCATTGCTAGAGGTCGAAGGAAAGAGTTGATGGACGGTGCCGACAGTATCAAAGAGCCGATTACTGATTAGTAATCGGCTCCTGGGTGCCGACCAATAGTGTTGACCCACCCATGTTGGTTATATAACTGATCGCTGTTTAGGGTCTGCCGGATTATGCTCGAAAAATAGAGTATTATGCTTTCGGGCGTCACCCGTGAAACTAGGGTATTATGATCAAAATTATACTCGACTGGAGGTATTATGCTCAAATTATGCCGGACTAAAATGACACTTCCACCCCACCCCCCCCCCCCCCCATCCCCCCATAGGCTTGTATCTATTAATAAAGATTCCTAGTCTTTTATTTTTGAAAGAATTGTTAGACAATAATTATTCAGTTAAACATTTTATGAGCAAACGAAAGGTCGGAAATTGTGAGGCATTGAAAGGCTTACTATATGTCTTTCTCTAATGAACTTGGATTATAGCAAAATGCACGGGGTACGAGTCTAACGTATCAAGTTAAAATATTCCCACTTTTATCAACCTTGTACATTCTAGAGCGTCGCTAAGAGCGAGTTGCTGGCAAATTTGCATACATCTCTCACAGTTTTCAGAAACAGAGGCATTATGCTCCAAACATATTAGTCTTATGCCAGCATTATGCCTGATGCTCCAGATATAGTATTATGCTCAAAATTATGGCGGCATAATCCAGCAGACCCTATCGCTGTTGTATTGTCCTTGAGCAACAATACACGGATGTAGCACTTGTTTCTATGGAAGATTCTAGAGCGACCCCCACCTCCCCCTGCTCTAAAAGTAACGAACAGTTTATGTGCAAAAGCCGTTTTGATTGGGACCATAACCCTCTGGTCTGAACATCCCCACATCGTGTTCCCCACCCTACAGCGTGCTCCCCACCCCACCTTGGAGGTATCTCTCTCGATTGTCAATTGGGCACACAAGCGGTCTCTCCCCCACTTTCACTCGTCCAGGGCTTCTACAGTCCAGCACACTGTGGACTTTGTAACCCCCATGCATAGCTAGGCTGTGTTTTGTACCTGCCTGGATGTAGCCTGCAGTGAAGGCGTTTTCTTCCGGCGCGCAAATGTTTTTGTTAGCGAGAGCGCCATGTTGAAACTTCCGGAAGAGAGGAGGAAATGGGGCGAGCCAAAGGGAGCGGGGACGGGGCTTCCTTCTTTTGCCCTCGCACTTACCCCAAGGGTTACTATTTCTACTCTCCCCAATCTTCCACTGTCATAAAATCTAAGATGGCGGCTACACCAATACGAACACGAACAAGGTTTCGCCCACCCAAGCCTGGATGTGACGATAGTAGAGAGGCTGGAATGACGGTACTTAGCTTTCTTATTAATCGAGCCAGATCCGTTATAATTCATTCGTTTCTGATATTCTTCACCTCGTTTAGAGGGAAGATGATTTCGAGAGCTACTTAATTTATAAGGAATCCCTGAAACTCTACTGACTGGGTAGGTTTGAGACGGGATTTTCAGTAATCTACTACAAATACTAGGGAGTTTTAGCATCGACGACGGCGACGGCAGCAAAAACGTCACTTTTAAAATGAATTCGCGTTTTTTTTTTTTTCAAATTTTGTCGCGCTTATTCCAATTCCCTGAAAATGTCAAGTGTAGGCGAATTTCCCTGGAGTTCATTTCTTGAGGACCACACTTAAAGGAGAATTCGTTGTCGCTTAATTACGTCCTCCATAAAACGTGAAATTAGGGATTTTCACGCCGTAGTCGTACAGTGACGGCAAAGAAATGTACAAAAAGCGTGATGCACGTTCAAAGTTGTTGTCTATTGCGACCTCGACCACATTGGGACGAGGAACATCTTTGTTAGTTTGCCTTCGTTCGCAAGCAGACAGCGGCTTATCTGCAAACAAGACGTTGAAAAGGCTAGAACGTTCTTCGGACGCATCCCAGCGCCCAGCAGGAATGGTGAGGTCGTCACTCAAGATTTACCTTGAGATGGGTCCCGACGCTTGCTGATGGACTCGATTTCTACAGCAGTTGGACTTCCCAACATGCCGCTATGTTTAGTGAAGCAAAAAGGCGAGGTTGTCAGGGGGCACCGGCAGCCATATGGCTAATAGAACGGTACATTCCGGTTGCACAGACCCGACCCAAGCCGCCGCGCGTTTGATTATTGTTCTTTTTATAGCACGATACCAAAGAGTGGTATTCAGGGGACAACAATTTTGGTCCAAGCGATCGAAATGACCAGACCGGTCAAAGAGGACCACGTTCAAAGGTGGTTCCAAATATTCCGTTCGGACCAAAGCGAAATGGTCCGTTTGATCAGTCTAACCGAACGTTCACCATTTTTGGGCTGCATGGAAAGCTCCCCGTATTTCCAGAAGTAAGCGCCTTAGGCCCGGTTCAGACGCAGAACATTTAATGAGCCGAACCCGATATATTGAATTAAGTACATGTAAAGTTCGGCGTCTGAATCAACAAGCCACTTGCGCATGTCCATAATGTACCTTATTTGCCCTCCAAAATTTTGTTAGTATAACCTTTGTTTTTTATTTCCTCTGGGTGTTACGGCCTCCCAAGCTAAATTGAAAACAATGCTAATGCAAAATTTTGGGGGGCAAATAACGTGCATTATAGGAGATGTGCAAGTGGCGTATTAGGAACGCCTGTTTCAATTTGGGATGGCTCACCCGTCCTTCCCACCAAGCTCCGGCGGGGAATTCGACTTTGGATCGACTTTGGAACGGCTTTGATTGTACGCAGTTTGACCGAGATGATCATGTTGAGCTGCAATGAAGATCGGTGTCTGAATCAATTCAGCCGGTCTAAATAATTTGAGTTGACTTGAATTCGAATAGGTTCGGCTCATGAAAAGTTCGGCGTCTGAACCAGCCCTTCCCCTGGCTCCTGAAGTCTGTTCTCTAAATGTCTGCGAAGAAATAACTGCGGCTTCGTCGCCAACTATTATGAATTAGGGAAGGAAATAAAAAACCTGGCCATAAGCACCTTGGCGCTGATTTAATTATTCGGCTAAACATATCACCAAAGGTTTCCTTCAAAGTACTGAGAATTATTTTAGTTGAAACTTCATTTACAGATGAAGTCAAACCAACGATATTATTCACTTCAGCAATATAGTAATATGTATGAAAAGTAACCTCGATACAAATAGGCCTCGTTTTAGGCAAGATATTACGCTAGGTCCTTGATCCTTTGTAATATCGAGGTACTTGTTTAATCACGAGTTAAGAGTTAATTGTAGCCAAGTAACAGCATGATCCTTCATGTAGACGTTTTTTTTGCGGTTGTTTCTTCAGCGTGATTCAAGCCATGAAAAACAGTACACTTATGTGGACATCACAGAGGCAGAGAGAGTGCAAGCAAGCCAATGGGAGCAGAGACGTCTAGAAAATGAACGAAGTCAAAGAGAGCTCCAAAAACAGCTGCAAGAACTGGAAGAACAACGACTAGAGAAAGAGAGAATGCAAGCGGAGATCCTTCAACGCGAAAGAGAAAAAGAACAAGAAGAAGCCAGGAGAAAGGAAAAGAGTTTGCGTTTAGAAGACGAACTTTCCCTCCGCCGAGATGAACTGTTCAACTACAAATTTGGTAGCAAGGTTGGGTTTCATAGTTTCCAGGGTCTGAAAATAGATGATGTGACTCAACTCAGGATCGGCGTGATCGGAACGACCAAATCTGGTATAAGCTGTTTTATTAACGGTTGTGAACGGGTTTTGAGGCAAACGGAAAGTGGTACAGCACCCTACTGCAATAATGGCGGTAAACAGGTTACCACTACGCTTCAAGATTACCTGCCTGAAATGTTCTTCCACTTGGTGGATATTCCCGGTGTCTATGACTACGATTTCGATATCGTGAAATTTCGAAACATTATAGAAGGAAAGATTCAACCCGGGTTTGATGTGGCAAAATTCTTCGCAGTCAAAGAGAGAGGTGAACCAGAAGACCTGCCCCCGTGTCCGGGTTTTGCCTACAGGTTACACGGGATCATAGTTGTTCTAAAAGGAAACTGTCATCGGCTCCTTCACGGTAAACCTCTAGACCTGACATTTCAATGGATGCTGCGGGAAACCGGTAATGTTTTCTGTTGTTAATGTTGTTAATTCAAGCTACATTTGTTGAAACATGGTTTTTAGGTATTTATAAATCGCGAGTAGTGCTGGTGACAAGAGCAGAATATAGAGGCGTATTTCACCAGGCTCACCTGTAATACGCAGTTCGGAAAAAAAAATGTCCACCCCGGCGGCAAAGACAGTCCTGGGACAAATTTTTTAAGGAAACGACCTCACGAGCTTGCTTATTTAGATATTCAACGTTTTTTCCATATTTGTCATATGCTATGGCATAACTAGTCTGCGAAAACATCCGTTTCTTCGTCCCCAGCTACGAAGAGCGAGGAGAAACGGATGTTTTCGCAGGCTATGGAATTACCAATTCAACGAAGCATCCCTAGATTGGTGGGAGAGGTAATTCACTACTGAAATTCGACAAGGCTTTCTTTTTCCTTCTTATCAAGCTCTTCCAAACTCGATAACTCTGAAACTTGTCATCGCCTCTCGTCAAATAACGATTCTTTTATTTTTAAAATAGGTATTACCCCAGTCACCATTGTCACGCACGCTGACAAGCTCAGATCAGAAGAAGAAAGTGAAGAAGCTCTGGACGCTGCAAAATTGGCTACTGGAAGTGAAAGCAGAAACACATTCCTTTTGGCCAACTACACCGAAATCGACAGCGAACGCAACCCGGAGACAGAGCGTACGATACTCCATATTCTTGACTGTGCAGTGTTTTTGGCGGAGACCGCAGTGTTGAAAATGAAGCGAAATCAGAAAACCAAGAAGGATATGCAAGCCCATGGGAGGACTAGTGTCAGCGCACAGAATGCGGTAAAAGACTCTTATTTTCTTAGCTTGATAGTAAGAGCATTACACAAATGTTATAACCTCAGTCCGGTCACCCAACTAAGTGTAGAAAACAATAAAAGATTATTTTGTCCTCTATAAATAACGGGATCGTCCTATGTTCAATCGTGTCCGTGTTATTTATGTGCTTTGAAATTTCTTATAGCTTAACTACAAACTGGAGGTCGTTAGGCCGTGCCGAGTTACCCTCCGGCTTAAGTCTGATACACTCATAGAGAGCCAATGTGTTATCTCATTACTACACGGTATCAAGCACAACTGTCCGTATAACTTCAACTTAAGGTGGCTCGACTAGATTTTTTGGGGGGGGATACCTCCCAAGTTTGAGCATTAATTACGTCGCCATGAGTAAAGATATGGAAAAAAGGTTTCCACAACTGTATTATGTAAAGATGAAAATTTCTTATGATGTGGGTTTTATTGCAATCGGAGTCGCCATGGCAACGTAACGACGCCATTGCGTTTTTATTTATCTTTGTGTTTCTCTGTACTAGGAGTTTTTTTTAAGAAATCGCGTAAGGGAGTTTGTACCTGCCATAATTGCCTCAATTATGGCAAAGTTTGAACAAATTCTATGAGAGCGTTTTCGAAATATTTTGAAACGAAGTTTTAAGCATCATATGAACAGTGAAATAGCATGCTATCCACACAATTAGCTAATTTTTTAAGAAAATGATAAGCTTTGGCAACGCGGCTTCATCTCATAGTGGTTTGATTCCATTGAATACTGCGTACGAAATAGAGGAGAATTGCTCTGGGCGATCGCGAGAAAGAAGAATTTTAATAACTTGCATTCAGCTGCCTTTGTTACAGTTTTTGCACGTAATTTGGTCCATGCCTACAAATTTCGCATTTTTCAAAACCGCTCGATAAATTTTTTTATAAATTTGAAAATCCCGAGATCAATCGTCAATAAATATACCCTGCAAGTTTCAAGAACATTGAAAACAGGGAAGACTTTTAAACAAGGCCTCAAATATAACCAATTTTCCCCGCAGATTTTGTGTTTACAAGTGAGCGTCATCATTATTCACTGGCATTGTTTTCAATTTTTATATGCACTTACACATTTAGCAGAAAGATAGAATTTCCATAAAAAAGGACCCTCCGTTAAATCTCCGGAATATGCTAATAACCGGGTAAAGAAATTAGAGATATATTATAACATCACAGCAACTCTTTGTAAGAGTTTCTGTGATGTTATTATAACCCGAGTAAGATAATTAAAGGTCAAATGAACCAAAAATTGGACCTTTTTTTATTTTAGCTCAATTCTAGTGAAATATGTTTAATACGAACCGAATAAACATAGTATGACGTTTCAGCTCAATTGAAGCAAGCATCTCCGAGATATTTGCAATTAAAAATTGTTATTTCTTGGCCCTTATCTTCGTAGAGCGGTCGGAAAAATTGTCGGTAAAAACAGCTTGTGACGTCAAGGTTGGTCAGGAAAAAAAAAGCGGGAAATTCAAAACAGTGTTTTTCGAGTCGACTTGGCGCAGAAATTGTGGTGGTTTGTGCGGCCATAAACCTAGAAAGAACAAGCAATTTGGCTTCAAAAGTTGCAAGCTGTGGTTATAACCTTATTATTTAGTTTTCTCGAAGAATACATCATAGTAAAACGGACTTTAATGAGTTAATCTTTATCTACTAAAATCTTCCCCAAAATCGGTTTCAAAGCAACTACAGTTTTTTAAACTTGATCTTTTCGTGCAAATAAAGTTTGTTTTGTGTTGAACATGCATAACACCTGTCAAAACTGAACCAAGTAAGATTTCCTTTAAACAAATTTGAAGATACATTATTGCACAAACTTCTTTCCAGTTACGTATATGATTTAATTACCGACTGAGATCACTTTAAGGACCATAGACGCCACTTGAAGCTCGCAAAGAGAGGCGACAAGCAAAGAACAATTCCGTCATGCATAAAATTCAGCTTAAGTGAACTAAAAAAAGCTTGAATAAGGTCGCAAAACAACAAATTTCCACTCAAAAAACATAAGGCTTAAGGCTCTTATACCTGCTGACAATGAAGAAGTGAATTTTCTGTGCGAAATAAACTACCTAAAGATCTTAAAAGCAAAAGATCAGTTGCAAGCTTCGCACCCAAGCCATGATTCACCATTTAACTATTTTTGAAAACTGGTCCATGCGAGGGTCTTCATTCAAGCAAATTAAACGCAGGAAACTGAATCATTAGAAAATACAGAAAACTACACATAAGGGTTTGTTTAGCTCGCTTCAGTCAAGTCCAGCTCCAGCAATTGTTTACGGGCAAAGAGTCAATTGTTTTAAAGTCACTGCCGGCAGTTGTCGTTCTCAGCTACTTCACAGCGAGTGAAAAGGAAAATTTACGTACAGAAAGAAAACAAAACTACGTAATTAAAAATGAAAAAGAAAAAAAATACTCTGACTATTATTACTTGAGCAACAGAAAAGTGATCGAAGTAGTCTGTTCTTCTCGAATAAGCTTGCTAGCCTTCATAGTTCCGAGGAAGTTTTAAGCGCTCAAGTTTGTTCGTTCGCAAGCGTTAGCATTACGGTTCTTTGACATAAGACAAGGATAAAGCTGGTTCTGCAAAGGTAAATGAATCTGGGCATGTAAAAAAACTAACCGTAACTACTAATAACAGAATACAAGCGGGTTTTAATTCAGCCTGGCGAAAGAAGGCGAAGCACTGGACACAAAATCAATTCACAAATCGAATGCACTATTATCAGAAAAATACAAACCTCTTTTGAAATGTTCAAAACGTTTTATTCCTTCTCAGACTGACGGGATGATCTGTTTTTACTCTAACATTGGTTGTTCTGAATCCAAAAGTAATTTTCAAGTGACGAAAAAACATCAACAAAAAAAAAAAAGCCTTTATAAGGAGCAAACGTTCGCACCTCGTGTATTTCATTCAGTCTCAGTCAGAACTCTCACAAAAAGGGGAAAATAAACGCAGGCGTTACGCGGGCGATAAGGGATGCGCGGAAGCTTGCGCAGAACGTTTTTCAGCCCTGAAAGACCAACATTGACGTCACGTAGTCTCCAGTCTTTCACGCGGCCATTTCAGAAACGTTTTCGTGAAGTCTTCGGAAATGCTCGGATTTTGATCTTTTATCTTTCTATAAAGGCTTGGGAAGAAAAATCTTTACCCAAATCTCAATTAGGATGGTTCTTTTTAGTGTTTTATGAAGGTAAAGCGACAAAAGAAAATATTTCAATTTTTTGGTTCATTTGACCTTTAAGTGTTGCATTCTACAAGATGAGCCGTGACGTTCACCGTCTCTGCTCTCACTGCTATCTGTGACACAAGCCAGTTATTAGCACATACCAGATATTTCTTCCGAAAGTAATCGAGAGGTTTTTTTTTATGCAAATTTATTTCTTTTTGCTAAGTGTGCACGTGCATATGAAATTTGTAAACATATAAAAATTGAAAAGAATGCCAGTGAATAATGAGGACGCTTACTTGTAAACACAAAATCTGGGGGAAAAATTGGTTATATTTGAGGCCCTATTTAAAAGTCTTCCCTTTTTTCAATGTTCTTGAAACTTGCAAGGTATATTTATTGACGATTGATCTCGGGAGTTTCAAATTTATAAAAAAATTTATCGAGCGGTTATTTGAAAAATGCGAAATTTGTAGGCATGGACCAAATTACGTGCAAGAACTGTAACAAAGGCAGCTGAATGCAAGTTAATAAAATTCTTCTTACTCGCGATCGCCCAGAGCAATTCTCCTCTTTTTTTGTACGCAGTTTTCAATGGAATCAAACCACTATGAGATGAAGCCGCGTTGCCAAAGCTTATCATTTTCTTTAAAAAATTAGCTAATTGTGTGGATAGCATGCTATTTCACTGTTTATATGATGCTTAAAACTTCGTTTCAAAATATTTCGAAAACGCTGTCATAGAATTTGTTCAAACTTTGCATAATTGAGGCTACTATGGCAGGTACAAACTCCCTTAAGCGATTTCTTAAAAAAACTCCTGGTACAGAGAAACACAAAGATAAATAAAAAAGGCAATGGCGTCGTTACGTTGCCATGGCGACTTCGATTGTAATAAAACCTACATCATAAGAAATTTTCATCTTTATATAAAACAGTTGTGGAAACCCTTTTCCCATATCTTTACTCATTGCGACGTAGTTAATGCTCTGACTTGGGAGGTATCCCCCCCAAAAAATCCAATCGAGCCACCTTAAACTTTTGCTTAAAGGGCATTACCTTGTACTCACACTGAATTATTTTGGAATACTTTCACAAGCATGTATTATATAGAGACTTAAAACAGAAGACAATCTATGGAGGTACATGCACAGTGAATAACAGAATATTATATTCGTCTTTTGTGATCTTATTAATCTTTTTGGTTAAATTTATAATTCTTCTGTTGCACATTCAATAGAACTTGCTGTAAAGAAAATTCTCTCGCACCCAGCTACAACGGACCGCTTCGTTCCCAATTACCCGGGAAGTTTATTGACGTAAACAGCATGTTTCTATGAGTAAACGCGTACTTTTATCTTCTTCAGGGTGGTTCAAATCATGACACGCAGCATATGTACATGTACAATATAGAGGCAAAGAGGGAGGAAGCAAAACAGAGGAAAAAGAGAAGTCAGAAAAATGAAAGGAGACAAAGAGAGCTTCTAGAAAGACTACACATACTGCAAGAAAAAAGACAAGAAGACGGAAGACGAGCAGAGGATCTGCAACAGAAGCAACGAGAAATCGAGCAAGAAGAGGGAAGGAGAAGAGAAGAGGAAGAAAAACGCATGCTTTTAGAGTATGAACTGTGCCGCCTTCGAGCGAAACTGATCGGCTACGAATTTGGTGAATACAACGGCCTTCATAGCTTCCAGGGTTTGGAAATAGAAGATGTAACCCAACTCAGAATTGGTTTGTTTGGACCAACTGGATCTGGTATAAGCTGTTTTATACATGGTTGTGAACGAGTTTTGAGACAAACAGAAAGGGGTACAGCACCCTACGGCGGTTGTGGTAAACAGGTCACCACCATGCTCCAGGATTACCTGCCCGAAATGTTCTTCCATTTGGTCGACACTCCTGGTTTCTTTGATATTAAGGGAAGTGTCCTGGAATTTCAGAGCGTTGTAGAAGGAAGGATTCAGCCTGGGTCTCGGGTGTTTATCAGGGGCGGACCCCAAGAACTAGACGAACTGATAAATGACCTGTCTCCGTGTCCTGGTTTTGCCTACAAATTGCACGGGATCATCTTTTTTGTGCGCGCTAACGATCCCAGGTTAAGGGACGGAGTTCACAGCAAAGAATTACTACCATTCCGAGAAATTATGAGTAGAGCCTGTATGTTTGTTTTGTTGTTTTATGCAAAATAAAAGCTGTTTGTTAAGATAGATAGACGGACAGACTAGCGCGGACAAATTAGCTACAAAGAGAAATTGAGCAAGTATTTTTTGGGGTGGCTTATTTAGGTAGGGAATTTTTGAGTATTCAAAACGACAATCTGAAGATTCGTGGTAGTGCCCGCGTATCCCAGTCGCGTAGTTCTGCGGATAAAGCACACATTCAATTTCTGTTTTTTTGTGTTACATCATTTAATGCTTTCTGAAAACTTTTAATGCTCGGAATTTTGGCATGGGATGTTTTTTGGGTTATTTTTTGGTCCAGGGATTTTGTTTGGTTTTGATTTTTGCCCCCATTTGATCACCCTCGTCACTTAAAATCAGTAGTACAATGTGCCTATCGAACTTGATTCGAGAGTTAACTGCAGGGGAGATGATAAAAATGGTATGATATAAATATGATTTTTGTCGAATCTGCGACTGAAACAGTCGGAGATTCGCCGGACTAGTAAGCTAAAAGGTTCGACATTTGATTCAGACTTCGTATTTCACAAATGCCTATTATAAAGCATTAATCTTATCCATATCGCATAACAGTTTGTTCATGTTTACAGACTGGAAGTATTTACAACAAACAGAGAATTAACGGTCAAAATATTTACTCTAAAATGGGGAAAGGATAGTGAAAGAGCAACAAGTTCTCTTAGGTACATTTCAGAGGCTTCTAATAAGGTTCTAAAATTTCGCCTTGTACACTCTTTTTTTTATAAGAATGTTGTTTTTCCGGCCCAGGCTGAATATTCTTATTTTTCTGCCGATTTTAGGCTGAAAATATTCTTGTATTATTCTTAAATTATAGCTTATGACATTTCCGTTTTAGAATTTATTGGGGTATCAATTACAAGTGATTGGTATCTAGATCTGTATCGCGTTACATTGTGCACATGCTCCATCGCTAGGTTTTGTTATTTTTTATTTTTTAGGAAAGAGTTTGTCATAATACTTTTTTTGCGGTTTTGTTTATGCCTTTTGTGCTGAATACTGTACATATGTGTTACACGTACCGTTCATCGAACTGTCATTAGCGTTGAACATTTTGCTATAGCTAGTGCAGGTTTTTTCGTTTTGTTGGCTAGTTTCGCCGTTCAGAGAAAGGAATAATTTTATACGGTTAAGTTAAAAACATAAAATTGTATTGTATTTACAGATGTTTCAACACATAAAATTATATCTATCCTTTTCAAAATCTCAGCCTCGGCTTTATTCTTAAAATTTCGCAAATTTCAGCCTCGATATTATTATAAAATATATTCTTATCAAAAAAAGAGTGTATGTGTGTTTACGTTGAATAGGAATCAATAAACAAACGGAAAAGGGTCACTTGACTTGTTAATTAGTTAAAATAACATTTCCAATCATACAAGGCGAATTTACGATTTACGCTGATTATGCAACATTTTAGTGATGAAAATTCTTAAGATTAAGATTTGCAACCCTTCCACGTTTAGGAAAACGTGTTTTGTGACGTCATTGACGAAGCAATGTCACGTGTTATTTGAAATCACGTTTTACGTGTTTTTTTTTTTTTCATTGAGCCATCACATCCAATGTGTTAGCCTCCTACGCAGAAGTTCTTAGGGGTTTGTCACGCGTTCCAGTGCCCCACTAGTGGGGCAGGAACGCGTGACGAACCTCTACGTGTGATGCTAATCCGATGTCTGAATCAACTGCACTTTATATCTCTGCCACAAATTGCTATCACCATTTCCTGTCAAAGAAAATTCATGTCTTTTTATGTCAACACAGGTATTACCCCAATCACCATTATCACGTCGCCACGAATGCTAAGAACTGAAGAAGACTTTGATCTGGCTCTTAACATTGCTCAAAAGGCTACTGGAAGTTTACCTATTCACACATTCTTGCTGGACAACTATACCGAATCCGACAACAAGCGCAGCCCGGAGAAAGAACGGAAGATACTCGATATTCTAGACTGCGCGGTTTTTTTGGCTGAGAGTGCAGTGCTGAGAATGAAGCGAAAACAGAAAGAAGAAGAGATGACACACATGCATGAGGCAACTACTGTTAGCGGACAAATTACACCAGACTCCGCGTAAGGTAATAACAGAGTCTTCGTTAATGAAGATTTTAGTAGGTAGTTTTAGAATAAACGGTTCTCGCGTGAGTGGAAAAGGGGGCGGAGGATCATCATTTCCCGCTAACCGTACAACTGTCTGTTTCTCTCGCAATTCCTGCCTTATATTGTCGTATTTATGAAAACCACACTAGGCTGGCTCCGCGAGGCCACATACCTTAAACTGACTCAACTAAAGTAAATATTGCCAAGAAACTCTGCTCTTACCCATGTTTCTCTTAAGGTGACTCTCTTCTTGGTTCCTGGTTAGCAAAGAAACGTTCAAAGTCCATTAAAAAGACACTCTGGACTTGGCCAGACACTCTAGCTGCGTGAGGGCTCTACATGACAGAGGATGCTTGAGACTTAAGCAAGTTCTAGGCAGAGAATTCAAGGCCACATCACCCCCCCCAGCCCCCTGACTTTCTGCCCCACCCCAGCCTAGCACGTGCTGGAGGGGAATCCTTTCTTTGGCCAATGGGCCTCAAATAGTAAAAGAATTTGACATGAGGAACTTAAGGCAGACATGACCATTGTACTGACTCTGCCAGAGAAAGACTAACGACTAACGGACAGTACCACGCCATGGCGAGTTAGCTCAGGGACTGAGCTTGACAATGAGACCAACCAGAACAGCAAGACCCCTGTGTTTTTTTGTCACCGCAGTGACCAGAATCGCCAGGTTTCTGTGCGAATATTCTGGCCCGTTTTGAGGTATGTTTTCAAAAATTCGGTTATATATAGAAGATATTACACGGTGGCGCGAAGATATGAATTTTATTTTCGAGTGCCAAAACAATATATTTTACGAACGAGAGCAGTGAGTGAGTAAAATATTGTTTTTGCAACGAGAAAATAAAATTCATATCTTCAAGCCGCCATGTAATGTTCTTTTTGTTATATAGACAAAAAGACATCGAGAAAATAATAGATTTTTATTCGCCAAAAAGTAATTGCGACGGCTCAAATTTACAGTATTTATTTAATAAGCCATATAAGACATCTTTTACATTAATCTAGAGAAATAACACTGAGCTGAATAGGGCTCTACGATGACAAAATATAAGCAAAGCTTTCAAAAATGTGTAAGTAAAATTCAAAAAATGATAAATAATAAAACGCTTTGAATTATAGTTAAATCATAACAGTAATGATTTACCGAATCTTAGTCATAAGGCGGCAAAAAAGTTTTCAATAGTTGTGTACGAAATGTGAAAAAATGCATGAAAAAAAGGCCAAAGAAAGGTTTATTGGCTTTCATCGCTACTATCAATAACAATTCTCCGTCTTTTAAACTGATGTGTTTTCTCAAAATCGTTACCTTTTGGATTCTGCGAATTTGTGAAAATGTTCACTGTTCCTACCTGGCACTGGTAAAGAAAGGGCAAAGTTCCTGCACTTGTGCTGGGTTGAACTGTAGATACCGATGTAATTTCATCTACTGTTACTTTTGGCGAAGACGAAGTAGCAACAGAAGTAGAAGATTCCCCTCTCCTGGATAATACTGTAGAGATGTGCTGCTGTCTTCTGTCAGATATAGCGGAGTAGTTTATTCAGTGAATTGACGTTTTTGTGTCCAGTTCGTTCGGTGGAATATTATTATCCACAAGTTTCTGGACTAGATGCTTTCTTGTGCTGTGGTTGACCAATTTCTCAGTGTTTGAATGAACTTGGGAGGCCGCTAATATGTTTTTCACCATAGATCTAAATGAATTTTCTCCCAGTGGAGCTGCCTTGAACCATTTCTTCCCTGCCTTCGGAACCTCTGTGTTGACAGCAAAATAAAACGGAGAGATGTCTGCCATCATTTCTGGTTGTCTATATTGCTTATAGGCCAAATAGGCTGTGACAGGACAGCGATCATTATTGTCAAGGTTTTCGAACATCTTTGGCTTGCTTTCTGTGACATTTCTTGTGTTTTCACCAGTTCTCGTTTTTGTTTGGCGCTCGGTGGAAAACTTCACGTAACGAAGCCCGTCAGCATTACCCTGCTAGCAGAGTCGCTTCGATCTTTCCTAGATAAGTCGGGAAAGAGGAAGCGACTCTGCCGACATCTTCAAGTTCCTTTGATCTGCCGATCATCCAGCTTTTTGGATGAGTCAGACAAGTTTCGTACTGAATAAACCAGTTTTATCTGTGCACGCACGCATATTCTGGGATTTTGCTGACTCTTTCTGCGCCTACGCTCTATAAAAAAACAAATAGCTGCCACTTCAATTTCATGCGGGATTTTTGAGAAAATTATAGATTGAACGTTCAGTTTTAGAAAATTGGAAAATGTACCCAGATTCGAGATGTATTTTGTTTTGAATTTAACCATGTACTTAGCCGATTGTATTGCGTGAACGGATTCACAATCCAGTAAGTGTCACGCGAAGTTTTTGGAAGGATAAACAAATGGGTTTTGAATAAAAATAATAATATTTAAGAAACAACATCTATGCTTATTCTTCTGTGTTTGCGATAACATTAATTCAAAATAAGATCATGAGGCTGCATAATCCATGTTACATTTAAATGATCGATGTTTTTACAGCTGTTTGTGGATAACATCTCAGGTTAGATAACACCCGACTTGTGATGCCAAAAACGTCTTCGGATTTTGTGTTCTTCTACGACGTCAATCAAAATCTGAAGAAGCGGCGCTTCCTTCGCTTTCTCGCCTTTTATACATCTTAGCGAACCTCTTAGGAAACAAAAGGTCGTCGTTCGTGATTTGTGATTGGTGAATTTCGATCCGTTTTGTGTGTTTCTGTGCTCCAAGGTTAGATGCTTTGTTTTTGAAAAGCACCGTAAGGTTTACCTTAGCTCTAAGATTTTTTTAATCTTCTTTACACTGAAACATGGCAAGTTTAGATTCCAAAGGCGAAATTGTTCCTATAGAGCTTCCAAATCCAGAGGAAACACAGCTACGGAAGGGTGAAAACGAACCGGTACGTTCCCGCTGACATTTACATTTGCTGACAAACACAGTGGATGCTGCGGTAACGGTTTGATTGACGTCGCAGAAAAATTTGAATTTAGAGCATGCTCAGTATGAATTGTTGAGGATGTCGGCAGAGGTTCTTCTCTAAGAGGGTTTTTGCAAAGTGTTGACCGCTACCTCCGTAAAAGAGAATGCACATTGTCCCTTTTGAACGACAAAGAATTCTGTGAGGTTCAAGATATCCTGAAAAAGAAGTGCAAACATCTTAAGGCCATAGGAAAGGGAAACAAGCCCAATGGTGCCGATGCACTAACAGATGAAGCGGTGAGGGTAAAAGGTGGAATGAGTTTGCGGAATGGCATGTGGCATGGCTTGCGGAATGACATAATTATGCGGAATGTAATATATGCAGAATGACTTAAAGTTAAAAAATTAAACTAAAAACTGCGCCCTAAATCAACTCAAAACAGCTAGTGTTTTGTCTCGTAGGTCAGCCCCATGAACTAATAAAGAGGAAAAGATGCCAAACACATAAGTCCGTCTGTAGAAAACTTACATCTTTATAATGTTTCTATGTTTTATGCCACAGAGTCAAGATCCAATCTGATCCAATATGGCAAACAGCAAACCGTAAGTGAGTTTTACATGGTCAAAATTGTCCTAGGAGCCAATGAAAGTATCCAGACAAAAAGTATGAACTCCGATATTTTAATTGTGTGTTTTTAGCTCACTTTTTTCGTTAGAGTATCGTATAAATGAGACGTATTGAAAATTGTTCAGAATAGTAGGTAATACCACGTATTAGTATAGGTAATAGCATGATTTGTAGTGATATTTGGCATAAATACCACAAGTGATATTTCGAAATTGTTATACGTAATTTCACGAGCCGTTAGGCGAGTGAAATTTGAGACAATTTTGAAATATCACGAGTGGTATTTATGCCAAATATCACGTACAAATCATGCTATTATTTGTTTATACTACTACCCGAAAAAGGTTTGTAATTTTCACATGTAGGTATTTCAAATTAAGCTGAAATACCACTGCTCTAAGCCAATCAGATTGCAGAAATTTCTCATGTAGTAGTATAAACGTGGGAATACTGAAATAAAGTTGTTATTGTTGTTGTTATTGTTGTTAAATGCAAGCAAATAAGCATTAATTCTCTTAATTCTTTATGTGAAGCCATATTTTCCTCTTCGGTAGTCTTCCAAGGCGCCGTCCTCCTGAGTCCACTGCGATCTTAACGTTCGAATTTTGGAGGGAAGCGACGGCTACCTCTGTTCCAGGCTTGCTCTGCCAGTCCGGTCGCCGTCGCCCCGAAAACGTCTCTATCTTAAGTTCCCTAATAACGATTACATAACGCGACACCGAGACTAGGATTACAGAAAGAATACGCATATGAAAAAAGGCTAACAAAAAACTACTCCAAGCGCGATAGCAAAAGTACTGATTATAAACTAACTTTACACAAAGCAAAACATGAAAAAAATAAAAATAAAAAAACAGGAAAAAACTCGCAGTCTCTCGTGGCTACATGCCCGCCCCAATGAACTAGCCAAGTCTTTATACAGTTCATTAATAGAGTCACTACTTAGGCGCGAGCGTAAGTCCTCGACCCTTAAATAGAACTGCTAGTAGTGATAAAATAAAATCCCTTTCACAGCTTCTGGGGAAAAAAAAGGTTCGTTTTCTGAATTCAATGTGCCGCTCTCTGTCCTTCAAGGAAGCATAATTTTGTTACTGGCCTTGTAAGAACCGTTAAACTAGTCTGAACCGCGGGGATTCAATTTCCAGATGATGTTTTTCTGACGAAGAAAGTCATGAATCGTTGTTTGGTTCCATTTAATTACTTACAGACTCACGGAGCCCTTTCTCCCCTGCGCGAAAGTTTGTACCATTGTCACTGAAGATAGTAGTTGGACATTCTCTCAAACTGACAAATTGAGTTTGTCATCTTGCAGAAACCCTCTCTTCAGTACTTGAAGCCTTCGTTCTGCCATGGGCCGATTATAGGGCAAGAATGGTGGGAACTGTCTCCAGGGAAGCGCCACCTGATAATGGCGCCACCTGATAATGACCTTGATCAAGTTTCACAGATCGTTCCATGATTGCAAGGGCTTTCTTGTCTTCCACTGACATACACATGCTAGAGTCACCCGCCAAGCCGTAATTCTCTATGGCCCAGAACATTTCGACTTTCTTTATGAGACAATCTTCATCTTAGACTTTTCTCGCGGACTCCACTAAGCAAACAAAGTTAACATTCATATGGCGCTCTCGGCAATCGATGCCTCCCACTGGGCCCATGAGTGTCCAACCGAGAGGTCTTCGTATGGCACGTGGCTCTCCTCTGTTACGACGCCTTTCTTCTAATACCCAGAAGGCCTCTGGCGCGTTGGTGCCTACGATTAATCGGACTTCTTTCTCGCTAATACTTGGTAACTTTATGTCTTTAAGGTGAGGCCCCTTTTTTGTATCTTGCTCTGAAGGGATACTTCGGCGTGAGGCATTAAGTCTATCAACAGTCCATAGTCTTTTAACTCAACCTTGTCAGTACCATCAAGTGACTCTACGGTTAGGCTGATCATGACCAACTCTTGGGCTGTCTTCTCTTTCTTGAGTTGTCAGGAAGAATGTTTTTTCTTGCCCTCGAATTCCAAGCTCCCTCGCTAGAGTCTTGTCGCATAAGGAGATAACTGAACCGCTGTCTAGAAGTGCGTACGTTTCCACTGCCTTGTTTGCATCACGACTTCGGACTTTCACAGGGACCACCCTGAGGCAAACCTCTCCCCCTCCTGCTGAGGTACTGTTAGTCTGTCCACTTGGTAACGGCGTGTCACTGTTTACTTGGGTTCCTTGTTCTACTGCTCTGGTTCTGTTTTCAACAGATTGCTGTGAGCGCGGAGGGTGAAGTAAAGTATGGTGTCTTCTCGCGCAACCTTGGACTTCACATGTACTCCTTGCTAAGCATCCCACTGCAATGTGGCCGCACTTGAAGCAATTATGGCATAACTGAGCTTTCCTCATCACTTGTAGTCGTTCCTCGAGTCTCTTCTCTACGAAATCTTGCATTTCGCCAAGGGATGAGCTGCATTGCATACCAGGCAGACTGCATATCTCGTAGTCGGGGCTTGTTTAATTTGTGACCAGGTGAACTCTGTCCTTCTCTGGAATCGATCTCTTGAGTAATGAATGCGTTACCGCGCTCATCGGGCAAAGTAGCTCTTTTAGGCTTAGGCTTACGTCTCTGACTATCCGATCTGTCTCGTGCGACGTCTATTCTCGGTTTTCACTGTCACGCAATCAAAAATAAAATTGCAAACCATTCGATACAGAAAGTCCCGAATCTTGGAAATAAAAGAAGATAAATAAGCAAAAGACCTTGCCAAGAATCAGGTCTGTGCGATATTTCATGTGCGAGATATTAGGAAAAACGTTTTACCCAAATTTATAAAGCTTTGTATGGAGGCGCCATGTTTGTGTCCCTTTGAGGGGCACAAATATGGCCGCCGGAAACCAACAGAAACATCTGTTTTTGAGTTTTCCTACTAATGCGTTAATTCATCGCTTAAAAAACTCATAAACTATTAAAGTGATATTTATTCTGACAGAAGGAATGTTTAGATAGCAAAATCTCCCAAAACTGGTAATGTTTTTAACCCACAGAAGAGCAGTCCCGGCCGCCAGCTAAATGCCGCGTCACGCAAAAGCCTAGAAATTCAAACGTCCTCTATCGCAAAACGAAGAACCCTTTCGAACCAAACCTCTGTTTAAATAAAGGTGTTTAGGTGCTGTAATACCTCATGAAACTCAGAATCTCAGAAGAATCGATAGTTTCTTAGTTTGAATTTTGATGACGTCATGTGAAAACCGAGAATTACGCAACCAAACACAGGGTTATTTGCAGCTCTCGCCTTGATCTTGACAAATTCTGCAATTTGACTAATGTTCGTTCTATGACCTGCTTCCTGGATTTGATCCATATCTGCTACTTCAACAAATTTAGTCCTGAGATGAAACGGCAGCCTCTGAACAATTCTTCTCAGGTTGTCGACGCTATTGATTTCATCCAGGTAGCCAGTAGATTTACGTGTATTTTCGCAATCCTTCAACTGGTCAGCAAATGCTAATAATCCTGTACGATTTGAAGGCTTCAGAGGAGGACCTTCTGTTAGCTTGGTCACGTACTGCGAGGCAATTCTGAAGGGATGTCCGAACCGTTCTTCAAGTAGCTTTCTTGCAGTTTGATATCCTAGTGAAGGATCCTTGTACAGACAACATTTGATCGTGTCCTTTGCTACACCCG
>CALNXK010000127.1:1500000-1699516 GCA_942486035.1 Porites lobata
CAAATTTCTCGAGATTGCAACGTCATTTTGGGCTTAAAGCTTCCAAAGTCCAACAATAATAGCGTATGTTCGCGACGGTTTTTTAAGTCAGTCACGTTCTTAAACCAGGCCTTAAACGGCCAGTTTTAAGTGTCGATAACAGTTAAAAAGGCATACAAGCCTCATGCAAAAGACAGTGGGAAGGAAGTGCACATCGGTGATGGGGAAAAAGGAGTAGCCCACAGTTATTTAGGGGTGGATCTTTCGAAACATTCTTATACTCTTGGACAGATATGCATTGTTTAAAGTTTTAGACAAACCAGGTGTAAATTTATAGTAAAAAACTGTTAAATATACATCAGCAAGATTTTTGCGAATCCTATTTTTCGCTGGAGACTATCGTTTACTGGCCGGTCACGCAATCAAAGGTAACGTACTTTCCTACGTTTGTTTACTCACCTTTCGCTCAGCAATACACTGCGTTCCACAAAGGATCCAAATTGCGCTAGAATTGTTTTGCTATTCGGCCCACTTTTTATCTCAGGTAAGGCACTGCAAAGCTGATTGACTTACGAAGATTCGAGGGAGAATTATTTCTTGATGTTATTGTGATTTCGCAGTCACGGGAAAACAGACCTAGACTCAGGTCCACTCGCAGACGCCATGGTACAATCCACAAGATCTCAAGAACAGAAATTACCCATTGAACGGCCTCTCCTTTTGAAGATTGCGTGTATTTCATTAAAACAGGTACATATTAAAAGAATCTTGTTAGTTTCGCCCTTTTAACGAGCTCAAATCGATGCATAAAACTACGGTGACGTGCACGTGTCAACTGACCCTGGGGTCAATTAGCGGTTGTTTGGGGCAAAATAACCTCAAAATAATCAATCTATTTTACAAGCGTTCGCGAAAACACCAGACTAACTTTCAGATAATGTTGAAGTACTATATCTCATTAGGTAGTAACCGGGATTTGGGGTGATTTGGAGAATTCCCCCATATAGAAAATTCGATTTTGGTTTTAGCGGTAAATTGTTGTATTTATAAGCATTATGCAAATTACGTTTCAAAATTCTGCTGGTTCGTCGATATTTTATGCTCTAAATCTAAAAAATGTGCCGTTCAGAAATTGTTAGATATCTGCTTTTTGAGATTTAAGTGGAAGATTGCCAATATATTGGCTCGTTTATGAAAGTCAGCTCATTTCTGTCGCTAGGCTATATTGCCGTGTTCGGCGGCTAATTTTAGGCCCGCAGACCGTTGAAATCGAAAATCTTAAATAATTCCCAAACTCGGCCGCATTTTGAAATTTAAACCTCAGCAGTGTTATAAACTCATTAAAACCTTATTACAGACTGAAAATGAGGGTAAGTTAGGTTTTGAGCTGTGGCCACGATTTGCCGATTTTGCTCGATTTTTCTGTGCATTCGCTCTTAAACCCTTAAAAGAGACCGATCTGGGCTTAGCCCGAGCTTTTTTTTTTTACCCCTAAAAGAGACCATGTTAAAACACAGACAATACACATATTTTTATATTTTTTCACGTGCAACCCTTAACGTGACCTTCACGGCTAAATATGATGGCGTTTTGCCTAGAACACCCTAAGTGAGACCAAAATCCGAAATTTACACCCCTAAGCGAGACGACGAGCATCCCCACCACTTTCATATGCGGAGTCCCTCTCCCGGGGATATCAGTAACATGGCCTCTAATTCTCTCCGTTTCAAAGACAAAAGTAATACTAGCAACTCTATGTTTGTTATATTAGTGAGCCTTTCGGGTAAGGTGTTCCACAGTGAAACCGCCAGATAATGAAAGGTCCTTTTTTTCTTGCGGCAGTTCTGTACCCGGGGGTGTCAATCTTATTCTTGTTGCGCGTGTCTCTGTTGTGAATTTCGGACCTCGTTTTAAATCTTTTAGCCAGATAGTCTGGAGCCAATCCCCTTAAGCACTTGGAAGCCAGTCTGCCACCCCTATAGACAAGCATGGATGAGTGTTACGAAAAATTGTATTGCGTGACTAGCGTGACTTTCTAGAAGCTTCGCGAGAGTTCGTAGTTTGTTTATTTTAGGATCTTGCGCAAGCGTTCCTCAAGCGGTATATTTTGTACTCTTTCTATAATTAGACTATTTAGAAAGTTCTAGATAAGTAGGCGAGCCCGAGTTAAGTTTTAACTAGTTTTCACAAGCGAGGAGAGTTCGACGTTAGCCGCGTTTAGTCAAGTGTGACGAAGGCAGTGTTCATTCCGAGTTGGCGGAGGCCGTGTAAGTTTATCAAGTTAAGTGAAGTTGGCGGAGGCCGTGTAAGTTAAACGAGTTACGTGCTGTTGTGGAGTTTTACCTCGTGGAAACTACGTTCATTTTGGAATAAATCTTCTTGTTGCTGTTCCGACAACCCTGCGCTCAGTTTAGTTTGCAAGCTACCCGTCCTCTAAAAGATTACCCGCGTATCAATGAGACAGATGGCCATTTTAGTTCTCTAAGAACAGGAGTGATGTGATCAAACTTACACGAACAGGTTATCCCAGCTGCGAAGTTTTGAACATGCTGTAATGTATTGATATTCTTGTTCGTTGTACAAGACCAAACGGAAGAACAGTAGTAGAGTTTGCTAAATAGATTGCTCCGTCAGTGTGAGACAATAGGGACCTTAAGATCCGACGCCGGCCACGGCAGAGCTGAAATGTAGGCAAACCCCCCTGAAAAGTTGAATTCCTAAGAACCATATCCAAGTTCAGAAAGAGGGAGGAAATTTCGTCGTCGCTTGTGTACTTCCCCAGTACAACGTGAAATTAGGTATTTTCACGTCGCAGTCGTGCAGTGACGGCAAAGAAATGTACAAAAAAGCGTGGTGCACGTGCTAAATTTTTGTTTTGGTTATTAAACATATTGCTTTTGTGAGGCTCTCGTTGCTGTCGCCGTCGTCGGATCTTAAGGTCAATCACAGCATGCGCGGGGGCTGTTGACTCGGAACCCTATATTTTAAGCATATATGATGAAGGAAAATAAAGCCCGGGAAAGGTGACGGCTTATTATGGACCAGCAGTATCGCTCCTATCGTGTGTTTCTTTCAAAGTGATTATGCCAATTCATAACGGGTCTCTATTGAGCGGCCAACCTCCATTTATAAGAAGCCATTTGCCGATACCTGGAGGGCGGCCACTCAATGGAGGTGCAACTGTGTATTGTAACAAAGGCAGATTTGCAACGACAATTTTCATCCAACTTTACAATTGTGACTTTGTTTCAAATTGTTTGAACGTTTTTGCCCTAAAAGTCATCATGCAAATAATTAACTCATGCTTTTTTGCAGTCGTCGTTGCTTAAGCTCCCTAATTAGGGGTCCGTAAAATTAGGGAATATAGATCGTCCCGAAGATCAGATAACTAAAACAAACAATACAAGGAAATAAGATCTAGGACGAGGGAAGTTAATGTGAAAGCTTTGGCATAGGAAACATGGAGAAGTGGCAATTTGAATAAAAGAGATCAAAAGAGAACTTATGGCTGGAAAAGAAAGACACAACAGATTACTGACAGCAGCAACCGGCTCCCATCACAAACAATCATTAAAAAATCATATGTTGAAAAGAAGTGACATTTAGCCATAACAAAATTGCGAATAAACTTTTCTTAACCCTTTAAGTCCCAATAGTGACCAACATCAATTTTCTCCTAACAATATCCATACAATGTCAAGAGATTAGGTATGAGAATTAACAAAATGATCACCTAAGAGACAACGCTTCCATCTTTTATCAATTTCTTTCAACCCATCCATGAAGGAAATGTATGGAGATCAGTTTGGAGAATTTGTATGTGGATATTGGAGCTTAAAGGGTTAAAAACATTTAAAAATTTTTTTAAAAAAGTTAAAACATATAAGCCGAAAGAAATTACGCTCATCAGTGTTCTGCTGAACACGAGTTTTCAGCTATCGGTAAACATTTTTTATAAGCGCACGATGACCAAAATCTTCTAAGTGATGGTCAATTTCGTGTTCTCAAGAAGCGCCACGAGAAATTTGACTGCCTTGTTTAGGAAATGTTATTCATCAAGGAACTTAGGCCTACAAAGCCTTAACACTTAGAGTGACTCCATTAGTGCTTAACTCTTTGTTTAACTTGTAACATATTTTTGTGTTTTGTGTTACTTTTCTTAACATAAAGCTGAGTGTGTTCTGTTTTATTATGGGAAATCTCGATGGCACGGGAACAACAGACGATTACCATACAAACATAAATAGCCGTCTGGAAGCCATTAACTTAATGATAAATTTGGTTAGCAATAACAGTAACAGCAAGAGATCCCTGAAAATAGTGTTAAATGTTTCGTCATTTAACAAAAAGCCAGTTAATTTTGTCCAAATCTGCAGTTCACATATTCCCAAAATGGTCAATCGATTAAAATCATTGATTTGAAATCTAACAATCGCAAGATATCAGTGAGGGTATTCAGTTAGTTCTAGTTAACTGATTGTTATTGGCTGCTCCTTAACCTTTGATATCTCACTTGCTTTTGAGACCAATCCAGTTACTGTAATAAGAATCGATCCAACTGGAAATTAAAGCAACCAATAAAAGATGATAACATTAAGTGGTAAGAAAAATCACTCATGTTGTCAGTACTTATAATTGATTTCTCTGATTGACCATGATGGGATAATTGCGAACTCAGCATAAAACAACCCATCTGTCTATTTAATGTACAATATGGAGAAAAAGTCGGTAAAAGGCGATTTTTAGGTTTTTTGATTAAACCCGGCATTAGCTTTAACTTTCATTTAATGAGCTTCTGAGAAACTCCTTACCTACCTCTCCCTTAACTCAATGTTAACACTTCCAGTAAACGCAAAATGTTGGTTGATGGGTGGGGTAGGACGGAAGTTTAATCTGATGGTGGAGCAATGGTTGACTACTGAAATCAAGAAACCTATTGCACTTTTCACGATTTGACACAACAAAGCTACAATCATCGTCAAAAGTGTTGGCAAAGTTGCCTTTTTTACCTTGTGTTCTTTTCCTTCCTTCCCCCGTCCCTGGCCCAATGTTAATCAAAACGTTAATGTTTGTGCGCGTAATTGTTTTGTTATATCCTAACATTGAATAGGAGGGGGGGACGGGAGACATTTAACAAAAGAGAAAACTCCCTTTTTTCAGGATTAAAGTGGACTACTTTTAAGATGTACAACCTTCCCAACTACTTTTGTCTGTGATTGTCTGAAAATTCTGGGTGTGGCCGTAAAAGGTCAAAAATGGACCACTTTTTTGTCAGAAGAAACGTCTTAAAAAACACTCGTAAACAGTACTCTGTTGAAAAAAAAATATTTGCCGTACCTTGTTAAGACAGTTTTTGGCGCACACGCCTGTTTATATTCGGCATGTTTTGGAACCCGGTAAGTACAACTATTGCTCCTTCCGGGGCACAGGAAGAGGGCCAAAATACAAATGTATGATTATTTTCGGTGAAAGCTATTGACTATTGAATAGGCTGATATGCTCCAAATCTTAAAGCAAGATATAGTGCGTTCGCCAGTTCCCCAAAATATCATTCGGATTGAGACATTGCAGTTGACATCTTCCTTAGCAGTTCCCCCATTCTTTACAACACTCAGCACATGCCAATTTGCCACGCGAGCAAACTATGAGGCTGAGTGGAGATTTGCCGAATTCTAGAGACTACTTTCTCCGGCTGAATAACTCTAGTTAAGCCCTCGTGGCATTACTTTTCGAAAATGGTTTCAGAAAACGAGAGCAAAGTACGCTCTTGCTTGATTTAGAATAAGGCGTCTATTGTCTTCGTTAATCTATTTAAAGAGGGTAACACATGCAAAGTCAGCACACATCACATTACTCCATTTTCGTAGCCGAAAATAATTCCTTAATAAGTAGCGCTAACGCTAGCCTGCGGAAACATCCGTTTCTCCTCGCTCTTCGTCGCTTGGGACGTTTCGCGTTTCCTCCTCGCGAAGCGAGGAGAAACGGATGTTTTCACAGGCTACGCTAACGACAAAATAACCTAATTGACTTGTTCGGGACTTTGCAAGGACTTAACCAAACGAATTTTAACAGACATTTTAGAATAATTTTAAGTAAAATACGACATTACTCCATGGATAGCGTTAAAATTAAACTAACTTTGCTAATTGACCTTTATGGGGCACTGCTTAAATGGAGTAATGTTGGGAAACAGTTGTTAAATTTATCCCCGTAGATAAATGCGTCAAAAGCTGCCCATATTCTTACATGGGTTACATGTTTTTGTTCTTTTCTTGTTTGAAAGTTGGTCCATTGTGCATATATTTCGCATTTTCTAATAGAGTAATGTGATGGAGTAATGTGCCATGTTGTTTACTGTTCTCAAATTAACTGAATGATTGACAGGCGACAGGTCGGTGTCAAGTGCTTCAGTAATCGGAGGAGACCTTGGCCAGAGTGCGTCGGGTGTATAAATAGAACATTTTGTTTTACTGGCGCGAGTTACAGGGCGCAGTTGCTCAAAGGCCGATTAGTGCTTAACCCGGGATTGTTTTTCATTCTTCAAAAACATTTCTTCGGATAATTTTCTCTGTTATTTTTAAGAGCATCCAATAATCCAAAGTAAAATTTAACAGCAAACTCCTGAAAGATGAACGCTTTGGACGATTCAGCAAACACAGATCGATGTACTCTTTACGAAGATTCAGCAAACTTTTTAAAAGATGAACGCTTTACGAAGACAGAATATCAGACCTCAGCAAACCTTTGAAAGATGAACGCCGAGGACAAAAGAATCACCAAATTAGTTAGGCCGTCAAAGTGAGGCAAAACGTAAGCAAGCGCCTGAAAGCGAGGCAAATGTGTGCCGACATCTAAAAAAACCCTCTATTGTTAATTGTACAGGACACCCAATTATGCACAGGACGCCCAACACAAATTAGGGGTTGCGTTCTCGTACCTCGATCGCAATTCAACGAGCCGCACCGTCTTAGCAACTAAAAAAATTTTGTTTATCAAGCTGAGATAGGGGACTAAAAGTCCCCTATCTCAGCTGGATACTCAGAAGCTTGTAACATTCACTATTCCATTTATCTCTGATCATATTTCGCATCTAATACCATAGAGGCGTCAATTTTCGCGCCATCATGTCATCATTCTAGGGCGAGAAATTTAATTAAAGCGCGGCATTCAACAAATGTACGGCTCAAGTTTCGGCTAAAATTATTCAGTGCCGTCAAAGAAAAAAACATATTATTAAGGTCTGCGTATAAAGTCGATCACTTTGCTAACACAGACAAAAACGCTTAAATATCTCCTACAAAATGAACGGCTGAGTTTGTTTTTTCTACGGGTCAAACTGCTACTATATATCCCAGAAGCGCTCAGGCATAATAATATGCCAGGACTTCTACCTGGATGAACCAGAAAGGATATAGAACAACTACCTATTTTTTTTCTTTTTACGGCTACGGGTCGAAATGCTAAACGTGTTATATATCCTAGAAGCGCTCAGGCATAATAATATGCCAGGACTTCTACCTGGATGAACCAGAAAGGATATAGAACAACTGCCTAATTTTTTTTTACGTTTACGGGTTGAAATGCTAAACGTGTTATATATCCTAGAAGCGCTCAGGCATAATAATAACATGCCAGGACTTCTACCTGGATGAACCAGAAAGGATATAGAACAACTGCCTAAATTTTTTTTTACGGCTACGGGTTGAAATGCTAAACGTGTTATATATCCTAGAAGCGCTCAGGCATAATAATTCATGCCAGGACTTCTACCTGGATGAACCAGAAAGGATATAGAACAACTGCCTAAATTTTTTTTTACGTTTACGGGTTGAAATGCTAAACGTGTTATATATCCTAGAAGCGCTCAGGCATAATGATATCATGCCAGGACTTCTACCTGGATGAACCAGAAAGGATATAGAACAACTACCTAATTGTTTTTTACGGCTACGGGTTGAAATGCTAAACGTGTTATATATCCTAGAAGCGCTCAGGCATAATGATATCATGCCAGGACTTCTACCTGGGTGAACCAGAAAGGATATAGAACAACTACCTAATTGTTTTTTACGGCTACGGGTTGAAATGCTAAACGTGTTATATATCCTAGAAGCGCTCAGGCATAATGATATCATGCCAGGACTTCTACCTGGATGAACCAGAAAGGATATAGAACAACTGCCTAAATTTTTTTTTACGGCTACGGGTTGAAATGCTAAACGTGTTATATATCCTAGAAGCGCTCAGGCATAATGATATGCCAGGACTTCTACCTGGATGAACCAGAAAGGATATAGAACAACTGCCTAAATTTTTTTTTACGGCTACGGGTTGAAATGCTAAACGTGTTATATATCCTAGAAGCGCTCAGGCATAATAATATGCCAGGACTTCTACCTGGATGAACCAGAAAGGATATAGAAACTGCCTAAATTTTTTTTTACAGCTACGGGTTGAATTCTAAACGTGTTATATATCCTAGAAGCGCTCAGGCATAATGATATCATGCCAGGACTTCTACCTGGGTGAATCAGAAAGGATATAGAACAACTGCCTAAATTTTTTTTTACGGCTACGGGTTGAAATGCTAAACGTGTTATATCCTAGAAGCGCTCAGGCATAATAATATGCCAGGACTTCTACCTGGATGAACCAGAAAGGATATAGAACAACTGCCTAAATTTTTTTTACGGCTACGGGTTGAATTCTAAACGTGTTATATATCCTAGAAGCGCTCAGGCATAATGATATCATGCCAGGTCTTCTACCTGGATGAACCAGAAAGGATATAGAACAACTGCCTAATTGTTTTTTACGGCTACGGGTTGAAATGCTAAACGTGTTGTATATCCTAGAAGCGCTCAGGCATAATAATATGCCAGGACTTCTACCTGGATGAACCAGATAGGATATAGAACAACTGCCTTTTTTTTCTACTCGTCGAAGTTCTAAACGTGTTATTCTTAGAAGCGCTCAGGCTTAATAATATGCCAGGTTTCCAGCGACTGATTTTAGCTGATTTTGCGGTGCGCAAGAATGGATAATTTACCCGACTTGTAAACAGATATTTCCTTCAGCCGATTGTGTCTCATGCAGGAGAATGTCATGTCTGCGTTGTTTTGTTTCTACTGAAGTTTTATCAAAGAAAGCTTAAGCGAAAATAGGGAGATCGCAATTTATACTCTTACGAACTATAAATTAGGGCTGACCTGGAAGACGCGTTGAATTGTGCCGCCATCCTTCAAAATATAACCTGGCTGCGTTTAGGGAGACAATTTCCTCTTCCATCCAGATGTACTTGGTATATGTGTTTGCGCGAATCTTCAGACAAAGAATTGGGTATACACTGATTCGAATGGCTTGGCGATACTAAGTGCTTAAGTCTACTTACCGATTACAACATGTTTTGGAAGTATTGAGAAGCGCGCCAAACGAAGTTGTCACAGCGTTCTCGAGCGAACACGGCGCGACCTGGATTGATAAAAATTACCATTACATACAGGTATCATGCCAGTGATATCTCCTTTCGTCGCATAGTGAATAGTTTGTGAGCACATCCTCGACTCTCGAAACATTTGTCTTGCGCCGCTATAGAAGTTGCTTCTCCCGCCAACCATAGGTAGATTTCCCGCTTAACGTAATGTTTGATAATTTATGCAAAAGTTGACCTCGTGGAAGTCAGCAGTGCATTAATCGACTCAAAAATAAACAGACTTCCTACAGGGTTTTGAACACGGTTTTAATTAAAGTACTTTACGAGCGCTGCGGTAGTTGACCGCAAAAGTGTTACGGTGATGGATACTCAACGGGATGATTACGTCACTTCATAGCAACCAGACGGTACGAATTTTTTAACTTCCGGAGCGCTGAGGCTCGTAGTGTGACTACGCGTTCGTCAGTTAAGAAATAGTTGAAATTAAGCAATGTTGGAGTTATTACGCTTTCCTATGGCTCAATAGAATATACTAATGCTATCAGCGGTCCAATCCCCGTCGAAGGACTGTAAAAGAACTATAAATATAGCTGAAATACTGCTTCCGCTGTCAACTACCTCTGCCATTGGTAAGTGTTGTTCTTGTTTATTTGAACTGCATAGCCGTTTTTGTTCTTTTTCTAAACATTAAGAATACATGTTACCAGGTGAGTGCAAACTCTGACACCACTTTCATGCAGCGATAAGTACAAGATCAAATGTTTTGGTAATAATCCAAGTTATGAAGTTTGCAGTGTTTAGCTCAGTTCGTAGTAAATAAACAATCGACTTACGGCTCTATACTAACCTTAGTCTTAACCTCACCAGAGCTTAACAGCATAACCGCTTATCAACACTACATTTGCAGTAATATACTTAGTGCAATGAGTTCTATCGGAACTTTCAAGAGATCAGTGCTTTGAAATTTTGGTAAAACTCAATTTGTGCAAAGAAAGCATTTCCGGCTTCATTCCGATTCGGGCCAATGGTTACCGAAAAAAAATGATCAGTAAAAAACTGTTAGAATTGCCCAAACTGCCCTAACATTTTGCTTTGAATTACCGTATAAAAGGTACCTTCTCTTACGAATATTTCTTTAGGAAAGCCAAAAAATTAAAGTAGGGATAACCAATCATCCTATATTCAGTAGAGAAAACTACTTCCTTACGGCACGGCAGGAATAATCCTTGAAATTTGATACATTTTAGTGGCAGGTTACTCCTGGGAAATTTGGGTTAGGGTGTAAACAGTTCGGGACGAGCATGCCAGTTTTGGAAGAAGCGAAAACGATGGTCTACGTCACCAACCATAACATGATCACCATGGCGATGGTCATTTTCAAAACATACAAAATGGCGGACAAAGGAGAGGAAAGAGTATTGACCAAAATTCTCGTTTATTCTTGTTTTATCGAGCCTTTTAGTTGTCTTTTCGTTACTATTAATAGGGAAGTAACTTGAGGACAGGGAGAAACCATTCTTGCGCTATAGTTCTACGCTTATCGCGAGCTTATTAGTGAGCACTACGTACTCACTGCGTATGTAAATAGGTAAGCACGCTAACAAGTTTGTGCCTATTTATTTCATTAATTTTTTATATTATAAGAAAAAATAATGCTTTGGAAACAACTAAAAAAGTGAGTTGTTCTATAATTGATTTCCTTATGTTTGCTAAGAGTAAGTTTTAATGTAATTTTTCGCGTTGCTTCTGTTTCTCTCTCGGGAGTGAGCGAGTGGCCAGAGAAGACGGCTGTAATTCAGGTTATTATTTTGGTGCAAGCGAGTCATTTGTGAGTAAAATATCTGTTTTTTCGAATATGATGTTCTGTTGGTTTATGTCCCGAAGCGGTTCCGTCCAGGTATACAACAGGTTTACAAGGGATTTCTGAGGGTATTGTGCCTGCGTTTTCTTCTTGAAAACCCACAAAGTGAAAATCTCACTTATCATCGCTGATCATTTTTTTTTGTCCCGCTTCAAAAAAAAACCTATTGCTTTCAATTACTCCACTTTCTGAAGTTCAATGATTATTTGCTCAAGCTTATCAAATGCAAGAGACTCTTTAGAATTCATGATATACATATTGGAAAACTAAAAATTATGCTTGTTACACGCTTTTGGATCTATTGATTAAAATGGGATACTATAGTCTTGTAGTCCACCGGATTCGACCAGAGGTAAGAGATCAACAAGGTTATGGTTTGTTATAAAATATCCTCTTATATGGGATTTGATGTTACATCCGAATAATACTAAATTATTGTTTTTAACTCTGGGGTTGCCTTCAAACCAAAGGCATTGTAACTTTGAGGAGCACTTTTCTCCAAGTCTTCTCTGTGGGGACCATCAAACAATTCTATTAGACAAGGTTTGGCCCAAAATAATAATGATTACTGCACTTGGCATGGACACAACATATGTTTTCCAAAGTTCTTTTTCATAGTTCTCCATGTTTCTATTGAACAGCACTTTCAAGAAAACAAAGCTCACACATCAGAGTAAAGATACAATAAAAGTTATTTATTGTTACATTTTGTTTTTTGTAAATAAACATTTTATTTCGGGTCCTCACATAAACTGCGAGCAAGGGAGCTATGTAAGTCACGCAAACCATCAGCAAAAATAAAGTAAAAACAAGTAAAAACTGCAAATTTTACAGATTACGGTTGAGCACTCATTTTACTGATTAGGGTTTAGGTTTGGGTTAGGGTATGATTAACCCTCCAATCTTATGATTATGATTAACCCTCCAAACTGATCTCTATACATTTCCTTAAAGAATGAGTTAAGAGAATTTGATAAAAGATCAAGGCATTTTTACTTAGGTGATCATTTTATTACTTCTCATAACTTATCTGTTGACAATGTATGGATATTGTTAGGAGAAAAGTGATCTTGGTCACTATTGGGACTTAAAAGGTTAAGTGCTGTTTAGGGTTTTAAAAACACTTATTTACCATGGTTAGTTTTCAGTTAATTCTTTCCGTATTACTGTTTTCGATTTTTATGTATCATTTTCAATGAGTCGTATCTGACCTGCATGACTCGCTGCCATGGCTCGCTGGCTTGCATATTATACACACTCTTTTATCTCAAAATCTTGTTTTTTTAACACCTTCTTGGACATGAAAACCAAAAACCAAAACTTAATTGATATAATGAAGACAGTAGCAGCTGACATTGATTTTCAATAGTTATCTTGTGAGATGTCTCTCATGTATTATTTATTAGGGAGGATGATTTGTTGAAGACGATGCATTAATATAGATGCTTTTTCATCAAGAGAATCTCAATAATTTAGGATTTATTCAAATACAAACATATTCGATATTATGACATAAAATGTGGGCTTGCTGCTCATGCACAGGGATTGATGGGGGAGAGTGTAGCATTTTTCCTGTTTTAGATTGATCTTTTCCACAGCACAGGGACTGAACATATTATGTATTTGGCATTTGTATAGTATAAACAATATTTGATGCGAGGGATTGAACATTATGTAGAGAGAATCTTCAAAAGCCTCCACTTCCATGACTCCTTCCTCATCTATCTCCTTTTAAAAAGCCCCTTGAATAAGGGCCACAGTCTCTTCTATGGTTGAATGGTCATTGAGTGTGAGCTTCCACTCACAAGGTATATAAGCCCCCCCTCCAACCTGTTTCCCTCTTACTTATTTTTGAGAGGGAGGAGGGGCTTTTGTGGTGGTAGGTAAGCCTGTGACCACACTACAAAGAAACAAAAAAACATGTTTAATTTTATTGAGGTAGGGTTGAATTTGGACATTAAATTTCTCACTACAGTGGAACATAAGGCGAATCTAAAGCAACATTTTGCCCTCAGAGCACAAATATGTCGTTCTGAAGATATTTATCATTTTGACTTTTTCGTTCCTTTTCCCAGCTTTTTGGCACAAGCGCGACAACATGTTTGCAATATCTCCAGATGTTTGTCTGCATTTTGGACGGACATCCTGATCAAAATAAAAGAAATCAATATAAGAAGCTACTCCCACTGATTTAAAACTCACTTCACACACATGATCTGGATCTACAACGTGATTTCTAGATGAGAGTCGCATACATTGCCGGTAAACACAACCAAAAACAGACTTGATCGATTATAACTAAAACTACATAGACAGACTAAGGCATACTCATCAATATCAGTAACCCTTCCCGTCCGTTGGCAATTTTCAATGTGTGGTTGCCATTTTTACTAGGTTGTTGCCATCGACGAAACTTTGCCTGAACACACTTTACACGTTGTAGTTTTGAGGAAAATTAGTCTTGATTTCGTAAAAATTCGGCAAGATACTGAAAACTAAGCATAAAGTCATGTACTTACATTCGATGCCCGTCAAGATGGCGGCGGAGGCGTCGAAGGCCATTTGAAAACTGTCGCTTTTAACTGCCGAAATGTGGCAGGAAACTTCCCTTGACGTTCAAAAGGCAAGGAGAAGGCTGCTTCATTAGTACTGCTAGCTCGGAAGTCCCGGATATTGAACGAGGAGACCTGGAACAGCAGAACAATGGAATCATGACGTCACCGCTTCTTCCAAAACTTGCATACTCCCGAACTGGTAAAGCTCCTTTCCTGACTGAAACCTTACCCTATTTCACCTCAGAATATGTTATTTCACCTAAAACGCCTGTTATTTAGGCCTGAAATGCAGTCTGCAAGAGATACCCGAATCCTGGTTGTAGAGAGCACAGGACGTTGCCCATTTCAGACCTATTGTAATTTATTCTTGTTTTGTCTGCCATCTCCTTTCATTTTTACTTAAACATATGTGCTTACAGTCAAAGCAGGTCAAGCGTACCCCCCAAGATTCTAATGAATTGATTATTTGAAAAATGAATCCGTTAAGGCTGGTTTTCACTAGCGACGGAATCGGAGTTGCAGTCGTAAGTGGAGTCGTAAGAGCTCTTATGATCTAGTGAAGAAAACTAGATTGTCGGAGTCGGAAGCAGAAGCGGAAGGATAAACCAATCACAATGCACGTTCCCACTCGTTGTGATTGGTTTAGTTCTTCCGCTTCTGCTCCCGACTTTCACTAGATCATAAGCAAAACGTAAGCGACGGAGTCCTAAGCGGAATTAGAGCGCTGTTTTCACTACATCATAAGCTCTACGCTACTGATTCCGACTCTGACCCCGTCACTAGTGAAAACTAGCCTTTAGTGGCCGAATTTATACTAGAGACGGATTATCCGTCTCAGACGGATAAAACGTCTCTAGTATAAATTCGGTGCTAAGACGAATTATGGAGCAAAATTCGTCTGAGGCAGACGGATAATTCGTCTTAGACGGATTACTCGTCTCTAAATTTATATATAGACGGAACGTAGACGGTCTTTTGACGAAGTTTCCAAATGAGAGGGACTGGTTTCTATATTTTTGCAATGTTTCCTGTTTTCCGCGGTCGTTTCCCGCTTAAAATATCTAGACAAATTATGGAGCAAAATTCGTCTTCGGATTTATTATACTTAGAAGAATTATCTGTCTGACGGAAAATCCGTCTAGACGGATAACTCGCCTCTACTATAAATTCGGCCAGTATTTCCCTATCTAGTGTCAAATTCAAATCGGCATTTCTGCATGCAGTGAATATTTTACGAGAACTTCTCTGTATTAGGTCAGATTGAAAATCTTTGAATGGATTATATTTCTTAAAAGACATTTACATCAAATTCAGGGAAACTGAGCTGGTAGAAATTTCGTACGCATGCAAGAATGCAGAGATGAATCTGAAATCTACAACTACCAACGGATTCAACTTTGGAACCATAAATTCATTAATGGGATCTAGGGGGGTACGCTTGACCTGGCTTGACTGTAAGATTGGAACCAATTTTGGAGCTTACACTGAGCCTCTTGAGGTCACGTGACCAGCTACACCCATAATTATGCAAAATTTATTATTTTCAGATTACGCCATGAAAATGACTGTTGAAGCTCCCGTTTCTTTTTCCGTAGTGTTAAGTTTAAAGTCAAATGAGTCAAATTAAACGGGGAATTGCAAAATATTTTATTTCTATGCAAATATCAAATGTTTTCTCCTTGACCCAGTCCCACTCTCAACTGGAAACGTCATAGTTCACTCAAAACAAATAATTTTGAAAAACCCCGATTAATTCCATAAACCTTGTGTTAATAGTCATTGAAAGAAAACAAAATAAATCATAACTAGTATTTGCAAAATGTCGTAAAATTGGACCGAACTAAATGGCAAAGCATAGGCGTGACAAGTCACGTGGCTAAGATAGTTGATAGGAATATTTTTTTTAGCCCGCGTGCCAATCGTGTTCATGTAGATCGGGCTTTACAGTTGTACCATCAATTTCATTTTGCACATTTTTATTGTTTGATTTTCATGCGTGCGTTGTGATAGTAACCAGTATTGTACTAGGCGGGATGACAAGTTAAGGTTTAAAATTCCTTCTGTTCTATAGAATAATTCGTTTGTTGCTCGCTATACTTCGTTCCTTAATATGATTTCTTACTATTTGAGTCTTTGTTGATCCTACTTTCAATTTCGTAGAAGCGTGTTACCATACCGATGTTAAAAATCGACGTTCTAGTATTCCGCGTCATAAGTGGCGGACAAGCATAAAAGATACGTCATCGCTGCCACTGCGGTCGCCATTCTGGACCAACAAGACTTCCATCTCACGTTTAGAGTAGGCACATGCAAGGGGAAGTTAGTTGCGACGCCAGCTCATCGCAAAGGATGACTGCAGCTGCGCCTGCCTTTAACAAGAAAATTAAAATTATTAGTTTCTTTGTTCTACGTACTGTTATTTTCCTGTAATCCGACTGGTCAACCTTGTCTAGGTGTCCCCGGTTAAAGTGGTCGCACTGTAACGAGCTGTAGAACACAAGGAAATAACTGGATATTTGTTTGCGGCAAAAAAAGTGATATTGGTAACGAAGCAGTCGTGTTAACTAGGAGGTGTATCTCGCATCAAGTCTCTACTTGCGTTTACCACCCGGTAGAGATTTTTATTAATGCCAAGAAAATTGTTAAAGCGCTAAAATTGGGACCAATTCGGTGAGGAAAATATGGTCCTTTTTAAGTCTAATTTAGCCCTCTCAGCTTAGGTCATGGTTCTTGCAGATTTTGATCAAGATAACGTTAAGGATTGCATGCCCAGTGCAAGCCATTGCAAGCCCAAATGGCTCCACAGTGGGGACGAAACTTAAACGAGCCACAGAGAGAGGACCATGCGCGATATTTTTCATTTGCACTTTCTTCCTAAGTTATGAGATAACAAAGAAATTCTGTGATTTAAAATCGTTTCGTTCTACGTTTTTCCGTCTAGGAACCTCAAGAATAATTCATAGGGTAAAAGAGGAAAGACAACTTCATGACTACATGCATTACATTGTTGGCAAGTGAATGGAAACCCTCCAAAGGCGGTCTGTCAACCATAAACAGGGAGTTAGCCATACAGTTGGCCAAGCTTTCCAATACTTCTGTCAGTTTCTTTGTTCCAAAATGTTCTGATCAAGACAAGAGAGAAGCAAGCCATTACAATGTCAAAATAGTAGAGGCGGAGGAGCGACCGGGCTATGACCCCATTGACTGGTTGACTACCCCACCGGAGGATCTCGTGATTAATTTTGTTGTTGGACATGGTGTAATACTTGGAAAACAAGCACAGTTTATACGCAGATCTCATCAGTGTAAATGGATACAAGTGGTGCACACCGCGCCCGATGAACTGGCAGTGTACAAGGAATATTCTGGCGCCATTCCGAAAGGCGATGAGAAGCAATGGACGGAGGTTAGACTTTGTAAAATGGCTGATCTTGTCGTAGCCGTTGGACCGAAGTTAACGGAATTCTATACAGCCCTGCTCAACTCCTGCGGGAAAAAAGTTTATAATTTCACTCCAGGTATATTTGATCAATTTTCATCGTTAAATGTATCCTCAATAAAGGGAAAGATGTTTCGGATTCTAGTTTTCGGCCGTGGTGACACCGAAGATTTTAGACTTAAAGGATACGACATCGCTGCTAATGCAGTCGCCAAGCTGGATGATAAGACCTACCATCTTACTTTTGTCGGTGCATCCAAAGGGAGTGAATGTCATGTGACGGAGAAATTACTAAATCACGGCCTGTTGCAAAGTCAGGTTATCGTAAAAAGGTTTCTTGAAAACCGCGAAGATCTAATAACCCTTTTATGTTCCTCCAATCTTGTCATCACTCCATCTCGAACAGAAGGTTTTGGCTTGACAGCTCTGGAAGCGTTGTCAGCTGGTGTTCCATTTCTTGTCAGTCAGAACAGTGGATTTGGAGAAGCTCTTCAAGAGACAGTTAAAGACATACCAGTTGGATCAACTTTTATTGTAGATTCCGAAGATCCAGAGCACTGGGCAGAGGCCATTAAAGCCGTTCGTCAAAAAGGCAGTGAAAAAGCATTTCAGGAATGTCAAGAGCTGCGTAAACTCTACGGAAACAAGCACAGCTGGCGGACAGAGTGCGACGAATTTCTCAGCGTGATGAAGTCTTTGATCAGTGGTTAGTTTTTTATAAGTTATGACGTAGTTAGCTATAATACGCTGAAAGTAGTTTTGTGAGATCGTCCTTTGCCCTCTAAGAGGTAGAGTGCTGATAGCAGTAGTATAGTGGGCATATTTTAAGATGTGGAATCTCATCAGTGTGTAGTGGAATACATTAGCGTCGATGACAACATAGCCTATTGTCTAAAGCTCATTAAAAAATTCGATTTAAAATAGCCCATGAGGCCGAATGGGCTATTGACTCAGAGCTCCTGAGGGGGAGAGGAATGATTGTTTTATTAGTAAAATCCAACTAGTTGGTCAAAAATATCGAGATAAAACAACTTTAACAAGTTAAAGCTAGACTTTAATCCTTTTTTGCTGCCAAAAAGCCGGCGCTTTTCGCTACTAGTGGGCTATAACATATAGCCTAGTAGTAGCTAGCCTGCGCGCAAATTAAACTCTGGTTAACTCCGTCTGCGAAACAGCGCCGAAATCCTTGTTCTGGACTTCCAGCTGTGTACCCAGATTTGAGTACGCGCCACGATTGGCCAGTTAAAAAAGGTCTTTGTTTTGTTTGTCGTGATCGCTAATCAGGTTGAAGGGGATTTCGAAACGCACTTCCGGTAATTCGTTGAGTCCGTTGGGGGTCTAGAACAAGGATCTCTGCGCTGCTTCGCAGACGGTACTAATCAGAGTTTAG
Source organism: Porites lobata (assembly GCA_942486035.1). NCBI lineage: Eukaryota > Metazoa > Cnidaria > Anthozoa > Scleractinia > Poritidae > Porites > Porites lobata. Next base: position 1,518,658 of record CALNXK010000127.1, read on the forward strand.
TTATCGTCTGCATGCAGGCTAAGTAGTAGCTCAACCAATCAGAACGCAGCATTGATAATAGAAAACTTGTTGGATTTTACTAAATTTACTTAAACGTGCACATATTGAGCGATATACCGCTACAGATGAAGAAAACGGTAAATGCAGTGCATTTACCATAAAATTACATCGGTTACACAATCAGATTGTGTGGGTCCCCTGTGACGCGACCACGTGGTAAATAACCGTTTTGTTTTTCACTCTAATACTCTTTCAAAAACTCTACCTTCCCAGATTTCTTAGCGACCGCGACCCCTTTAAAGGCCACAAATTTGACATACTCTTTTGTTTCAGTTCTGTTTCTGGTAAGCGACCACCCTACATAATCACTTATGATTGCAAGAAAACCATTGTTCGAATGTCACAAAAGTTAAGTATTTAATAGCGCTTACCCAGGGTACTGACAAATACATTGTAATTAAAGGGTTGCGAAGAGTTGTCCTTTGCAGTCACGCAAGTGTCCGAGAACGGATCGATTGATGTAAGATTCAAATACTCTACAGTCGGAACGAGAGTGCAAGTAGTAGGTTTTGTTCCGTTAAAGCTGAATTTAGGCAATTTATGATTAACAAGTGACAAATTTTAAACTGTATTGTACTTCAAAAGGTTGTATTGTACTTGTTGCTCGTAAAAAGAACAAATTAGTCGATTTCCGGCAGAGAACTACGGGAGGTGGACAAATAGACAACTGACAATAATAATGTTTCACATCGCGCTTGGAACTGTTGAAACTGCCCTACGATAACAGTTTGCATCAATGCACCGGGAGCCGGGCATCAATGTTACCGACAGGTCGTATGACAGCCATCTTTTTAGTAAGGCAACTGCTACAATCTGTCAGCAAGCGTGGACAGCGCTAAAAAACTGTACTTCAGTTACATTCGAGCAATGGTTTTCTTAGAATACAATGCTGGGTGATCGCTTACTGGAAATAGACAAATAAAGGACAATGTCAAATTTTTGGCCAAAAAATTAAACAAAACGGTTATTTGCAAAGTAGCCGCTTATGGGAGGAGGTCGCTATCAGACGGTTGACTGTAGTTGGAAATGTAATTGCTATCAGAGGAGAAGTCAGCGAAAGACCTTCATTTTTTTCTTCTGCAGAAGATGATTCAAACTATAAAGAACAAGCGTCTGAATACCAGCTTCCAAGACATGAACCAAACGATTCGACCCCACTAAAAGCTGCAGCAGCAATGTCTGGCGCACGGTCAGAGGTGAGAGACCTAATGAGAGGTAGCACTGAAGAAAGTGATGAGAGACCCAACAAGGAGGTACCTGAGGAAAGGACGGCGGCTCAAATTAGACCATCCAGCCAAGGAGTGAGGTCGAAAAAAAGACACTTGGCTATAGCAACCGCGATAATAGGTCAGAGGGGTTATGTATTATTTTATTCTTTTATTCATATCCCCTTAAGAACACCGACAAGTCCATACTTTGTTTTAATTGACAACCAAGGGCCGGTTGGTTCAAACAAAGTCTAACTAACTAAGACTTAGGGTTGGCCTAAACTGTTTAAAATGGAAGAACATTTAACTAAAGAGGTGACGCGCCAATTCTTCTCTACAATGAAACTGTAGTGTCGTTCAGCGAAAAAAAAAAATTACGGACAAAACTTGAATCTAGACAAGAAGCTTACGCAAGTGAAAGGGAGTCCTTTTTGGCCAAAATAGTTTTCGTCCACTCTATAATATTCTAGCTGTAGTCCTCTCCCACTAACGAACGTCTAGCTGACGACATTAGCATTTTTAACCGGTCTATGCCGGACTGATAGTTTGTTCTCCTTGTAGACTTGGCAATTCTTGGCTGCAGCGTACCAGAGCGGACCATATACGCCGTGATGCAAGAAATTGACTGTATCTGTCCCATATTGAATCTTCATGCACAGCCTTTAGTTAAAAACCATTCACCTTACCAAGTAAAGCAGTACTTGGAGGGAAACTCGCTTCGGTCCTGCGTGTTGGTGGTCGATGCGGAAACAGTTAAAGAAGCTTATGAGAATGTACCTGCACGAGGAGATGAATACAAGGACCTTCTACAAACGGCAGTAGAGAAAGTTGGTAAGAAGAGTAAAGTTTCTTTTCATTTTTTCTTATTCCAGTTACGTACTTATACTTATGATACATGCGTGATCATGGTTCATCAATTTTATTCTTCGTTGAAATTTATTTTTCTTTGGGAAACAAAATTTCGTACATTGTTATACCCAAAAACAAAGACAAATGAAAACTGGCCCAATTATATGAACATGGATTTTTTGCAAACGTGATCCTGATGGTAAGAAACTGACGAGAGAGAGATCGCGAGTTACGGATGTCGATTAACAAAATACTTAGGTCCTTGATATCTTACAGCCCGAAAGTGTTTCTTCTTCCAAAGGGTGACCGAAGAGTATCAGCGTCTTGTATTGCAATTATTAGTCTGGAAAATTAAACGCCTGTAGTTTTCTTGGATGTATAGATAACCAAATTTTCTTACCCATGGTGCTCCGCTGAGCGCCCTTCGCGCGCTGGAGAGCTCCGTTATAAAGGTAGGTCTTTAGTATGCATGCAGAAAGCCACAACCTTGCGAGATCCTTTGAAAAATATAATACGTGTAAGTACTGTATCTCATCATGGTGCATCATGTCAATAATGTTTATAGCATTACACTTCTTTTGCAGCTAACAAGGTCATCATTTTGCTCTGCGGTACACCTTTGCTAGAGAAGGCCGAAGAGTTAGTCTATCAAAACTTGTACGGTACTGTCAAAGAAAACGAAAAAGGATTCATTGCTTGGGTAAAGGATGGGAGACTGAGTGTAGACACTGATATTCTGGCGCAGCTCCTGAATCCCGCCTTAGCCACTACCACTGGACATTCCACGAAGAAGTGTTCAACTCCAAACCAGTGTTCCCATGGCACAGTCTGCACAGAGTAATACATACATACATACTTTACTATACTCCATTCCTCATCAGGGCTTTTCAGACGTACACACAAACATATTACATATCTAAGTTAAATTGAATATAAATGACATTGGAATATTTATAAGCTAATGTCTATTACTGTATCCAGATAAATTGTCTTAGTAAAATCCAACTAGTGGTCTATTATCAATGCTGCGTTATGATTGGTTGAGCTACTCAAGACCTCTGGGTCAATAGCCCATTCGGCCTTCGGCCTCACGGGCTTTTGACTCAGAGCCCATTCGGGCTCGAGGAATAATTGTTAAATAATTCTGAAATAGCATAAAATGCATGGCCGAAAAATATATATCATGTTAATCGAGAGGAGGGACGTATATGAGAGGAAAAGCTTGTTTAATTTAGCGAAACGGGGAGCTGGTCTCAACAACAACCGCTAGAGCGCTAAGTAGCTAGAAACGCTCAAGTACACGAGGTTGCATGTCTTGCAGCCTGATCAAACCATATAGTTCAGTCCACACTTGTTACAGTCGTGATTGATTGATTACTACAATCTATCATTAATTTTATTAATTTGGTTGTGAAGAAAATTAAAGAAGGGAGGGAAGGGGGGCTTACTTTCTTCCAGTGAAGGAAGGGGGCGGGGCTTCAATAGATGAATTACGGTATTTTACAACCATGGACAAGGTTTACACATCGAAATTAATTGTTACACTGGAACAATTTTAACCTTTTACCTTTTCCAATTTAACGAGCGCACCTTCTGACTTTCACTGACAAGCTACGGCAGCAATATAATAAATCATATATTCATTACTGTTTATTTATTTAGGTTTGTCAATTTTTGGCAGGGTCATAGCAACAGTGCTTGACACCAATTACTGCCGGCCCGTAACAGTCCCTCCTCCCATGAGATATAGATCACCACACCGGGGACTACGTCTCCTACTATTAACTCCTAACGTTCCACAGAATTTATAAGTGCAGGGATTGTGAGATGGGGCCTACGTTTTGTCGTCCTTATCAGAGAAGATTAGAAAGTCTGTTTGCGGATGTCGTAACAAAGGAAGCTCTTTCTACTCAGTTATTCAAGACCCTAAATGTTGGTCCGGCCGGGGTATGAAAAACATCTTCGCGATGGGGAACCTCCCTGCATACCCTGCACCCGCCTGCTATGCTCACCCTTTTTTAAGTGTGGATTAGCCCTACCCCTCCCCCACCTCACTTTCATCCTAGCTTCGCGTTTCCTGAATCCAGGGTACTGTTTTTCCCTGGGATTGCGTGGGGATTAAAAGTACCAAATTGAAAGAGATGAGTTGGTTCTAGATTTTTGCTCATTTCCGTGTTGCCTTGTGAAGAGATAGACCGCAGTTTGACAGGTTTTGATTGGCGTGCTTAACAAGGTTGAAAATGGGATGGTGAGCTACTTTTTTCGATTTCAACAAGTGGAAGATAGAAACGGTTGCCTCTATGGTGGGTCTCGATTCACTCTCCAAGGAATTTTTCTTTTGTGGGGGGGTGATTTTTGTCACCATTCAGACATCCCTGTTATTTTGATTACAGAGTAACACTCCTAAAAGTAAATGAAGTAAGTTTGAAAAAGTAATGGTAATAAAAGTATGCTGCTTGTGTTATGCTTTATTTTGGAAAATCTTGCTGGCACAGGAATAACAGACAATCACCATACAAACATAAATAGTTGTCTGTAAAGCCATTAACTTAATGATAAATTTTGTTGGAAATAAAAATAACAGCCATAGATCCTGGAAAATGGTGTTAAATGCTTTGTCACAAAGCCAGTTAATTTTGTCCAGATCTGCAGTTCACGTATTCCCAAAGAAGTCAATCAATTAAAATCATTGATTGGAAATCTACCAATCACAAGACATTAGTAAGGTCATTCAGTTAATTCTAGTTGACTGATTGATTGTTAACAACCCTTGACTGCTATTTCACAAACTTTTGAGAGCATCCAGTTATTGTAATAGGAAATGATTCCACTGGAATTTATGCAACCAATAAAAGATAACAACATTAAGTGGCAAGAAACATCACTCATGTTGTAGTTATAATTGATTTCATTGATTGACCATGATGGGGTAATTGCGAACTCTCTAACAGAATCCTTTGTCCTTAAGTTTAGTGACCAAATCATCAACAGTTTCAACTTTAATTCCTGCTTCCCGTACTGGTGGATCCTCAACACTCAGAGTCTCTATTCTTGGAGAAATGTCTACACCTAAGTCACCAGGCGTCTTCTTGTCAATTTTCTTCTTCTTTGCTTTCTGCAGTACAAAGATGCATTTTTCAATTAAGTAATTAGTAAGGCAGACGAAAGCCTTTTGAATCAGCATGGAATTTAAGAAACTGTCTACCTTCCCCTCCCCAAACCCAACATTAGTACTAACTACTACGTAATGAGCTTCTGAGAAACTCCCTACCTACCCCTCCCCTAACTCAACGTTAACACTTACAATAATGGCAAAAATGTTAAATGAGGGGTTGGGGGTGGGGGCAGGGGTGGGGGACTTAACTCTGATTGTTAAAGAATGGTTGACTGCTGAAATCAAGCAACTTGTTGCAATCATCACAATTTGGCACAACAACGCTAGTTCGTTGATAGTGCTGTTAATCAGTGACTTTTATGATAAATAAATAGAAGAGGAAAATATTCATTCTTGTTACAAACCATAATATTAGGGAGAGTTGCATAGCGTGGTTCATTCAACCTGGAGGACAATAAAAGTGAATTCCCAATTATTTTAATAAATAAATTAAATAATACTTCTGCTACAGATAGATTTTTTCCTTTAAATTTTCAGTTACCCACTCTCCATGGTTCTTAAGGGAAAATGATACACAACCCTGGGACAAAATACTTGCAAATGACCCTATATTAAACATATTTAAAATCTTCAACTCAGGGGGCAGCCTAGTGGCAAACAACCATGGAGTGAAAAAAAAATTGACCAAAATGTAAAAAGTGTAAAACATGTCAGAAAAACAAGTGCAAGCTCCAGGACTTTCTGTGAAAAAATGAAAAGGGCTCTAAGAAAGTGTGTGAGTTGGTTATTTAAAAACCTGGTGGAGAAGTTCAAATCAGGATTAAGCTTGAGTCAAACTGCGAAATGGATAAATAGGGAAAAGGATCCAAATTAGAAATTTAATTTACAAATACACTGTACTAAACCATACTGTTTCAATTTTACACCAGGACAAAGGCTTTCAAGACGTAACAAATGATAGGGAGTTTTTTACACAGAGCACCATGAGAATCACATGCAAAAACAGAAAATCTGTCAACAAAATCCTACGGTGTGACCATTCACTTGGTACTACCAGAAACTCATAACCCCTTATGAGTTTCTGGTACTACTTATTTAGTATGGAGGTCTAACTTTTGAGTCTGTGGACCAAATCCTATGGTGTGACCATTCAAACGAAACCCCTTCAGCAGTACTATTGCTTGGTCCTGTTTATTTGTTAAGAAATGTAGGAAATAACGAATGAAATTTTAATGATATTATTGGGAATTAGAAATTACTAGTAAAAGACTATAGTATCGTTGTTTCTTAAATACCTGAGATCAGCTGTTACAACACAGGGCATCTTGACATCTATCATCTCAAGACCACCATCAATTTCACGCGTCACTCCCAATTTATCATCTTTTAACTCTAATTTTGATGCAAAAGTTGCCTGTAACAAACAATAAATACACCACTTTTATAAACCTTTTTTGCTGCACTTTGGAGTTCTTTGAGAGACTGTGCAAATATAGGAACAAATTATGCATCGATATTCATAAACAGAATACAAATCTCTTGTAATGGGTTCCTCCATAATAAATTTATCTTTCTGTTTATGCTATGGGAAATCTGAAAAATGGCACAGCAGATATTTAATATTTTTGCTCACATGTACCAACATGTAACTCACACATGTAATCAATGTAATTAAAATTACTGCGATGATCATTCTTCACTCTCTGTATTCAGTTTTATGACTCAAACTTTTCTTTGGTGTGAAAATTTCTAATCCAATTTCACTAAATTTTTTCCCTTATCTCATAACATTATCATCAGAGATCAAAGACATAAGAAAATCCCAAAATAATACTGCTTAACTATTAGGGAAAAAATTCAACCCAGTTACCTGTGGCCAGTTAAGCAAAGCAGACAGCATTTGACCTGTCTGATTGCAATCATCATCAATTGCCTGAAAAACAAAAACAAAATTTCAGTGATATGAAGCTCTTCTATAAACTACTTTCTTGGTACAAAGGAAAACCTGAGAAGGAGGGACGTGCTGATCTATCAGATCAGATAATGGTTGTTTGAAAGTAGTTTTTTGACAAACAATAAATAAAAAAATATCGACACTGATTAAGGACTGAACTTTCTGAAATATTATTACTACATAACAAAATGTACATTATCATAATGCTTGGTCTTTTAAGCTTAAAAGCTACATGTATTATCCATTATTTACAAGATCTCTTTCTCCTTTCTTTAAGTTACAGTACATTTACTGCTCAAAAGTAAGTTGACAGCCACTGGCATCTCAATCCTTGATCCTGGAGACTTGACCGAAGTTACCAGTTCAGAAACATAATGAGCTTGTTGCTTGACTGATCTCCCAAGAAACAAATTCAACAAATGGACTGCACTCCCCCTTCCCCCCCTTACCCCCCACTTCCCAGGTCTAAGAAGCTTGAAGTTCAAAATGCAACAATAGTCTTGTGCAGTTGTTGTTCTTACTTTCATGACAAGTGGTAAAGTTTCCATCATGCATGTCAGTGGTTCCCCATAAGATGTTATTACAGGTGGTTGACACATTAAATTTTTAAGCAGCTGTAGGAGGTGAAGATTCACCTGTAACATCTTGCAAAAATTTATAGTCTCTCGTGCCATCTTTAGCTTTCCACTTTGATCACCCATAACAGCAAGTGTGCTCAGCCATGACAGGTGTTATGGGTTACATCCCTTAATGACAGCTCTGGTTGAGGTGTAAATACAATGAGTTAACGTTTCTACAAAAGTCTCTTTCAATAAAGAAGTCAAGTCAATGGGCCTTATTCTTTCACAATTACTTCTGATCAGTAACTTTTGACTGATCATTACCTGTTTCCCAAGAAGAATTAAATTAGGATTCTCCTGCTCTGTAATCTTTTGAAACAGCTTCGCTACTGCAAGGGGCTGAAGGCCTTCATATTCCTTGTCATTTAACACAACGTGAATACCACGATCAACTCCCATAGCAAGGGCTGTGCGAAGGGTTTCCTATAAATTTTTGTTAGAACAATACAAGAGTTCAGACAGCATTTAGTTTCATTTTGTAACAGCAGAAAATTGTGCTTGATTTATTTTTAACAACTCTAAATTTTACAAAATGAATAGCTACATCATTTTAAATTGTCTTGTACATGTAAGTTGCAAACATGAGAAAAAGAAAAAAGTGTGCACTATCCACTAACTATACTCTTACAGATGATGGCTAGATTATCAACCAGTAAGCACACAAGAATTTTATTAGGTATTGTAGAAATACAAAATTAATAAAATGAATGAATGTCAGTCAAATTCTCAGCATACTTCACTTATTTTGGAAAATTTTGTTGATCTTGGATTTATAGCAATACACGTACATGTAATACAACAAAAACCACATTTTCAATTTGACAGTTTGATTTCTCTTTTTCATTAATAATGAAATGAACGTTGGTGACTTTATTACTGACTTCCTGTGAATGTTTTCATCAGGAGGTTAAGCATTTAGTAACTGTAAGTAACAGTAACAGAAAACTTGAAGGCAAAAGCCCTTCAAAACCCAAGGCAAATTGCTATGTAAAACAAAGCTGTAATGCACTGAAAGAAAAAAAGTACTTTAAAGGCATTAGAACTGTCTATTACAAATATTTTGTTAATGTTGTTCATGCTCTAAAAGCTACAGTATTTTAAAATAAGGTTCCGAAAACCCTGAGTATTTGAATTATAGCTTCGAGGGTAAGGAGGAAGAGAAATTACACAATAATATTAACAATTTATTATACACTCGGAAAATGAATGAAAGCCTGTATGGGGAGAATGTCATTTCTCGGAACATAATCTCTATGATGTCTATGACGGCCTTGAAGACTAAGTAAGTCCTACCTCGCTTTTAGCAGGCCCACAGCTAACAGCAACAATTTCTGATGCAATTCCCTTTTCTTTGAGCCTTACTGCCTGTCAATTTTTTAAAAAAGTTTTTTGAGTAATATTTTTGACATCTTGCTTACAAAAGAGGGAATATAGTGATGGGGGGTGGGGCAGGGGTGTAACAATCTCTTCAATTACGTCAATGGAAGGAGAGGGGTGGTCTCTAAGGGAATAGCATTTAAAAAGAACTCAAACAAAAAAACATAACTGAAAATTCCAGAAGGTTTGTGCTGGGATGGAGGGTTCTTAATAATATCTTTTCGTCCACATAACATACCCTCATTGAGATGAAAGACAAATATTAGTGTAACTCGACCAGTGATGAATTTGTAAACTTACCGGTACTTCCACTACATATTAAACTGAAAAGACTTCTCTCGACATTCGTCGTTATAAAAGAAATAACAAATTCTAGGCATACTTAAAAGATTTAACTGCTTTCTGTAAGACACAGCAATTTAAGAAAAATTAAAAATATTGCCCGACCTCTTCCACCGCTATTTCATCAAAAGGGTTCATGCTATGCTTGACTCCATCAGTAACCACGCCACTCTTATCCGGTTTCACGCGTATCTTCAAGGAGAAAATAACAATTTAGAAATATCATTTATTAAGATTATGTATTATGCACCAGTTTCTCGATCACCACAAACCTTAACGGCGTAATCTATGACACGTTTAACCCCAACCAAGACTCGTAACGACGCCATCTTGGATTTTGGACGAAAGGAAGATTGAGATGCGCATGATCTCAAAGGATACCGCTGGGAAATCGACACCGCAAAGAAGAAACCAAGATGGCGTCCTAACAACACATTCTTGACAGAATACTTGGTCTTTAATTTCTTTAAATCGTGAAAATGCCGCCAAAGAAGAAAAAGGGGAAGGGGAAGAAAAAGAAGAAGAAGGATGGTATGGCTGGGTTGATCGTTTTCTCGTTAGTTTTTGTCAAGAATGTTTTTGACGTGCAAGGAAACTTTGAGTTGTTTTGTTTGTTGTTTCTGTGCAGAAAAAACTGAATTGACGATCGAAGATAAGTACAAAAGAACTATGCAGGAAATAGAAGTCCTTAAGGACGAGCTGGGTAGGTTTTTTAAAATTAAGATCTTCTAATCATTCTTGCCTTTCATTCATGTAATTTTATAACTTATGAAAAGCTGCAGATTGATCGAAGTTTGTTATGTTACACTTGTAAAACGTCTTGCAGCTGCAAGAACGGAGATCGCACGAAGGTCTAAAGACACCGCAGATCGCATGAAGGAAAGGATGAGGGAGGCTAAGGACGAAGTAGAGACAGAACAGCAAAACAAGTTGGACATTTCTTCAGGCATGTTTGCTATGTTCCTTCTTTCATATGATATATTTTTCTTCATTATTAATAACGTTCATTTTGTTATTGTCTTATCGGCAAGTGCAATATTCATTAAGACTGATAATCTGAAATACCAGCCTTCTCCATCCTTGATAGTCTCTCTCTCCCATGCCCCTCCCCCCTCCTAGGGCTTTGGGGTGGAGATGGCTAACATTTCAGACTAAATGATGAGGCCTTCTTAAATAGGTGGGCAGGGAGTGGGGAGCTTCATATGTCCCCCGTCTTAATGTAAAATATGGTTGTTTTGTGTTTTTAGGAGCAGGCCATGCCCCTGTCGGTATTCAACCCATTTTTATGCTTTTTGTCACCATTTCATCTAGTCTTATGACTATTTCAAGGCCATGAGGCTTGTCAGAATTTTACCCTTACATGTCCTCAGTCATTGGTTGCTCATAATTTCACTGGGGTGGGGCTACATCCATCAGTGAGGGGAGCTGTGAAGTAAAGTGAGGTGAAATGTATGCTTCTACAGCTTCTCCGCTCATTTGCGGGCTCACCAGACAAAACTTTCAGCTAAAATATGGTGTTCGTTTACTGATGTACTGATGTACACTGTATCTGTATACAATACAGATCTTACTCGTCAATACAAAACAATGCAGTCAGAGATGGCATTAAGGATTCACATGTTGGAACAGACAGTCAATAAACTCCGAGAGCAACTTGGTAGGTGTTTATCAATACTTGGGACTTAATGACCGGCTTTTACATTGGAAAAATTACCTTGTAATTGAGATGAAAATGCAGTTTACCTGTGATATTTATGCACAAACACTCTTGAGTGTATGGGAGGCGTATATTGTAGGAAAAGGGATATTAACTAAGGTACAGGAATGTGGGTTCAATGAAGTGCAATCTATGAAGATGGTATGTATGAGAATGTCATTTCAGTAACCAAGATCTCACTTTTTCTTTCAGTACAGCTCAAATTGAAGGGGTGTGTTTAGCAGTAGCTTCTAAGTGACTCCTTATCTTATATCAATTTGTCGGTTTGTTTCATAGCAAATAATACAAGGCCATGTGGACAAAATCTATTAATTTTCAATAGCAGAGGACCTTGAGACACTAAGGGCACGCTTTTGTACTGTAAACAAAAGTTTAAATTAACAACAGGTGTAATTTTTCATGTGTACAAAAATTACAATAATTTTTCTTCATTTTAAAAATAAAACCCAGCTTCAACAGAAGAGGAACTTAGAAAGACTAGAAAGGAAAGAGATGACATGAGGAAAGAAAAAGATGATATAATAGCAGAACTACAGTTTAAAATAGATCACATGGAATCAGCATATGAAAGTGTGCTTCATGTGAGTATACAGCTGTACATGTGCATATTATGATAGGTGGAGTTCCTAAAAAATAGCCCTTACGTGTGTTTACGTCAAATGAGCAAATTTCACCACCAAGCCTTGTTTTGAAATTGTTAAGTTGTGAAGTTTTGCATAAAAGAATCCCTGAGGTAGTAAATTTGAAAAGAATACCCACACACAAAGAGTGCAAGCGCAGAAAATTTTCCTTGCAAATGAGGCTTGGTGTTGAAATTTGCTTGTCTGACGTAATCATGCATAAAGGGCATGAGCCTGGTCTTAATAGGATGAGGCCTAGTATGACAAAAAGATTCTTTGCACCAGTTGCGGTTAGCCTGCAGTTCCAGGCTCTCAGATAGTCAGGTCCACAAAATTGAAGAAGGACAAACACAAAAATAAAAAGAGAGGAAACTTTGATCACATGCTCATATTTTCACATGCCTTTCACTCACATGTCATCCCTTCTATCTGAGAGCCTGCCAAACAAGCTACGTTACAGTTTACTGTAATATAAGGTATTATTAATAATAATAAGACCCTAATGCAATGTACCTCTGTTATGAACACATTTTCCCACTTCCTGGGCCCTCTAAATTCTCTAATTTAATGACCCTCTCGTGGCTTTGAATGCATGACTTAAATGGCAAAAGATGCTTGCTCAGCTTTAGCAGACACTTACCCCTCCTACCCAAAAGATCGTACTATCACTATTGTCATGGATCTGACAATCTAACTGGTGTTTGAGTTCCAAACATTTGTAGAAGGTGAAACTTTTGTGACTAGTTTTTTTTTCCTCTTAGGATGCTTTTGACAGAATGGCACAGAAGGTTGAGGATGCCAGAACAAGATGGGAGACAGAGTCATCTGAGATTCAAGAGAGAAACAAACAGCTTCTGCTGGAGTTTGGCTTGAATCCACTAGAAATCTAGAATGATTCCTAATACCGGGCCTTAAAAGTTGACTCAAATATTATTAATAGGAGATACTCTGTTTACTTGCCAAGATAGAAGATTACATGTTCAGGCTATAAACACCAGAAGTGAGCGAAGGACATGTACATACACAATTAAAGTCATGCACACTGTACAGTACTTTTTTATTTACAATGTTATCATATAGTACAGCTAATCTGCACATCAATAAATAGTAATGAATATAAGATGCAGGTGGCTTCATTAGAAATTTGTTACTGGTTGATATTGGCACTTTGTAAGCTCCACATATAAGTCTGTCACGCCAAACTCAATTTTCAAGCAGGCTAAAAATTATTAACCAAAGTAAAATCACTGACATGTTGGATTTGCTTTAGATACATTACCATAGCTACACCAATCACACACCGATACCAGTGTCAGAGAGTTCTATCCACATTTTTTTTTTCAATACCGGTAAATAAAAAATAATATGCTTGAAAACCAGTTGGTACTCAGAAGATGGAATTACATGTACCTTACAGCAACAACCATGACACAACCTTATAGCTCTCAACAATAAATTACGAGTACCACAAAATAACAGAAGGCTATTTGAAGACATTTTTACAGTGATATGCATTCTACACTGCACGACAGCAACTTTTCACTTGACATGTGACAGTAAAGGTACAATGGTCCAAATGTTTTAGTCATCAAAGCTCATTGTCTGTGCCTCTCCACCACTAAGAGTCATGTGCTCTGTAGCAGCCGCCACACCCCCAATATTAAGATCGTCATTGCCACCATCCAGTTGCAGGTCATTTGACAGTTGGTTGTCTTTGGCAAGTTGATTAAAATGCTGGTGAAGGGAAAAAAGATACAAAACAAAATAAATAAACGTGAATCTGAAGTCATAGAAAAGTAAGGCTTGACTGTCCTTAAAATTTATGGATTATTATGATACCTGTGAGTTCTTGAATTCTGAGAATAGTGTGAACAGCACATGAAGTGCGTGGATTCTGTTGCTATGTACAGGGATGTCGAGGATACCTGTCAAAAAGAATTTAAATGAGAAACAATTCAGTTGAACATTAATCTTTGTCTACTGGCTTCTTATCTGAAATAATTCATACGAGATGTTAGTCTTTATGTTTCTTAAAATGAATGACATTGCCTTGCTAATTTATACATCTATTTAATAATGTTGACTTAATGTTTAATTATTTTACTTGGACAGTTGATTCAAGTTTTTCATATCACCAACACGTGCTAAGACTTACCTTATTCTCCTTTATTTTCGCGGGGCTTAAATTTCACGAAAATTTTCTCGGCACATTTCGCGAGTCTTTAATTTCGCGATCGCGGAGAAAAATTGTGTTTGCAGGGAATTTAATTTCGCGAAATTGACGATTAAGTGACTTTACTTTTTCTTTTTTACAAAAATTGTACGTTAATCAACGGTGGTGCAGGCTTTAACATGGCCAATTCATTTTTGTGTGGCTTTCGTGGATTCCATGTTTACAAAGAAATTTGGAAGCCCATCGTCGGGGAGCTTTTGAGATGTTCTCACGAAGGAAACGATATCTACGATACTAAATTGCAGCTAACAAACGGCTCCGTGGTCGCCTGGCCGATTCGATTATAGGCCATTTGCCCAGAGAGATTTCTAGAGCTACTCGCTTTTTCTTATTGAGAGGTGGGATGGTTCATCTTAAAGTTACTGATGAAAACTACCGTCGATCCCCATTGATTCAGGGAGGTCTGGAAATTCCTGTTGAGGAGATATGTGAAATGGATGATACACCAAGGAACAGGGCAAAAATGGAAAGATATAAGACACTCGTAACTACACACTACAAAGAGCCGGGACAGGATGGTCAATTTGACGACTCTACAAAGGATTTGTTGGAGGAACTGTGCGAAGATGATTACTCAGATGCCGAAGAAGAACTTGAGGCGAATCGTGACACTGATTAACATCTAAAGTTGATAGATGACAGCTCTTTGCAATAACACTTTGTGTTAAAAATTGTTTAGTTTCCTTGAAAACACACATACATGATTTTTCTATGTCCATTAAATTTAGAGAAATCAAAGTTCGCGGTCGTTATTTTTCGCGGGTCTTTAAGTTCGCGAATTTTTTTAAATCGCGAAAATCGCGAATTTAAGAACCTGCAAAAATTAAGGAGAATAAGGTAGATGTTTTTAGCCACCCATGCCACCTTTGAGGTGAGAATACTCGATAAAACCCTTACCCCATTTCAGACCAACGCATCTGCCTTTCCCTACCCTACTTCAGACCTAAGCTGCTGTTTTCAATATGTATACTGAATTACAGACCCTGGTTCCAGAGAGCACTAAGGCTTGCCTTATTTCAGTTTAAAATGGTTAAAATCTATAACCCAGTTCAGATCTGGGGGAACTCTCCTATGAAAATGATGGGAATGGTTGTCCAAAAATAACATTAGAGTTAAGCCCTAAAAGAGAGTCACCAATCTGGGTGTAGGTAAGGTTTATTATGAACTATAAAAGAGACCATATTCCAATAATATGATGTCATTTGTGACTAATTTAAGGTGATACCTTCATGAGTAAAATAAAAAACATACCCTATGGCACTGGCCATTACATAGGGGAGTGTTCCCCTTCTCCAATGGCCCTGGTCTGGGTAAATGATACAAGTAGTTTCATATTGGTAATTTGTGATAGCTAGACTAAGGTTCCCCTAATCCCTAGTACCCCTCAAATGCATGATTACAACTTACCACAGACCAAGTCAACATACTGATTTAACTCAACATCCAGATCAGCTGTTGGAAGCCCAACCTATTATAGATGAAAAGAACTTCAGTAAAGCTTTTAACCCTGGATGGGAATTGGATCATGTTTCTTCTGCACAAAGTCAATTTTTGCCAGCAGATTGCAAGGAAATCTCACTCTGAAGGATGAAGCTACTAGTAACTACCTGATTCAAAAGTTCTTCAAATTCTGCTGGCCACTCCTGCATAAGAAATTCAATATCTGGCATGTTTCTGTTAAAATGAGAAAGAAAAAACCATGTCTATAAAGCCCTATTATGGGCATACATTTCATTTAGTAACCTTGCTGAAGTTATTAGCTAAATTGATTTGCATTTACTCTTCCCTTACTTTTTAAAGTGGATCAAAGCACAAAAAGAATTTTTGAAGCAGAAAAGCTGCAAAGTGAGTGGAAAGAGCTTTTTGGGCCACGAGGCAGCCAAGCAAGGCC
Source organism: Porites lobata (assembly GCA_942486035.1). NCBI lineage: Eukaryota > Metazoa > Cnidaria > Anthozoa > Scleractinia > Poritidae > Porites > Porites lobata. The sequence continues at coordinate 1,534,644 of CALNXK010000127.1, forward strand.
ATGATATTCAATAGGAGTAAAGACTTTTTTAAAGTCTAGGACTACTGGAGGATACTACAGATGTGAAGTGCTCTGTCAGCATGCACTTGTTCAAGACTATACACACATTCCTGTACATGTACATGTATCTGAGCTGCCAAGTTTTCAAAGACAGCGAGTCTCCTTTAAAATGCAGAAATCCAGTGGTAGTCCTGGAGACTAGCTTGTGAAAAATGCAGATGTGTTTCACCCAGGCTGAAAGAAGTTAATCTTTAACCACCACATACCATGCACAATTCCATTTACTTAAAGACCTTTTAAGCCCAGTATTATTTTATTTAAGTCCTGTAAAATTAACTGCAAAATAAAAGTAATCTTAAACAAAATCTCTGCTTTTAGAAGTCCTCACCTCTGATAATGAACTGTAGGAGCAGGTTTTTGCCGATGAAGTTCTCTGCAAACAAGCCAAAAATTAATAAACAGTGCATAAACTACAATGGTTATGTGTCACCTGTGAAATATATCATAATTCTCATTTGTAATAACATCCATTACATTATTTCATTAAAATATAGGTCTTACAATTTTACAAATCATGCAAGTTTTAACTATAACATAACATAACATAAGATAATAATATAATAGGATTGACCACTACTGTTTCATATGGTAATCAATTTAAGGGATACCGTAATAAGCCTCTCCAAATATAAGCCCCCCAATCCGGTAACGCAAAAAACCCTAGATATTAAATGGTCCCTCCAAATATAAGCCCCCGGGGGCTTGTACTTGGAAAATTGCCCTCAAATACAAATAAAACAAAGCAAAAACGGTAAATTTACTTCCAACTATAAGGCTAGCCCAATATTGATTTTGAAACACAAATTTCCCTCTACAGATAAGCCCCTCCGAGTATAAGCCCCTCCAGAAATAAGCCCCTCAAAAAGAGTCTTTGAAAAATATAAGCCCCGAGGCCTATTTTAGGAATTTTACGGTAGATTAGTATAATTTACATATATTTATGATCACACCTGATACTGTCAATCCAGTTGTCCACAGCTTTAGGGTTCTTTTCTGGGTCTTCAATGCTACGTACTGTCTATAATGTGAGCAGATATACATTTTGTACATATATGATAATGAAATTAAGAAATTATTTTCATGAGTTCAATAACTTAATTCCTTTTAAAAAATCATTCAATAATAGTTATTTAATGTTCATTTTCATACCATAGCTTTCACATTTGTCTGCTTTGAGATGGTTCTGATCGTCAGATCCAGAACTGAAAGGAAAGAGGTATTATTATACATTTAACCCTTTAAGTCCCAATATCCACATACAAATTCTCCAAACTGGTCTCCATACATTTCCTTGAAGAATTATTTGAGAGAATTTGGTAAAAGATCAAATATTTTTCTCTTTGTGATCATTTTGTTAATTCTCATAGACTTTGCTCATGATAGTCTATGGATATCGTTAGGAGAAAACTAATCTTGAGCACTATTGGGACTTAAAGGGTTAAGAGTAACCACTTTTAACATGCAAAAAAGTGCTGCACTATCTAGTTTATTATTATAACCAGTGCACATTCTGCAGCTAGTCTAAGGCACCTTGTGTAGAGTTGTATTTCCCTCTTACTCACACGAGGGGATAAAGTGCCTGCATGGGAGGTGACGCTGTGCGTGTCTGATAGCGTTGGGCTACTTATTGGATTTTGTGACTAGGCTATTGGAAATCACATATTACAGAAGTAAAATACAACAAATTGCTTAAATTTGTAATAAATTCATGTGGTTTGAAGCTTTTTTTCAAGCTCATCAGATGAAGTAAAGTTATTACTACCATTATTACAATGAATCAATAAAGCTGGCAATAAAATAACTGACAAATAGCAATTAATTCTCAATACTGCTTGTCGAATTAAATAAATTTCTTTTTTGGGCTATTATATGCTAAAACTGACTTTCATTGCACCCCTGAAATAAAGGAGAATTTTTCAAGAGTGAGTACTTCTTGGGTTTAGATAATGCCAATAGGGTTTGAGTTTGCTTTGTAAGTGACGTCATTGTGAATGCATTCAAATAGCTTTCTGCTTTCTCACAGTACCTGTGGGATCTGATTGCTTTGCAATGGGTTCATCCAGTACAACCAATCCTAACGTCTCAGGTTTACCATCTGGACGAGTTACCTGACAAAGTGAGCAAAACACCATCATAAGATATATACTTTATATAATATAACTAACTACAGACAGTACTGTTTTGGCCTTCTGGGCCTCATCAGTGCAGTGCTGATGTTAAGATGGAGGATATATCATTGGTATCTCATTTTTGTGGGAAAATTCAATGTAGGGTTTCTGAGTGTGGTATTTTCCAAATGGGATCTTGTATCAACTGATGAATGAAGGTTAGGCAATGATAACAAAATAATTGGTCAATCAATGTCCCCACGAAAATTAGCTGAAACATGGTAAGTGAGCCGATTCACAGATTCAGTTCAAAGAGCTATACAAAAAAATTAATAAGAAAAAACATTTGAGTTTATAAAAATAATGATAATAATAATAATAATTAACAATAATGATAATATCTTTTTAATGTACTACATGTATGTAAACACTAAAAAAATTAGATTTTAACTTCTTCAATTCTACCATATGAAAATAACTAATACCTTCAAGAATGCATCAATATCTCCGACTGCAGGAATAAAATCTGGATTAAATGGCTTTAGCTTGTGCTCCAAATCAATTGTTTGAGGTGTATACCTTAGGAGTTATACAAGAACAAAGATGATGCAAATATTATTATCATCCACATAGAAATCACTGGAACAGCAAAGAACTATTGCAAGAGCCTCCTCTGTATAATTATGTCAAGGGAGGTTCCAGTTAACTTTTCCACTGTTTTCAGGGACCCTGCTTCCTACTGTTGAGCCTTCAAAGAAAAATTAATAACTACGTACCTCGTAATGTACTGGAAAAGCTCTTTAATTTCTTGGCTGACATGAAGGTGTTCATAATCAGCTGGATCATAGGCCCTGAAAGAATAAAACAATGAATTTCATGTATAGAAACCTGTACTGGTTGCAATTAACCACACAATCAATCCTTCCTGTAATAACAGTAAAGTGTTAGGTGTCTGCATTACAGAGGTGTCAGTTAACTAGAGGTAAAAATTGTGTAGGGCTTTGCGTCTTTGTGAACAAATGGGAAGGTGTCCGCGTGGGTGTCTGCTAAGAGAAGCTTGTATGTATGTTAGAAATAATCAAGATCATAAAATGGTGGTAGACTGATTCACTAAAAAATGCTGTACCCCTCTAGAGCAGTTCCATGGGTATCTTCATCATCATCGTCATCCTCTGTGCTGTCACTCTGATCATCTCCTTCATCATCGTCATCATCATCATTCGTTTGTTTGCTCAGCACTTCTTGGCCAGTTGGTCTCCCAGGTCGTTCTTTGCCCCCTGGTTCTTGTGGCCGGGCATAACCTCCAGGGGCATCCTACAGATACAAGTGTAAAGGAAGATAATGTGTGAATACATGCAATAAACATTATGTTCATGTCTTGTACTGATGGACAGGTTTGTAAAGTGTTCATACGAGTCACGCTTGCTAGAGTTTTAGGAAAGCCTAAGGCTCATGTACAGAAAAACAAAATTTACTACCGGTACTACATCATTCCAACATAATTTAATACTTTACCCCATGCGGACAACAAGAGGCTGAAATAAAGCTGAATAGTATCCCACACGTACCACAGTCCAGGGATATAGGAAAAATGGAATGAGGCAGCATGGGATTTTTACCCTGACGCCAGATTATACTAACCTTGCTTTCTACTAAGTCGTCATGATCAAACTCATCGTCACTTTGGTCATTCATGGAGATGGATCCAATCGCTATAAACATGCAAAAATTTTTAATCAAAATTATGTACTTATACAGGTGCCACACATTAAAAAAATGATAATATTTAATGCAAGCAATCATATTATAAACTAAAACATCCAAAAAAGTTAACAAGAAAAAGGTCAGGACAAAGTATCAGTAAGCAAAGTTCTTTTAACAGCGAAGCAACATCCTACAAGTACACCATCCTTCTACCTGGATTGTAACCTCCAACGGTTTTAGGTCCAGGAGGTCTTGGACTAGGGGTAAATGTGCTGGCAACGTCCTCTTCGTCGTTTACTTCAAGAGCTTCATCATAGGGTTGGTTAACAACAAGCTAGAGAGAAAAAATTCATCACTCAATGTAGTATCATAAAGAAGCAACTTGAGAATACCGAGCAACTTAGGTGCTTTACCGAAAAACCCTGGTCCATGGTCCCGTCCTGGGCTTAAGTTACTTTTTAAGTTTTGAAATCACCTGCTACTACAGTGTACAGTCTCTGATTGTGAATTAGACAAGTGATGATTACAAGTGCTACTGTGGTAGCAGAACTGATCCACTGTTCGTGACTGTGGACTGTTATAGCAGGATTTGTTGAGGAATATTTCAGTGGCCAGCTATTCTGAAGTGTAACCCAAACAAAACTTTAAAACAACTTTGTGTGTGTTTGTTGCTCACATTGAACAGTTGGTCAAGCAAAACGGAAAGGGCCATAAACATGGGACAGGGTCATGCTGATTTTACAACTGTTTAATTGGGATATTTCCATAAATTTCACTTTTAAGTACACAGCAATGTTAACAACACGGACAGTCTTGCAATTCATTTTTTCTCATTTTTTCTACCTGAAACCTCTCTTCACAACAGAGAAAATCACAAAGGTACTGATTTAAAACCTGTAAATTACGTAAATGTGTTTTCACAGAAGGAATTGATCTGGAAAAATGGGAAGTTCTCATATCACTTTTCGTTAAATGTTTTGTCTCTACTCGGTCTATCTCATTTCTACTTGGTAATTAATCTTAGACTTTTGTTCCAGAATTCGGTGCAAACGATAAAGCATTAAGCAAGTTATTCAATGCACCTGTCCTTTAAATTTTGAATTACCGCAAAAGCGCCAACGTGATCTAGTCAATCAACATGTACTTAACGTTGGTATTTTTGCAAAGGAAGAAAAATTATCGATTTTTTTTTTAAGATGGTACCTTTCCTTCACTCAAAAGGTGTTTAAATTACTACACTAATACTTCAAAATATGAACTGGACTGCAAAAGGAGTGTATACGCGACAATAATTCCTTGTATCCAAGGACAACGAAACCCGATACCTCGCAAAAAAATTGTCCAACATAAGACAACATTATTGAACGTTCAGATCACTGTTTCTTAATTAAAGTGCTTCAAAACGACATAATAATAACTGGAGCCAGTAAAAAGTGCTTCTAAGACTTTAAAAAGAGATTAAAAACCTGCAAATCCAACACAGTTTACCTTTCTTCGCTCGTCATCGGAGTCAGCCATGAACGAAGCAACCCACCAGGTTCATTACAACTTACATGACGTTCCCTCCAACGGGCTGGTAAACTAGTTCCTAGTCCTTTTCAGAACGTTTAAATGAAAGGAAAAGAAAAATTCAGAAAGAGCATGGATCTATTATCCATGGAAAGAGCAGATGAAATATGTCGACTCGAGGAAAGTCTAAGGAAATAATAATAATAATAATTATCATCATCATCATCATCATCATCATGGGTGGGGGGAAATCTCAGAGGGGTGTTGCAAAGAGTTACACCGCCTACAGAACCATGCAGCTCGAATTATATTACGGAAGAACACCTCAAATGACACTTTCTGTGGGCTAAACTGGTTAAATCTAGCTTCCAGAAGAAAAATGCTTAAATGCATTCTAGTTTTTAAGTATTTAAATAATCTAGTACCTAAGTATCTTACCCAATTTTTTAAAAGGAATGCAGATTTGCACAATCATGCAACTAGGAGAAGCAATCACCTGCACCCGCCAAAGCCTAAACGTAACATTGGAAAAAAAAAACTTTTAAGTATGCAGGGGCTATTTAGTTCAATTGTTTGCCCAATTATGTTAAAAGTGCCACGTCTGTAAATAGTTTTAAAAAGATGCTAACCGAGAATTTTACCTTATCATTTTAATTTCTTACCTCTTAGCGCACACTTTATATTGACCTAGCTAGATTTTTTGCAGTGTTATTGTTTATTTTAGTCCTGTATATACCTTGGGAATTTTTGAAGAGTATACTTTTTATTTCTCAGGGCCCCTATGGATACCAGCCTCGTTGCTGAACGGGCTACCCTCATTAAATAAAGTTGATTACTTACTATCATCATCAACATAACAACAACAACTCCAGACATGACATGGTGGGAAATGAAGGAGATCGAGAGGGTTTTTTTTGGGCTTCACCTTTATAACAGTCTGCCGCCGTCGGTTGCTTTCGAAAACAGGGCATGTTCTTTCATTACATACATACAGGAAATAATTGAGACACAAAAATAGATATAATGGTATCTTTTATGCATTTATAACATTCATTACAAGTTATTTTTCTGATCTCTCATAAAAATATATAAATAATAATTCTAATACCAACAAATAATTTTTTCTTTTGGTAGCAAAATTCTTAGCAATAACATGAATATTTAAAACCCTTAATCTTTTCTTTGTTTGGCTAGTGAACCAAACACAACTGTAACAAGTAGAAAACGATAAAAGAGACCCATTTTCATTTCTTTCGCTCTTCGTTATTCAATAAGTTCAAAAGTACTTTTCCGTTTATTGTTCACTAACAAGCATTGTGCAGTAAAACCTTCACAACATCAATTCAAACTTATCAGAAAAGCAGGACAAGAGTACCTTACTCAGTTTGTAGAGACAGGCTCTCAGCCTTCAAACAAACACAAGAACGAGTATAGTATCGAACAAATTGAAGACTTCCGCAATTATCTACGCGGAAATACCCCAGCTTTCTCGCCGGTCGTTACTGTCAACAGGATACTTAACAACGTCCATGCTACCCAGCCCAAAACAGTGAGCAACTACTAATGGGAAAAGCAAAGCAGGGGCGTTTTTGACCAATGCACGTCAACCGGAACTGGACTTCTTAATTCTCACAAAAAAATGTCTTTATACGAGAACGGATACTAAGCAATACAAATTTGTTAGAATCAATGCATATCCCAAAGGAAAAAATGCCTCACTTCAGGTTGACGTGTGTCTCTAAAGAAGACGGTGACGACGGCGCGTGCCCATCTAAACACCAAACTGAGCGTCAAATTATGCACTGAAGGTCAAGCTTTTCCTTTCTGCGTGCTCTCGCGTTCATTAAACGTTGGTTTATCTTTGCTAATTCTGTCTTATATCTATCGAAAATTTGCTCTCCGCGTCCATCTGAAATGGGAAGAATTTGCGTAGCTAGAAATCCATGAGCGTTTTGACGTCTTGAATCCTTTGCTGTCTCCTCTCTTCCGCTGATGACTTGGCTTTGAACGCCCCAGCCATCAGTTCTCTCTTGGTCTTCTGCAGTTCGAGCATGCGCTCTTCCACTGAGTCTTTCACAACAAACTAGTAAAGTAAAAGTGGGTAAAAAGACGTATACTCGTCTTTTAACGCAACACTGTTGTGCGAGAACTTGCAGGAAAATTGCGGCTCTTGAATTCATGTTTAGACTCCAAGGAAGAAGAAACTTATGTTTTACTCCGCCTAAAGGAATCCCTCCATCAACTTGTTTCAAAAGTATTTTAAGTATAGGATAAAACGATGGGCTACAAGTATTATGAATTCGTACGAACAGAGATTTCTTGGATGTGAAAAACCGACAAAAGGGATTGTTAATGTTCAAAAAGGAGGGCGGACGCCCTGCTGCAAAATCAAGATACTGTCAGTCTGCAGGCCAGGACAAATTAAAGTAAAAGGGTTCGAGGATAGAGCATCATTTACATTCATCGATATACAACTAACAAGGCATTTGAAAACAAAATATAATACTCTAAATGCTAAAAGGGAAGAGAGATTGAAGACTAAATAAGAGTTATGTTTGTAACTATAATACGATTGTTGGAGTTGTACCACAGGAAGCCTACCTTTGTAATAATAACATCCCTAGTTTGTCCCAACCTGTGGCATCTATCAAAACACTGATCCTCAGCGGCAGGATTCCAAGCCTAGAATGACAAACAAATTTTAAAACCCTTTAAGCCCTAATATTCACACAAGACCGATCTCCATCGATTCCTGTAAGAATTAGTTGAAAGAATTTGATAAAAGACCAACGCCTTTTCCCTTTGGTGATCATCTTATTGATTCTCATAACCTTTCCTCTTGATGATGTATGGATGTTGCTGGAGGAAGTTGACGTTGATCACTCTTTGTTTGTTTTGCGGAAATACCGATACATCTCTCCGGTTTGGTGTTTGCACTTGGCGAGGTTTAAAACTTTTTGCGTCTTCTTGTTGTCTACGTGACGTTGATGATGACGCTGCTTGTGACAATTATAATGATGACGATGCTAATAATTATCATGACTGCGATGTCAAAACAGCAGGGTCCGAAATTAACTTTTTAATACGAGCGCCAGCTGGCGATCAAGGATAAATTTTTGGTCGCCAGAGGGAAAATTGTGGTCGCCAAAAATTCTCCCTCCCAGTTTTTCAAATAAAAGTTTCAACACGAATAAAAAATGCATGGTATGGACGTTTTTGTGCTCAAAAATTGCACTACTTCCGCTCCCGATACCAGAAAGCAACCGTACGTGTACGAGTGAAGTCTTATTTTTTTCCACAAATTACTTTTGGAGATATACATGTAAAGCTATCTGGCCTAGAACGTAGGAACAGAAAGCTGTCTGCTCATGACTGCACTGATCGTATCAAAACTCTATTTTCCTCCGATAACTACCACGAGACATAGCCACCATGTTGCTGGTACGAGTTATGTGGCACAGTTGTGGCCCGGTACCAGTCCACAAAGTACATAACGTACTTACCGTATTTCAGCTGACATAACATGGCGGCTTGGAAACGTTCAACTCGTATTGATTGTAGCTGTTGTGGAGGCATTATTACAGGAAAATTCGTTTCACTTTTAATTAAAAAATATCAGCAGGACAAAAAGTAAGACAGCTGTTGGCAAATAGCTTAGAGGTTTCAATTCTTAATCAGTTTCTCCGAACGTTTAAGTCCACAATAACAAGCAGCTTTACAAGTCGCTAGCTGGCGACCAGCTATGAAATTCTGGTCGCCAGGACTAAATTTTTAGTCGCATTGGCGACCAGGAAGACGCAATTTCGGACCCTGAACAGGACAATTTAGGGCCCGTTTCCTCGCTCTGACTGTGGAGAAATTAGAGAGCTTTAGCATCGACGACGGCGACGGCAGTAAAAACGTCACTTTTAAAATGAATTAGCGTTTTTTCAAACTTTGTCGCGTTTACTCCAATTCGCGGAAAATGTCTAGTGTAGGCTAATTTCCCTGGAGGTGATATCTTGGGCACCGCACTCAAGTTTAAAAAGAGAAAGAAAATTTCGTCGTCGCTTGTTTACCTCCTCCATAAAGTGCAAAATTAGGCGGCATTTTCACGTCGTAGTCGTGCAGTTACGCCAAAGAAATGTACAAAAAAAAAAGTGATGCACGTGCAAACTTGTTGTTTTACTTAATAAACTTATTGCTGTTTTGACGTTCTCGTTGCCGTCGACGTCGTCGTTGCTAAAACTCCCTCTTAACTCAAGTTTACTTGACTACGGTCAAAACTAAAAAAAAAAGAATATCCCCCACCTCTCAAGTATAAAAAAAGATAAAAATTGTGTATCTACATACAGGATCAAGAAGGAACACTCTGGAAGCGGCTGTTAGGTTCAATCCAACTCCACCTGCCTTCATTGACAGTAACATTACTGTAGGGGAATCTGGGCTCTTCTCATTAAACCACTCAATCACTTCCGCTCTCTGCTTCTGAGACATTTTACCATCGAGACGGACGAAGTTGAACCCTTGTGCTTTTAGAGGGGTCTCTAGTATGTTGAGCATAGAGGTGAACTGTGAAATGACCAAGCTCTTCACCGAGGGATCTTCAGTTCTCAGCTTGGTTAACAGAGACATCAGCGCATCAACCTGGAAATGAAAATTACACAAGGTGTCAACTATGGCTCTCTCCCGCATTACACTCCAGTGGCACACATAAAAACCAAAGCGTTTTCCTTTATGAACCCAAGCTCGCCTTGATAGCCTGCGAGCAAGCTCTCCGGCTTTTTGGTGAGCGAAGCGAGCAGCTAGGGGCGGAGGAAAAGGAGGAAAAACTCTTGTCTTTGTGCAATAGTGTAATAATTTGTTCTCCAGGAATCGGCGTAACTGACGCTGACAGGCGGCTGATACATTTCTTGTTTCCGGCGACAGTTTAAACGCTTTGCGGTTTCTTGCGGTTTCCAGGTTGGAAAAAAGATTAAAGATCGTTCCAAGCTCTCCTTTCTTTCTCCCGCCCCTCGCTCTTGCTTCTCCTCTCGGTTTGCTGCTCGCGCGTGCGCGTGACTTTTCACAATATCTCCCAAATAAGGAGCTTGCTCGCATGCAGGAAAGGTTAATAGGACAATTGCACGATTACGTCATTTTACTACTACCAGAATTCCAGAATCCTTGAGTTTGTTGTTTTCTTGTGCAAATTAAGGCTATCGTTCTTTAATCCTCAGCGGGATTGACAAATTTAAATAACAAAGCAAAACCGAAATGAATTCTGGTAGTTGTAGTCAAATATCGTCATCGTGCAATTGTCCTGTTCCACTACTTATTAGAAATGCCCATGTCGGCGGGAAACGTGGACCGGAAGTAAATTTGACTTCCGGTTGACGTCGCCCCCTAGAAAACGTCTGGTACTTAAGTTCCCTAACGTCTGTGGACAGGCGAACTCAAACCCAGCCAAAACAGTCAATATTTCTAAATAGCATGGGTTTTTAACGGGTCAGCGGCCCTTCCTCGAACGTCCTAATAATTACAGTGCCCGGAAAGCTATTGTTGTTTATTTTTAAGGTAGAGGTTTCAACGGTTTTGCAGATGACATGATGGAACTATCACTTCACAAAACAAAATGGGCTGGTTGGTTGGCTAGGATGTGCGTTTTCATTCTTTAGAATTGGTTTGAATATTTTATTTCGGACCCGAAAAGTAACTGTGGGACTTTCGTGAAACGGGCCACATGCTGGCTAGCTCTAAGTGTTGGTAATCCCTGTGAGAAATCAAACCTTGGAGCTCGAGTGCCACTCTCCTTCGCCATCGGTCTCATCAATACATTCCTCAGTCTCAGGGGGTACTTCCACTAGTACATCCATTCCAATACAGCCTCGGCAAAGGGGACAACGAGGATTCAACTCCGAAGTCTTGATTACGTCCTCAATACATCTCCGACAGAACACATGCGCGCAGTGTGTAATGACTGGAGTGCACAAGGAATCCAGGCACACCGGACATTCTTCGTCTGCGCCCGAGCTCAACAGGGTAATCAACGTGGACACAAGTTTCTTTCGAAGCTCTTCAGGGGTGGAACAGTCTGTTTGGAGCAAAAACATTTTGATATGAGTTCGCAATCGTGATGATCTTTCAATCAGATTTTTCTTGAACCAGGCAGCTTTTTACAGAGTCACTCGAATTCGCACGTAAACCACAATCCTTCACGCGATAAATCAAGTACGGAACGCAGTGTTCTATCCGATACCAAGACAACGAGAAAAAAATTTCTTGGTATAAGATGAAACCACTGTAACAGGTGCTTTATGTAGTTCTTCAAATGAACAATAATTCTCTAAAAAAAAGTCCAGCTAAAGCATTAACATTTTTATAGTATTTATTGTGTCCGAAATCCAAACATCCTTTAATGTATAGATAACTATTGTTTTCCCCTCAAGTTTGAGTTAGAGACAGTTCGGATCCGTATACTGTCACAAAAAAAGTGATCTTAGTTACAGCACTCGGAACCTTAAGGTATAGGAATGCAGCTGCCAGACAGTAAGGGTGAAGGTGTTACTTGGGACTGGCAATTTCACAGACTGCGATCAGGCTCGCTTATTTGAGGAATCTCGTGATCTGATAAAGCCGGCGAGAAGAAAAGGGAGAGAAAAAGTAAGCCTCACTTTTGTCGCAGTCTCGCACAAGCGGCCACCAAGATAAACGCGTGATACTTCAAATTAGTGAGCCTTCTAGCGGGCTTATGACATCACGAAACTTACTTTCAGTAGCGGACAAAGCAGCAGCGGCGGCGCACAGCTTAGGATGACAACAAAGTTGACGTAACCTCATCAGAATTGCTAGCACATCGGCATAATTGTTAAGAATAGTACCAGACTTGAAATACCTGAAGATGGGATAAGATGATAATTACATGGTTCAAACAACTTCAGGAAAACAAATTTCAAGGACTTTTGAAAAACAAATTACAGTTTTCAAGGACTAAGATTTATTCAATAAATCGGTATTCTTTAACCCACTTTGAACACCTTATTGGCTAAACCACTGAATGGACTCATTTACGTTGATCACATTATTTCATACTACTTTCCGTAACAACACTTGGCAAAATGGCAACAGTGGCAACAGTCACTGGGTATGACTGGCAATTGCATCTGAGGTAGAAGCAGCATTTGAAATGTTTAAAGAAACAGAAAATAAAATATTGTTCATGCACAAATATGTTTTTACGTTACCCGTGAGTTTAGCAGGTTCTTACACTGAGGATGAGCCAAATTTTCCTCGGCGAAATAATGTAATTTCACAGAAAATGTGTGGAGTAAACAAGCGAGTTAATTTCAAGGACTTTTCAAGACCTAATAAAGGAATCATGTACTTTTCACGGACCTTAATCGAATTCAAGGACTTTTCAAAACGACCTCTAAAATTCAAGACCTTTTCAAGATTGTACGAACCATGGATAAAATGTCACTTTCAAACGCGCTCTCAGCGATCTCTCAAGAAAAGATAGAGGGTCTGTAAACAGGCTAGAAGAAAATTATAGTGAGTGGCTTTAAAAAGAGGCTTCAAAAGCGTTTTGAGGTTGCAGAGTGAAACACATTCCAGTGCCGGATCCAGACCTTGAGATAAGGGGGGTCCCGGTCATGCAGACCCTTACATAAGGGGTGGGGGGGTGGTCCCCCAAAATAATAATTTTGGGAGACCATTTTGGTCTAAAAATAAGGGGGGGGAGCCGGGCCCCTCGGGCCCCTCCCCTGGACCCGCCACTGCATTCAGTTACAAAATACTTACTTTCCAATGACCAGCCTTCCCTCTTTCGCCATGGAGTCGTACAGCTTTCTCTCTTCAAGTGACAACTCAACTGGTTGTATAAACACCTGTCTGTCTGGTAACTCCACCAGTGGCTTTCCGTCCACTTGTTGAGTCTTGGTACGCCGCATAGCAATGCTCCTCATGAGCAACTGTAAACGTCTGTAACAGGGTAAAAAGTACAAATTACAAAAGGTAAAGGGCATACAGCGCATTACATTGGAATCAAAACTCTAGAGCACCAGAAGCCCATAACCCGGAGCGAACATCTGCCATAATTTATTCGGCCTAAATGTATATCACGGCGTTTTCACAGACAGGTTTATTTTTAGATACATTTTAGTGTACTTTTCCCTGCGAAAAAGGAAGGTGCGCTCCGTCTATGAGTGAATTCGAAGTGAAATATATCAAAAAGGAAAACTAAACGCCATAAGGTCAAAAATACCATTTTTAGGTCTGTAGGTTTTGAAGACTGGTCTAAATTGGCGCCAAATTCTTGCTAAAAATTAAAAAAACGCTAAAAATAAATGGTCGGTGAAAACGCCGGGACACGAGTACATGATTCAGGAAGTTACTCGCTTGGCTCCAAAGAAAGCCTCAGTGAATTTTAAGCACTGTTCGATTCTCTCCAATAGTTTTGCTGAAAACAGAAATAAAGACGCCAAAGCGAAGTGTTGACTGACTTCTAGAAAGTTCGCTGAACCAACCAAAAGCCTATGCGTGCGTATTCGATAGCCGTCAAACCAATCAAATCACAGACTTTTAAATCATTTCAAGGTCCAAAAATTGTTGTATGAATGAAAATGGCTATACCCCAGTGCAGTCTCATCGCCCTCACTGATCGGCCGTTCCATTGTTCGTCTCCACCACTGTCTGTCGGTAAACGGCTCCAGTTTCAAAAAGCTGATGATGGAGAATAAGTCCTTCATGGAGTTCTGGATAGGAGTCCCAGTTACAACCCATCTGCGGTCGGCCTTCAGTGCATGTACGGCTTTGGACATCATGGCGCTGGGATTGCGGATGACATGACCTTCATCAAGAACAACCCTCAACCACACCGTGTTCACAAGCGGTGATTTTCCCTGAATAAAATAGAAAAATCACTTCTGAAATTAAATATCCTCAAAGAAAAGCTGCGTCTTGTTTTTCAGCTTTTTATCGGAGAAAAAGGTCTTTTGCTTCGAGAAAAAATAGAACCGTGTGTGTGACCGCTTTCACCGGGACAAATTTACCAGGAAAACGAGAAAACTTTCAAACGAAACGACCATTTTTGAGTTTGTGCTTGGTTGTGCTTGTTGAATTGCTAGGGCTGTTTGTCTTGGGGGACAAATTTCGATCCAGTTTCCTACGCAACCTCGTAACAGCCAATAAATGAAGCAGGCTCGTTTTCAGAATTCTCTCTCTTGAAGCCATGACTGATGATGACGTCCCAAAAACAGTCCCATGGCGCAATTTGACAAAACACCGACCCAGTCCCAGTCTTTTTCGCACAACCTCAAAATGGCCAGTCAGTCGAGTCGCTTTGAATATTTTCCCGCGCAAAACTCTCGCTGCCGTGCGCACGGCGAGTAGCAAGCGGGAAGCTAAATGGGGTCCAACCACTCAGAATGTGGGAGGGAAATTCCGCAGTGTGTTTAGCCGCAGTGGCTGGTATATTTTGTTGCACCCAGCCGGATTCTAGCATACTCTTCTCAAGAAAGAAATGCATGTGTATGTAAGGTCACACCTTAGAAAATTCAGAAGATAATGTCTGATAGGTGGTAAGAACAACATCCTGCTCAGCAAGGAGTTTGGTGTCTTTGGTGCGTTCAGAGCCGTAGTAGGTGTACACATTAAGCAAGTCCTCGTGAACATGAGCTTCAAACTGGTCCTTGAGCAAAAACAAAATAAAAAAAATGTGAGTACTTTTTCTCAGAAAAGGACTTCAATCAGTAGTAGTGAACATTTTGGTTGTGACGAAATTATTAGAATTAAATTATACTGTTATATTCCTAGACTTTCACTCAACTAAACAGGGATAGACATTGGCTGATTCTTGGTCACATGGCCTTGACTAAAATCAAATGTATCCCGATCGTGATATATTAAGCAATGTACCGGGCTCAGGAAACATTACAGCACGTGATCAAGGCATGGTGGAAAGCGGCATGACAGAAGGCGGGAAAAACACTGCCAGTTTTCCTCGAGTCCTGGAAAACAAAACTAACTGTTTCCCTCCGGAACTGACATTAAGTGTATACTAGTTCAGTCAGGCATTTCTCATCTGAGTCAAACTGCCTACAATGTACCACAGCCTACTCCCAATAAAAATGAAAAGGATGCAATGACTCACCACGCCCTTGATTTACAATATTTCAATGAAATTTAACAAGGTAGAAACGATTTCATTAATAAATTAAATACTTGTTTCTACTTGACAACAAAATTTGCGTTCGTTTTTCCCTGTAGTAAAGAAACCTATTTTTCAGATTTCCTAACTTTACAAGTGTCTAGACAAACTAGTCCGCACACTTGTTTTTCTCCCCTTCCAAAAATTCTTGAAAAAGTATCTGGCCTATCTCTACAAGCTTTCGTGAAGGCCATACTCTGTGGCAGCTGTCTGTGGGTTGGTGTTTCAATTTTACCTGCCAGTTACTGAGTACAGAGAGAGGGCAGATCACCAATGTAGGTCTAGGTCCAAGGGGTGCAGCCTTTTCAGGAGCAGAAGGGACAGGAGGAGGAACTTGAGGCAGTGACGAACTTTGGCTTGATGTAGTATTTGTTGTAGCTATAGAGACAAAAAACAAAACCACTGCTTGGTCACTCGTGGATGTAGATATATAGTAACATACTATAATGTTATTAGTGAAATAATGAACACATGAATTTCATAAATTTGAATTGCAGAATGTAGAAAAAAAACTTGAAACAGTTATGCAGGGAAATTCCACTGGTTCCAAACTTAATATGCAGTTGTGAAAAGAAAGCCTGAAATTTTATCTAGCGTACCAGGATTCTAATTCTGATCTCTTCAGTACCCGTGTAGTGCTCTTTAACTGCGAGGATCTTCCTTACATTTATTCCTTCATTCTACATTTCAAATGTATGACGTCCACATACCGTCAACTCTATCTAAGATGAACACTTTCAGGACCAGCCCTGACTGTCCATCTTATAAAGATGTCTGGCTTATAGAGAGTCGAGGTAACCTGACACCAGTAATACTGTTTAACTTGTATGAAACAGCTGAAACTGGAACATTGTAACAGAAAAGTGGAATTGTTATCAAAACTCATTGTGCAATCAAACGTTCACCACAAGCAAATGTTCACAGCTTCATGGTCTACAAACTGGGGCAAGACTACAACTACAACTCACACTTCCATTTTGAGGTATTTTTCACTACATAAATCACATTCCAGTTGTCCACTGAAAGTTTCAAAATTGTCCGTTGTCTATCTTAGAGAGGGCAGAGGTAAGGGTTTGAAGCCCGTCACGCCAGTTTTTTTTGTCTTTTTTCACAACTGCAGAAGTTGTGACCTTAACTGCCAGTAAAATTAGTGTAAGGCATAAGACCATTTTGCTATGTAGCATTAACTAGTAAGTTCATTATTGATGTAGCACCAATGGACAGACAGCCATGTGAAAGTTTTCTTAAAAGAAGTTAAGATGGAGACACCACGAACAACAAGACATTTGTGATTTCACTTTTACCTGTGGGAAGTGAGGGTGTGTCTTTGACTTCAGCATCTTGAGGGAGCAATGGTAAGGGTGGTTTACCAGTTTCCTCCTCTGTTAAATCCACAGTAGTGACAGATGCAGGTTCATGCTTGCCTGTTTAATCAGCAAGAAAAGCAAATGCAATACAGTGAACCTCCTGTAAGCAACCACCCAAAATGTTAGGTTAAAAATAAAGGAAAATCATAAAACCGTAACCCCCAGGCTCAGGAGTGTTTTGGATAGATGTTCGCACATGGGAGGAAGTTGCTTAAGAGAGGTGTTCACTCACACAGGTTCAACTATGCTACATTGAGTCTTTGAAAAGCTGAAGTGTCCTTTACCCGAGAAAACAGCCAACATTTGGTGACGCTACCATTGGTTTCCCTGCCAAATGACGTTGCAAGCCGCAAGCCACGAGAAACAAGGGCGTAAAAATGTTTTCAGTGCCAAACGCACCCATCTGAGAACTCGACAGATCTTAAGAGAAAAGACGGACTGCTCGCAGTCTAATCTTTGGTGCATTTTATGCATCTGGGATGCAGGACGTAGAAGAAACAAAATCACAGAACTCCACTCAGGACAACACCCCCAACTCCACTCCTTTCTCCACCACCTCCTACACTACTCCTAACTCCACTTACCACTTCACCAGATGAATATAATTATAATGTATTGACCATCAGTTTCAACTTACACAAGGTCTAGTAGATGATGTTAAGATAACTTACTACAAATTGTTATTCAGACAGTTGCATTAACCTTTTTTTCCTTTCTTCTTCTTGCTTGCTGGCTTCCTTCCCCTCTTCTTGGCTGTCTTAGATTTGCTACTTTTTAGAAGATCACCTTCCTTTACAGTTGGCTGCTCAGCATCTTCTGCTTCTGTCAACTTTGGCTTTGTTGAAACCTTTTGTTTCTTGACTGGAGAGGGAATTTGGATCTTGGTTGCAGCACTGGCAGAAACATTACTCACTTCTTCAATGTCACTGTTTTCATCACCACTTTCTATGTCTGCTTCAACATACCTTACAGTTCTCTTGGCGGACCTGCATGTGCAGTAATTTATTTTAATAATATTGAAATCAGTAATGGTATGTTGTGTAACAAACTGCATGT
The DNA here is from genome assembly GCA_942486035.1 of Porites lobata. Taxonomy (NCBI): domain Eukaryota; kingdom Metazoa; phylum Cnidaria; class Anthozoa; order Scleractinia; family Poritidae; genus Porites; species Porites lobata. The sequence goes on from CALNXK010000127.1 coordinate 1,552,613, forward strand.
TCTATGACAAGTCTCGTTCCTTTTTTATGCTCTCAAACAGTGGAGCTTTGATATAATGAAGGGCCAAGGGACTGGCAAATAGTACTCACCATAATGACGTTTTGTTATATCGAGATTCTTTCCTATATATTTTACTATTATTGGGGTAAAGAAAATCATTCATTATACTGAGGACTTTGTGATATAGAGGTTCGTTATATTGAGGTTCCACTGTACCAGCGCAGAAATGCTTGCTATGCAGACTACAGTTAAAGTGCAACTAACCCCCCAATTTTTTTTTCGCTGAACGCAATCTTCTTTCTTATCATCCTGCTTACTTGTAGGAAAAAATTTTGGTCATAGCGTTTTTCCTTATTTTTTTTATAATTTTTCAAAGTTTCAAATTTTGGCGGTTCTTGCGGCCACTACCGAGCTCTGTGGAGAATGGGTCCGAGTGTTATTGTGACGTCATCGAAGGAGCTCAACCTTCGCGAGCAACACAGACTTCTCTTGAAATCTTCTTCTGGAATCATGCCCGACGCCTGTGCTGTTTTCGGTTGTAGCAGAACAGCCGATCCCCAAAGAGGTATCGGGCTTCATAGAATTCCTGTCTTTTATGACTCACGCGAGGAAAGCATTAAAAGAGGACGGAAATGGGTGAACTTTGTCCAGCAGAGGAGAGCTAAATAGGAGCCAACCATTTTTACAGCGTGCGCGCTTAAAAACAATGGAACTTTTGATCTAGTGATCAACGATCAGGAGCCCATCATTTTCAAGGCGAGTTTTCGCGGACTTAGTTTTAAAGGGAACAAGGTCGTCGGCTAAATCAAAGCAGAAGATGGACCAGTCTTTACGATAAGGTAGGATATTTAAATCTGTACGTAGTATTAAAGCTAAGATTTCCGGGCAGCCATATTCAGATGATAGCATATTCTTAGGGAGCGGTCATTAACTATTGGGGGGGGGAGGGTCGGTATTATTTCAAAGGTTAGAGCCCAAAAATGTTAGCCCCTCTCAGGTTAACAGCCCAAAAATCTTGGCCCCCTTTAAAATGTGAGCCCAAAAAATTGTAACCCTCCCCTGTGAAAAACTTTTGATTTTTTTACGAACGTTATTTTGAGACAATTATTTCACTGGAATAAGAAAAAAGTGTTACTATTTTAATACACTATTTACAAAACCCAATGGTTCACCAAGTAAAGGGAACCCGTACATTAAACAGCCCGTTGTTACTCATTGAATTCCTGTTTTGTAGTCAATTTCAAGAGTGAACAAATTGTGCGTATTTAATAACGGATCAGCGAGCTGTCTCTATTCAAGAGAAGTCCGCAGCTCTTGCTCGACCCCTCCAGGTCCTGCAAGTTCGGCCATATCGTGTGGTGTGCAAAAGATTTTCAAAGTTATTTTCCTGCTGGACCGATTCGTCTTCCTCCTGGTCCTCATCAGAATCCTCACTGATGTCATCATCGCTATCATCCTCTCCGATTTCGTCCAAGACACCATCATCATTGCCATCATCAATGTCATCATCAACATCATCGTCACAATCGCTGTCATCGAGATTTTTCGCTACCTTCAATTATCTTCTTAGCAATGTCTATGGTTATGAGGTCTATTTTTCTTGCTTCAGTGCTCCTTTGGAATGCTTTAGCTTCCTTTCCATGACATACAGGTCTAAGATCTTAACTTTCAGTTTCTTTAGCGTTCCTTCTCGATACATTGCTTCCCAGTTGTAATCTGCAAAAGATTTTCGGTTCTCTTCCAGGTTCGCTTTCTTTCTGCTTTCTGTCCTCTTGTTTCTTTTCCTCTCTAGTTCCAGAAGATGGTCCAGATATTGCTTGACTAGCCTTTTCTCAACAACATATTTCCTGCTGAAGTTCTCTATGGCATCATCGTCATTCATTTTACCTGCATCATGCATCAAAGGCAAAAAGTGTAACAATAAATACATGTTTTATAAGGTGAAATAATCAACATGACACGAGCAGGGGACAAAGAAAAACTGAATACCTGGTGGTATCACGATATTAAAAATGTGGATTGTACAAAAAGACGTTAATTCCTATTCTCGCTTAGCAGAAACTTACCCTCAGCAAACAACTTTCTGAGCACTACTCTTGGCTGATAATCATCCACCTCTCTACCTTCGCTTGGCGTTTCCTCTAGAGAACAATAGTGTAGTCCTTCACGGTTGTAATCAGGAAAGGGCCTCCTGACACGAGCCACCTCTGATGTTACTGGCCTCGAGCCTTTACAAAACTCACACAACTGACCTACAAATAACCGAGGAAATAATACAGCTAATCTTCTATGATGCATTGATAAATGTACTGTGTGATCTATTGTTCCCAGAAATCATGGATATATTTCTTAAAAATACTCTTTAAAAATGTAACTGTTATGTTCAATCTAAGCTTTGCCAATTACCTATTGTTTTTTTGCAACTTCCTCTGGTGTATTCCATGTAGAGATCACCCACTTCATAGTGGTGACTGATGAAGCGTTCCAATGAGAAGGCGGTAAAAAAAATTAGAGAGCAATTAGCGCAACTGAAATCTGTAAAGGATCCTTCTAAGGCTGGATTTCTTCTAAGAGAAAACCACATTCTCAAGCCGCATGATTCAACGACCATAACGCAGAACATGTTACACATAAAGAGGGTCGAAACTTCAATCGAAACTTTACAAAAAAACCTAAAGGAACACTTAGAAAGAACAATCCATTCATCAGGTAGAGTTTTAACAGGACATAAAACTGCACATGACTTTGATGAGCAAAAGCTAACCGAATTGCAGGGTTTTAGAAATGAATTACACACTTTAATAACTAGTCTAAGTCAGCTCCAACAAACCTGCAAAGCAGCATTTAAGCACCCCTTTTCTGCAATGAAAAGAAAATCAAGAAAAAGGAAACAAAATACCCAAAAGAGTGTGAAGCGGAAAAAAGGCGAGGCATGTGGCCAGGACGACTGAGGTCCTCAAGAAGATTGCGCCTGATTGGTCGGAGGGTAAGATTTGTGAGAAGGAGGATTTGTGCGGAGACATCGTAAAAGAACTTGGAAAAGAGAGCAGAAATGGGCGGTAGCTTTGATGTTTGATCAGTGCGAACTTTTTTTTTTTTTGACAGCGCGCGAAATCAGAGCTTAGAACAATGTTAGGGTTTTCTGAAAGTGAGAGTAGCTCTAATGCAAGTGACGGCGATGAAAGTAGCGACCAAGACAACCTAAGTAGCATCAATGACAGCAAAGACAGTGAAAGAAATAGCGATGACGGGGCCGATGATAGTGATGTAACTGAACAATGTCAGGAGGAGGATTCGGGAAGTGTCTTTACTGCAGTGGAAGCATCGACAGCAGCAGTGCAGAAGACATTGGCCCCTACTGGAACACAATGGAATGCACTCCTTACTATGAGCCCATTGAGTAGTCGTTTATACATCTTCACTGGACATTGGCAATATGTTTGATACCGTTACTGTTTAAGACTGATTGAGTTTTATAGCATACCAGAATTTGTTGATTTTTTAAAATAACAATAAATCAAGTGATGTTTATAAAATTGTTCTGGGTGTGAGCTTTTTCACTGTGCAATTAAGCTTTGAGTATACGATTCTATGAAGATTCTCTTGCCATGCTAAAGTCAATAGCACAAAACCCATTTGTGCACATCGCCCAAAGTTTTAATAAAAGGCGCCCAGAAATTGTAACCCTCCCCTATAAAACGTGGGCCCATAAAATTATGGCCCACCCCAAATGGGCGCCCAAAAAAACACAGCCCTCCCCCAAAATTTACCAGCCCTCCCCCCCCAATAGTTAATGACCGCTCCCTTATGTTGGAATGTATTGCTGGTAAGAATAATCTCCCGCTCCGCTGATTTTGCTAAACAAAGAACTTAATAGGTTTCTTTTGTTTCCTATTTTAACAAAAAAAGGTCGACGCATTTTTTGCATACATTTTTTCTTGCAAAATAAGCTAAAACTGGCAAAAAAATGCAGGGCAAGGTTTTTCTGTTGAATTAGAGGCCACATAGAAAATTTTTTAGCTGATTTGGAAGAAAAAACATCCAGAACGTTTGTTCACAAAGTGTTATTCCAATCCCTTCATTATTGAATGATATTACGTTTTTGTAGTTTAGTCTGTATAACCTCTTTATTGAAAATATTGCCTGTTTTTGTTTTCAGGCATATTCTTGCAGCAGTTCATTTCAATTTCAACCTGCACCGGGACTACACTGGTATCACAGAGATCAGGGTTGGAATCCCTGTAAGCCTGAATTTTTTCAGGCTTTCTTTTCACAACTGCATAATTTGTGTATTTGACTGTAGTAATCTTTTCTGTTTATAATATATTATGTAGATTATTTTCTATAAAAATTGGAGAAAGAAATGAATTTTGTGGAAAAAGGAGTAAAGATTTTCATCCTCACAACCCTTTCTATCACCTTTAGAGGAGGTGCTGAATTGTACTGTATTCAATTTACTTTTTTTCCTAGTTCCTGATGAACCAGTTGCAAGCACGAGTTCAAATACAAGAAAAAGGGAAAAAAAACCCAGAAAACTCCCAGAGATGGCCCCAAGAAAGCTCGCTATTGCTCTGCATGCAAAAATCCCATGAAAGGACACAAGAATATTGAAGACTGTCCAAAGAATAAGAAATAAGGCTAGAAGTTTAAAAGCCATAGTGAATATTGTCTCTGTTGAGCTTCTGTAGGGAACTATTCTGATACAAGTTTTGAGTTATACTACGTATATACATGTGTGTATTGTGATTGAATTGTGGTCTATGTATATACAGACAAAACTGGTCAGCTATATCTATCCTTTTGCAATAGAAATCAGAATTCTCGTACAAATTATGCTTAGCCTTGAAGGTTGGTTGGCAATAATAACTCTTTAAGGAAGCTTACCAGCAATATTAAAGAAAAGTCAAAGGATTTTGGTGGGAAATAAATTGAAACCAACCAGTCAGTGGGCTGTGTGTATACTGTAAATCCTCTAGTAAGCCCCCCCTTTTCAGAGGAGGAAAGTTAATAAGCCCCCCGCTCCCCCAATCCTTATTCTTCACAAAACAATTAACGTGGACTGATCAGTTATGGTTTATTCAGGCTGGAAGTTCATATTGTTTTTGGTCTTCGGCCACATGACCTCCAACTTCATATACTTAACTTTCTCAACTTTGCGCTCTAGTTCTCTGTGGACAATTGTCACCATTTTCTTATAGTATTATAGTATCATAAATTTCAAGGCTGTTTATATGAAACATTTAAATGTAAGAGATAAAAAATGTAAATATAAGAGGAGTTTTCCAGAGATTTTCGTTTGTAAGTTGTGTACAACAAATCAATACAAGTAACAATTCTCATAAAAATTACCAAAGAACATGAGGCCGAAAGCACATTTTTGAAGAATTAAATACTTTTGACAGTGACTGCAATTGTACAACGCATTAGTCTACTCTGTCTCATACCACGGTATTTTTGCTCAGGTGATGCGTTTTGCTAAATTAAAAAAGCTCCCCCTCTCTATTAAGCCCCCCCTCAAAAGTGCTTGAAAAAAATAAGCCCCCCGGGGGGGCTTAATAGAGGATTTAGGGTAGTTGTGTCTAGAACTAGGGGATTTGGGGACCTGACCTTCTCTTATCAGTGACACATCTCCTGATCTCTCTTTCTCTCGTAACAAGGGGCTATAGGAGATTGCCCTTTTTCATAATGGAGAGGAAAAAAGTTTTGTGCTAGCAGTGGCCTCTTTTGGCAGGCAAAAATAAATTTTCATTGCATAATGAGTTTTTTATTATTTACAACGAACACCCCTGGGGTGGTACTCAACAAATTTTTATGTGGGGAGGTTCCACCCCAAGGTCCAACCCCTTACCCTTTTATATACCATTTTCACGAAAAAGGTGCCCCTTTTGTATATCTTCAATTCTATTGACATTTGGTACCCCTTTCACATACCTTGTTTAGAACTTTGCATCTCTTTTGACCGCTTTAAATGAACTGTCTTTTAAATTGGAATCAATCACACAAATAGAACGTTTTCTTGACTTTATAAAGCCATAAAATTCATTTGTGAGCCCTACTAGCCATTTCACAGACCCAAATGACAGATTTCCCTTTGATATACTTCAACGTGTAAAATCCCTACCCTTTCATATACTGAAGCCAGAAAAAGATACCCCTTTTAGGCAGAGCCTTCCTTTATAGGCCATTATGCTGAGTACACCCCGGGCGAACACCCCACCTGTTGATTTATCACTAGTCCTTGTTTATTACATGCTTATTGAAATGTATAAAATTGTACATCAAAGGAAAAGGTAAAAGCTACAGTTCAAAATGAATCTACTGTTTACGTCAACAAAAGATGAAGTAAAACAGACAATTAAACAGATGATCAACAATTTAATAACAGAATAATTTACAAGGGAAAAAGCCTAAAAAGTTTACTTAATCATCTGAATTCGTCGAGTTCGAATCCAGTGTAGGTTTCATCTCTGCCAACAGGAAATTGTTTTCTTATTTCCGTGTAAGCACACGCAGGACAAGGAATTCGCTTGTAGAAAAGCCTGGAAAACTCCCTGTAGGCAATGCTACGCAAGTAACTGTAAAAAAAAAAGACAATAAGAAAAGTATTGAATTTCGGAGAATTTGTATGTTTTCAAATCGAGTGTGTACCATATCGATCGTATTTGACTCCAATGCGGTACAAAAATAACAAAAACTATCTCACCTTTCTTCGGTTCCAGTTTGTTTATATCTCTGTTTGGCTTTGGTATTGACACGTTCGCCAGCCATACGTAAGCTCCACTATTGAAGGCAGACAGGACCAAAACCAGGATGTTGTGTGATACACCTTAAGGCCGTTTCGAGTTGAATATCTTCAAGAACACTTTTGCTACACATGGCTTCTTTGCAACCAACTACAGCTCCCGGCAGCAGTAGCACTCGCTCAAATTCTGAAGGATAACACGGCTGCAGTTTCCACAGGAACACCTATAACAATCAAGGTAGCTAGAATCATACAAAAATAACACTTTTTGTAGCGACAGCTAACAACTCTCATCATACATTACAGCAATCACGCCGCCAAACAAGCAAGTACTCGATTATTTACATAAGCTTTTACTTCGATCTTCACACGATCATACTACAAATTTGCCGACACTCACCAAGAATCCACTTGAACTGATTCTTCAAGTCTTCCCCGTAGTTCTTGCTCTAGCTTATTTGTTTCATCAACTTCTTCTTCGTACTTTTTTAGCTATTCTTCATCAGCCAAGGGTTGATCGGCATGAAACTTGCGACTCGCGATCACTTCGTTCATCTTCCACTTCGGCCAAATTTGGCTGAGAATCTTCTGAATTAAAACTTCCCTCAGAACTTGAATCACTTAAAGACATATTCCGTTGAATTTTGGTCGTTTTAGTATCCCGCTCGCTTAAAATCAGTTAAAATGATTTTCCCTTTCGCACTTCTCGGTCATTTACTCATGAGTTCGCGGCAGATGTCCTCCTTCGATGACGTCACAACAACATTCGTACCCAGCTCCCACGAACCTCGGTAATGGGACACAAGGGACCTAACTTTGAACAGCCATGGAAACGCGAGGATTTTGTCAATCACGATAATTTTTTCGCAAAAGTAATCAGAAAAATAAGGAGATTTCATTTAGCGAAAAACATTTTTGGGGGTTAGTTGCACTTTAAATTATTCTTAGGTTACTAGCTCTCTTATAAATGTAAATACTATAATATAAAGTGTGAATTGAAAAACTGAACTGAAGTGTGAATCCTATTACCTATATTAAGTCCTCAAGGGGACTTATTTATTTCAAGCCCATCTGAAGGGAGGCTTATTTAATTTAGAAAAGACAATGGTATCCGTTTTCCATAAATAACTAGAATACAAAGTGGAAAAGCTCAAGTACAAGAAGTTTGGAGGTCATGCATGCAAGGATCAGAATCCAAACTTCCAGTTGGCAATAAGCCATCCTGGATCAGTTCACACAAAGTTTTACAGTCGTCATTGATTAATACAGTCTATCATTAATTTTATTAGTGGAGAATAATCAGGGAAGGGGAGGGGGGGAGGGTTAACAGAGAGGGTGGCCTACTAACTGTCTTCCCCTGAAAAGGCTTATTAGAGAGAGAGGGGTTATTTTAGAGGGGGGGAATAAAATAGAAGATTTATGGTAAGCGAAAAAGGAATAACCAACCTGGAAGATCTCCTGGTTGGTAAAGCTGCAGCTTCCTTCTTGACAGCATCTATACCAGGACTGAAATCAGGATCTTCTTTTCCAGTCATGTTAAATGAAACATCACCAGGACATTCATCATCATCTTCATCACCTACATCACTATCACCCTCCTCATCTTCATCATCCAAAATAACTTCATCTATTTCATCGTCATCTTGCACAAAATTATCATCCTTTCTTTTGTGGTTTCTTGTCTTTCTCTGGCTTCTACATTTAGGTCGCTTAGTTTTACGCTAAAAAGAGGGAATAAGTGATCATTAGGAACTCGTTATTAGTACCTGATCATTACAAAGATTACATCATTTCTGTCTCTGTAAATGGAAAAGGAACATATTTCCCATGTTGTTATGTACAGTAACCAAGGGTACAATAATTAATGCTTTCCCAAATGTGATATGACTGCTCAAGACAGTAGCTTAACCAATTCTTTTTTATTTATTTATTTATTTATTTATTGACAAAAAAAATTAATTACAAATACTTATTCTTTTAACCATGGAAAATAATATATATATATAGAAAAAAAAACAACTAAATTTGTAAAGGAAAAAGATGCAAACCTAATAAGTGAAACAGTACAGCAGTAAAGTGTAGCTTGAAGGAATAAGTATTAGGGAAATGACACTAGCACTCACATATAGAATGATGGATGAGAGAATGACCTGGCAAAAAATGGACAAAAAAATTACATACCTACATGTAGATAAGATACTAACCTTCAAAGACTTGGCTGTACCAGCTTTCTTATCTGCCAAAGTAACTAGTGGCTTCCCATTGTAAAAATTTGTGATAATGAGAGAAATAACTTCCAGAGTCTTTCCAAGACCCATGTCATCAGCAAGAATTCCACCCAGCAAGCAGCTTGGTCGATTGCTTGTTGCAAAGTTTGTGGCTGTGTTAAAGTACTGAATCTCTTTACCAGCCTTTCTTTCCTTCCAGAAGGGTGGAAGTTCTTTACAGTTTTCACGAGCAACCATCCAAGCAAGAGCTCTTTTCTGATGTGGAAACAGCTTGGTTTTTATAGCCTAAACAGAAAAGAAGATTATCATTGACAAAGTTTCATTAACACACAACAGTAAAAGTTTCCATAAGTAGACACCCAAGAGGAACGAAGGAGTATCTGTATCTGGAGTGGGCAGCCTGCTAATGAATTACCAAAAAATTCCGAAAATAAGCCCCTCCATGTATAAGCCCCTCCAAATATAAGCCCCCCAAACTGGTAATGCAAAAAACCCTCTGTTAAATCGCCCCTCCCGGGGCTTGTACTTGGAAAATAGCCCTCAAATACAAAGTAAAACAAAGCAAAAACGGTAAATTTACTTCCAACTACAAGGCTAGCCCAATCGAGTTTGAAACGCAAATTTCCCTCTGTACATAAGCCCCTCCAAATATAAGCCCCTCAAAAAGGGCCTTTGAAAAATATAAGCCCCGGGGCTTATTTTCGGAATTTTACGGTATCAAATGTTGCTGGTGTAGGATCTCTACCCAGAAAATCCCTCGTGGGGATAATCCTTATACTATACACTGACAACTTTGCAAGCATCTCATTAGCATTATCAGAGATAGGAAGCCATCCACAGGAACTTCAAATCCATTCTTACAACAGTTTTACTAAAAAATGTTGTAATACAAGGGAAAAATTACGGATGGACCACTATTAATGTTAATATTTTCCACTGCCATCTAGCTTCACCACCATTCTTTCAGCTTTCCCATCAATTCAATGGTAACTTTATGACAATAAATAAAAAGACAATAAATTAATTACCTCTGCTGGGTCAATAGTAGCCACTTTACTATTCTCTCCTATCTTCTGAAACAGTTTGTCCAATTCTCTTGTCATCTAATACAACAAATAAGTTTTATAATTGAACTAATCATAAACCACCCTAACCTTCGTGTTGCAAAATGGTGTTCAGAAACACAGGACCACAACAAATCTAAGCCCCCAAAAAGGTGAATTCCGGACTTCAACCTTATCCTTCCAAGTTTGGAACAAATCCCAATTACACAATTCTTCATTTCAGACATAACCATTCAAGTCTGATGTTCATCTGATCTCCCAGTCAAACATCGTTTTAATGCCAGATGTTAGCAGTTATGTTTGACATCAGTTTTTTAAAGCAAATGGGCTACACAACACCACTAAAGTATATTTTATACATTGACTCCACTGGAAACCTACCTGATCATGAGAAATTTTAATAGAAGGCGGTCTGCCAATGTTCGTCATTGTAGCAGAGGTACCACTTGACATTCCATTCTTTGGTGGAATTGGTTCCCTGAAAGTTCGTAACATGTAGCCATGCCGACGCATCCTTTGGAGAACTTCTTGTTCATTTTCTGGTCTGCCCCAAAATGTAATATCACAAGGCATGGTATAGATGTTGTTTTTTCCAAAGGGAACAACCCTAAAAATACAAATGGTGTATTTTCACAAAATCATTTATATGTTGTAAAACTATAGTCAACTCCTGTTATTGCAGGAAATTTGGGGGCTACAAGTCCTTAAAGGGAATAAAGGCAAGAGTCTGCAAACCCTATAACAGCATGGTGCAGGAACAAATTTCTTTGAAAATGTTTCTTTACAAAGAGAACTTGCCTTTATATTGCCTGCATGAGCAACAATCTTTATTTGTACTGCAATCTTTATTTGTACTGCTCACTCTTGCTCAACAATAATGAAGACAATGAAAATATTAAAAGTAAAATAATTATTATCAGAGTACTGCCTGCCTGGAGTAACTATAGGGGATAGCAGTGGTTTCAAGCCTCGCCTGTCGTGTTGTTTCCTTAGACAAGGAATTTTACTCCACTTTGTCTTGTTTCACCCAGGTGCACAAATTTTTAGATTTGGTGCATGTATCAAAATGTTTAGTTAAACTCATCACCAAAAGATGAGCTTGGGCGTTGGTGCGTACAAAGTTGGTGGAGCTGGGCGATGCTCTAGCATGAGGAGGAGGTATCCATGGCAACCCTGCGAGCGGCCCCCACCAGGCACCGTCACTCTGAAAAATTCAGTGGAATACTTACCGACCAATACTTACCTGGCCCATAACTCCAGAGGGAGGGAGGGATGGGAAAAAACCAAAGCACAAAAAGGCACGCAAACAGCAAGCTATTGCAACAACACTTTACGAAGAACTGCAAGCAAGCAACTGCGAATATATGTCACAAGGTGCCCCTGCTAGAGGCATCGGCCACCCCTAGTATAGTTGGGGAAACTGCTGACCAGCATTGCTTCGAGGTTAACTTTGCCTAAATTACATTTAGCCACATTTAGTCTATCATATCCTTTTATTTCAGTCATGAATTCCACTAGACCCAGGGGCACTATACTGTCTCCTCCAAGGGTACGCTGTTGAATATGATTAGGGCCAACACCGTCACCTTTGAGAACAGTTTTCCCTGTAGAGCCCCAAGAATCGGGAAAACTTTACTGTTCAGTGGTGCACTTAAAAAAAGATCTTTTCAATCACTACTTGTATCTCACTAAGTCTGTTTATGATGTTGACATCCCCCAGACCTTTAAGAGTGTTTGTGTAACAAGTGCCACAATAGTTGGCCATTGAACAGCTTGCTCGATCGTATGCGTTCGTGATTTTTTAATTGATGTCCTCCACAATTCTGTTTTTACATTTCAGTTTCTTTTTTTGTTGCTTCTAAAGTATTGTCATTCTTGTTAGTTGTATTACTAATTTTCTCTTTTTTTTTTTCTGGACCTCGTAGTGGAAATTGCTCTGTGAGTGATCCAGGCCTCTTGGCAAAGATTATATTTAAATGAATAAATAGGTATAACTGGGTACCGGCAATATACTACTGGGGTAACCAGGACTGTGCTCTAGCAGAAACCGGTGGCCCCTGGGGCCCAACTTTTGCTTTTAGGTGACTAGAAAATCTTAGTTTTTTCATACAAATCATATGCTGACAACCTAGATTTTACAGGTTCAGACCACTGGGCTCCCTTTATTTTCCCTTAGAGCACAGCCTTGGGTAACCCTGCGATGGACTAGCATCCCAGCCGGGGGAAAGGAGCAATACTCCTAAGCATGCTTCATACTAAGGAAACCGGGATAAGCTCAGGCTGTTTGGGCCTTTGGCTCTTATGCGCCTTTATCTTTTTTAGCGGAGCCAGGCAGCCAGTTGACTTCAGCATTAAATAGACCTAAATTACAGGTCAGCAAATACTAAAGCACAAATGTAGGCAGCTTCAATAAGCTAAATTCACTGTAAATTAATGGAGCTGAAAAATTACTGCCATCTTTCCTAGTGACCACTGACCATTTCAGATGCCTTTGATGCCTTTTTTTCCCTATTGTTGCTTTTGTTTCACATACTGAGAAAAGAGTTGGCGGAGAAAAGCGACAATGGAAATATCCCTGCTTTCGCAGCTACAATATCCAGTGGATAGCACTGTCCAAAGCTTGAACAACATGGGCTCTATCTACCCAGGCGCGGATCCACACCAGTTTCCACCGTTTTACGAAAATCGGTCAGCGTTTTCATAGATAAATAAATTTTCATGAAAAAAAAACTTTCCAAGTTAAAATCCAGCCAATATCCTGACTGAATGACTCAGAAACCCAGGAGAAGCGACTTTAGGGAGTAAAAAAAAAAAATCACGGGGTGCATGCCTCGGACCCCCCTAGAAGCTTACGCCTTCGACGCTCGTTTTGGAAAACGGTCAGTATTTATTCTAAATCCGCGCCTGCTACCAGACAAGTACTCGGGAAACCAACGCCAATGGTGTTTTCCACTGGACAGAGACTTTTCCAGAGGATATTAGCCATCCTTCAAACAACTGGGCCGAAATTTGTTCCAAAAAGTTCTTATTTTAGTGCAAAAAGCGCTAAATTTAGCACGTTTCAAAAAAGACTTACAAAAAAAAAATAAAAAATTTCTCAAAGAATAGCTGAAATCCCAAAGGCTTAGTATTGTTCTGTCTTTTGTTTTCATTAAACAATGAATGCATGTATAATTAATGTATGGGGTTATACGGAAATCTTGCCATTGTAGCTACTGGCATTCTGGGGAATTTGTTCAAGTGCCAATACAAAACCAAACTTCTTTAAATACCCCTGGGAACTGGCCAGAGAAATTCTCACATTACATCATATCAGTTCTGTACGCCTTGCATCTAGTTTTGCAATGCAATTCTTTATTTCTCTCTTCCTACTCGCTCGTATTTCAAAATGCGCAGATACGTAAATCAATATTAATGCATAAAGGCGTAAATTCCACAAGCGGTTAAACAACAGTTAACATAAAATAACATGTTAAAAAATGTGACAAATTTTGAAGAAACCAGCGACACACTGTCGACGCTATTACATATAAGTAAAGGTAACTTTGCCAAAACCTACCCTTCTAATCGCACCAGTCTGTTATCCATTACATCCGCTAGTGCTCGAGCAAGCTCCCTCTTTATGTGCCCCACTTGAATTCCATAAACATTATCCACCCTAACAGCATTTCTATCGTACGGATTGTGAGGTTCACGTGTGAGCGACACCATTTCGTTGTTGTTCACAGTCCCGCGATAGTAGCGTATGCCCACAATATCACCTCTATAACCCCCAAAACAGACTTCATGGTCCAACTCATCATCCGAATCCGGAATATCTAGAAAATTAGACATTTGCGACCAGGATTAAAAGGTATATAGAAGCTAAGCTAAGGCGAAAGTAAGCTTATGCTCAACGTGGAGGGAGAGAGATCGAGGTGAAGTCGCGAATTTTCGCGCCCGCGTTTCAAACGCGTATCAAATAACCTTCTGGAAGCGCGAAGACTGGTGAGGGGGTGGGGAGGGAGGCAAGGGACTTGCAAGGGACAGGCAAGGGGCGATTGGGACAACCAAGCGGCAATCGTCTCGCAATCCTCCCAGCGTTTGTGGGGAAGGAACGCGTGACGAAGTTCTGGGAGGCTAGGGTAACCTCGACTTGCCCACAATTTGTCTCGAGAGCGAAGCGCGAGTGGGAGATTTTTTATGTTTTCTGAAGCGGCAAAAGCGTGCGAGGCGAGAGAGTGGGGTCGCTGGGACCTACCACCGGAACCGGAAATGAGAAGCGAATGACTTCCAGAAAGTTCAAGGGGTACTGAGAAGTCCTCTTTGCAGCGACGACGATTGAAGACGACGGCAACAGCGACGACATGCTAGCTTAAAATGTAACCTTATTTGTGTTTTTGTTGAAGGGCAAGGAATATATTTAAACATAGAAATCCTCAACATTAGTCACTGTGTCAGGAGCCCATCCTGCTTGTGTCTATTGCACCACATCAAAAGTCACAAATGTACCGACTGAAAGACACGACCGCCTTCGTTACTTGAAACAAAAATACCCGAGACACACACATGCGATAAGAGGAGGGGACACAACCCGGGGGGGGCGCACTTGGGTATTTTTTGGGTGGGTGCTGGGTATGTGCCGCCCGGGACTCCAAATTGGCACCCCGTTCTAAAAAAAATTTCCCCTAAAATTGATACCCCGTTCTAGAAATGGGCCAATTTTTTATACTCCGTTCTAGCTAAAAGTTTGTAAATTGAAATAGCCCTGTTTTTTGAAAAATATATTTCTTTATTTGTTCGACTTATACATCAAATAAATGCTTCTTCATAATCATCCGGAGTACGTTTACTGTGCATGTGGATACAATGCGGTTAATTATGACGCAAAATCTCTCACCACACGCAGAACCACGCCCGTAAGCTAAAGATTTTCCTTCTCCTCCTCTGTCCCTTTCTTTTAAGTCCGTCTCCATCTCCCTCGGGTACGTATACATTATGGACTCGTTCCAGACTTCCGCGCGCCTATTTATCCAAGATGGGGTAGTCAGCCAGCGCTCGCGGCTCGCGCCAAAATACACCCGCCCTGCACGCTAAAACACAGGGTGCAACAAGAGTACAACAGTTTTCTTGCTAACGCATTGAACCGTACATTTAAAAGCAATCTGTCCTTGAATAATTTCAAATGACTGCTTACAAAGCTGGAGCTTTCGTGCGTTCAAAATATTATACCCCGTTCTAGAAAACGCCTCTGAAACGGATACCCCGTTCTAAATCAGGAGCTTCAAAATCACGACTCCGTTGGGCGACACATACCAGTATAGGTAATGTATGGGAGTACCCCCCGCCCCCGGGGGGACACAATATTGGCCAGCTATATATAGATACAGTAAAACCTCACGACTAAAAGAACCTGGATTTTTCCTAGTTAGCCTATAAAACAGGTTCTTATGCACATGGTAGTTAGCACAAGTTTAGTCTGTTTAAGTTCTTCTGAAGAACAACAACAAAAAAATCATATAGCTAAGATTATTACTGGTTCAATTTTCCTCGAAACCGCCGAAGTGAGCCTTCTCGCAAACGAAAGTACAAACTGAACAAATATTGTCATTGGACAAAGGCATACAAAAACCCTCGTTTAGAAACAATTCATAGATGACAGTTTTTCTCATTATAGTGTTTTCACGCACGTGGCCAGCACCTTTGCAATTTTATTGGAACAAAAGAAAGCGTTTGCATAAGAAAAGAGTTCAGCCTTTCTTTTAGTGCACTCTGGAGAGACTCTCTGCATTAGTAAGGGTGCACTCACAAAAACTTGTTTGGGGCGGACTGATCAGAAATTGCCCCACCCCCCCCCCCAAAAAAAATGGGGGGGGTCTGAAAATTATTAACACTCTCAAGGAGGTACCTTAAGTAATGAAAGCAAAAATTGCCATTAACCAATGTAAACACAATTTAACAAAATATAATACTGTATTCATCATTTAGCAGTACTATAGTTTCTTACATAAATAGTAACCCGTTTTTCTTCTCTTTTGATTCTGTTGTAACACCTAGTACCGTATTGTCAATATAAAATATGTAGAACATACATAAGCTGTAACTTTTTTGCCATCCGAAAACCCTTTTAAGAAAATATAAATAATATAAACTCTTGATAATTTTCTCAATCATGTCATAAAATATAGAGCATCTCCTCTATAACACCTCATGTCATTCGATTTGAGCAAATAAAACATATCGAGAGAATTCAGGATCTTTTGCGTAACAAGAGCAGCGATTGATCGAATGTATTACTGATACCAGCAAAAGTAAGGAAACGTTTTTTATTATCCACAATATACAAATTTACAGGGACATAGCCTGCAAAAACAGCCGTTTCTCCTCGCTCTTCGAAGCTGGGTCCCCTAGAGGAACGGCTGTTTTCGCAGGCTAACGGGGACAAGGAAGAAATTAGGACTGAGAGGTTGGTTGGGGGTGTCTCAAACTCAAATTTTAGGGATACTGAAAGGGGGTCCCTGAAAATGTTTAATGCAGCAAGTAGGGGCTCTCCAACTGTTTCAGATAGTAGATAATTTCTCATCAGCCCCCTCCACCTATTCCCCCCACCCAAAAAGTTTTTGTGAACGCTCCCTAAGATCTTTATTGGACATGCAATGCATACTGCTTGGATACAGTTTCGAACCCGGGCCTAATACCCGTGCGCTTGGTACAGTGGGGTCAGCAACCATCGGTTTATCAATAAACAGATGCTCGCACTCTAAAAACTAGTTTGACGAGAGAAAACTAGATTGACTAGTCCAGAAATTCGGGCTGCGGCGACTTTTTAAGCTTGACGCGATTCAGGCCGATAGGGCCTCCTTTTCTCCTCCGACCTTGATCAAAGAGACGACAAACGGAAGCTCTGCTCACAAAGTGTTCTTTTCAGTAGCGGATCCACCCGGTGCCCCCTCCCTTAATTTTAGAGCAATGTGAGGCCCGAAGGGCCGAAAAAAAAAATTGGGAGACTGGGGGCCCCCCTCTAATCTCAGGGTCTGGATGACCGCCTCCCCCCCACCCTCCCCATCTCAAGGCACTGGTTTTAGAACCACCAACACAAACACAAACAGTGTTTAATAATATTGTTTTATTGACCAGGGGGGAGCATGAAAGCATCATCTATACCTACTCTCGTGTCCATACTACATAATAAAATATTAAGAGCCACCTTACGAGGTCAATATACAAAGCTGATGATGTAAGCTGTTTAAGTCAGAAAGAACCTGGAGACACAAGCAGCAACATCTGCCAGATCTGCCAGGGCTTATAATTAAGTACAAGTTATTTTTACCTAAAACTGGTAACACCTGTCAGATCTGGCAGCTGTATTTTGTTACAAGCACTGTGTACAAATACACAAACAAAAATAATTTGTTTCCATTTTTTTTTTGCTGTAAACCAATACGTTTTTATATCTTATGACATATCCTGGAAGTTTTGCGCCGCTCTGGTCGGCACAACGTGACAAGAATCAATCCTTTTTTTTTTCTTTGCTTGATACTTTTTGCAATTTTTAGTTTGTTTTTGCAGAGAATTTTTTTACTCTGTTAGCTAACAAGGTAGCCGCTACTACATCATTTAGATAAGATCCGCCACGTTCATTGGCATTTCCTCTATTACTGTGTTGTAGAACGTTTCAATATCCTGCAAAATACGTTTATCCTCATCGGTAACAAAGTTGATAGCAACACCTTTACGGCCAAAACGACCACCACGACCAATCCTAAAAAGCAAAATTTGCGAAAAATTGAGAATTTCGGAGTTGCGTAGGGAACTGGGGCGAATTTCAAATTGAAACAAATCGATAAACTGACACCACCATATAAAAGGTCATGTTGAGATTGGTTAATTGACAGGATTTGGTGCTCTAAAGTTGAACAGGGATCAAGTTATGATTCTTGGAACACGGTTAAAGATCCATACAAACGTCTGTAATTTTGTAACAGCGTCCCCCAAAATCATATGAACTCTTTAAATCTTTTTTTCAGTTTTTCTGTTAAACATAAAACTGTAGAATTCGTCATGCATCTACCACTTGAAAGAAACTTATTCAAAAATCACTGTTTGCCCATTTTCATTTTGTAATGTTTGTCCTTCAGTATAAGAAAAATTGTATAAGGGAACTTTGGGAAATTTAGGATATGAAGACACTGCCAAGCCTCGAAGAAAATATTTTTACCCCAAAACACCAAAAGAAACTCCAAATATTGTTAAGAACAGATTCCATGCTCATTCCTAACCTGTGAATGTAGTTTTCACGATTCCCAGGCAAATCATAGTTTATTACCAAAGAAACTTGTTGTACATCAATACCACGTGCCTGTAAAAATAGAATCCACATTACATTAGATTTAGTCTTTCAAAGGGGCTATGTCATGAAGATATAGCTGTTTTAGGTTAATTTTGTGCTAAGGTCATTACTTAGAGTTATGAAGAAAATATAAAAAAGTCTAACCATAGAGCTCCAACCAAAATAATTTTGGGTGATTTTTGCATGACGAAAAGCATTAAAAAGTAGGAAAATTGGCCAAATGCTTTTAAGTTTCAATCCACGTCCATCCTTGCAATCCAGAGCACAAGACAACAGGAAACAGTTTCAGTGACTCACAATTCCGCCACCCAAAATCATACATGTAGCTTAAAGACCTCTCAGGATTTACCTTCACACATTAATAATTTTATGGCATACCAGTGAAACAATGTGGTAAGTTCACTATCCGTTCTACATGTATTGCTGCTTCATCAGAACCACGAACTTGCTGATCATCTGTGTAAATTATTCAATATGACATGCTTCAACTATTGTATAGTATTTTGTGAAGACAATCAGCAAGTTAATGATTCTGATAAAGACCCACAGCACATGAAAGCAACATTCCTCTTACAGAGCACTGCCTCGATGAAGAAAAACAAACATTCATTTACCAACAAATCAGTAGTGATGAGCACTCGACTGGAACCGGAACGGAATTCCTTCATGATCACCTCTCTCTCTTTCTGATCCATATCACCATGCTACAAAACATAGTAGAATAATGATATCCTCGTTAGAAATGCAGCAAGTAAACAATGTAAACAGTTACAACATGATGATTATGTAGATTGTAGATTTAGAGTTTGCTTTTATTTTAGGCTCATGATTGTCAAGAAATGGCTTTGCCTCCTCATTGCCTCCACTCCTTCTCCTCCTCCTCCTGCTCCTCCTCATTTTGAATGTTTTCATCTATCAAGGTTTTCATTAAGAATTCTAGTAGCAGGAGAAAGGTGTAACATTACCAGAGAATATTGTGGAAGAGGCTCCACGTCTGAATAAAAAATATTCATAGGCTATCGCACATTAGCCCGAGAATTCTGAGTAACAGCCGGAGAATTCTCCAATCTCCGATGCCTAATGAACACCCTGATCTGTAAATCGGGTCAACCTCAAAATATCCCCTTTCATGAGGTGTTTATTAATTTCTTTTCTCAGAAATAATGTATCAACGCTGCGATTTGTGTGTGCTTGAACTTGGGCTACTGCTCGGTGATGAGCCTGCAATAACAGAGACTGCACTTAAGAGAGCAAAGGAAATCAAGGCTAGCTTGAATGCTCTTTCTCTACATAAAAAAATAGGCAGCCCACAATAACTCCACCCAATGCCCAAGGGCAACTCAGTGCAAAGACATCAAAAACCTTTTAACCCTTTAAGCCCCAATATCCACATACAAATTCTCCACACTGATCTCCATACATTTCCTTCATGACTGAGTTGAGAGAATTTGATAAAAGATCAAGGCATTTCCCTTAGGTGATCATTTTATTAATTCTCATAACCTAATCTCTTGACATTGTATCGATATCGTTAGGAGAAAATTGACATTAGTCACTATTGGGACTTAAAGGGTTAAGTGTGAATGGTTCTGTACTTTATCAGTGCAATAGCACCAATAGATGAGCCAATCACAGACAATGACAACATTTTTTTCATTTGAGGGTAGCACCAATGAAATTTTGTCTGTGCTCCATGTCCCTCTATTCTGACACTGTTACATGTTGTACGGTGTGCAAAGAAAGTCATTTGGGCAAGTTGTAGCTAGCATGTACTAGCCCAAAAGTCATTTCAACTAGCACCCAAAAAATTAATGACCAGCTGGATTGAATACAGTTCTTCTGTAATTTGAATTTCCCTAAAAACTTCACTTATGAATTATTCAGTTATGAACAGAATTCACTAGCATGATAGAAAAATCCATCAGCCCCGGGTTATCGGATACTACTTTCTTTGCACGCTGGTCGTAGCTTCCTGCCCTTTACATGCATTCCAAGGTCAAATATTTTCAGAGATAGCTATCAATAACCCCATTTACACACGCTAAAAAAATCGGCACGGCACGCCAAATTTTTGGCACCGTGCTGATGACTTTAATGCACGGCACTCCCAGTTTTCGACATGTAAACGTATCGGTCCCAAACGTAATATGGCACCAGTGCTCAAAATTTTAGGGGTGCCGAGACTACCTCCCAGATGTAGTCTCGGCACGGTGCCAAAAATTTGGCGTGCTGTGCCGATTTTTTTAGCGCGTGTAAATGGGGTCAATATCTAGTGTTGCTGCTTTTAAAGCTTGTTCATAGAAAACAAAAAAACAGCACACAAAGATCAATATGTACTTTATGACCTTATAAAATATGACATACCATAGAAGAAACTGTGAAGTCCTTTTCCATCATTTTCCCCTGGAGCCAGTCCACTTTCCTTCTTGTGTTCAGGAAAATCACAGCTTGAGTAATTGTAAGAGTCTCATACAAATCACACAAGGTCTCAAGCTTCCAGTCCTAAAAAAAGGGATCTAACTTTATAAAATGATTCTTTATTGTCCTTTTAGTTACTAATACATGTCATTTACTGACATCTTGGTTGTTTACCATTTACATGGGCAGACTCCTTAGTTAAACAGTTCAGGCAAATGGAACGAAAAGTTCAGGACTTGTAAATTTCCTTGTACTCAATTCCTTGTACTGAAAAACGGCCATGAAAGCCTGAAACTAGATGGGTTTTAACAAAATAATAGAACACAAATTGTCTGTTTGAAACATTCCATCTGGAATACCTTTTGGACAGGAATACCAAATGTTCTGTTGTTCTGTTGCTTCTGGAACTTTTGCACTGGAATGACACAAAAAGCTATGTCCCATTTAATTCTTCAACAGGATTTTTCAGGAAACGTTTTGTAAATGGTTAACAACCTGTCCTTGCAGCCCTTCCTACCCCTCCCCAACACACCCACACACACACACACACACCACACCCACTCTAGCAGTTGCCCATTACACCCACTTCTCTCTTCCCAGTTCCTCCTGTCTCATCATCCCTTACTGCCATGGACACTCCCCTTAATAGTAAGCAAGTTACCAGGTAATAAGTACATACATACATACACACTTTATTAACGTGACTAACACTTAGCTATAAAGCTAGTTTACGGGTCAGTAAACTATAAAGCTAGTTTAAAGGTCAGTCAGCTACAAAGCTAGTTTACAGGTCACTCAACTTGATTCAATGACCAACTTGGAGCTCTTAAGCACTCAATGTAAAAGTCTACAATGCACATTCAGGAAGATAGACTATGAGTAGTCCCCATTTATCCTCAGGGACAGTAGAGTGAGCAAAACACAAGTGCGCGTAAAAATCACCCTACGCGAGAAAGACGAGATGTGGTAAGGAAAGAGAAAATGAGGGACTACAGACAAAGCCCAAGGTTTTAACACTTCACAGCCGACTGATTTTGGAGTGTGAAGTTCATATACCCTTCTAAATCAATTAAGCACTTTCCGAATGTGAGTATACCTTTGGTATCACGACCACTGTGCTGAAACTTTCTCCAAACAATGATAACAGAGGACGCCATCTTGAATTTTATTCCCACACTGGTATCAGGAACTGGTTTCAGTGCTTCCCAGTTTACCCTGGTCTCAATTTAAGTTCCGAATCCGGTTCCGGTTCCGGTTCCGGTTCCGGTTCCGGTTCTGGTTCCGGATCCAGATTCCAGCTTTTCCATACCCCCAGTATAAAATATTAAATTATATTGAAACACAACTTTTGTTTAAACGATTTGCTTACCAAGTCCAATAAGACTACATTATAAAGTAGAGAAACGACAGATTTCCATGGAAGAGCCAATCAGAGTTTTACGTTGTGCGAGCTTGGGCTTTGTCTGCAGTCCCTCATTTTTCTCTTTCCCCACCGCATCTCGCCTTTCTGGGGAAGGGGGGGGGGGGCATTTTCACGCCCTCTGCTATCCCTGAGGAAAACTAAGGGACTACTAGTACTCTATCAGGGAGATGGTAAGAACAATCCAGAACATGATCTTAGTTGTTATTATGGTTACACAATGTAAACTGCTCTAACACTTCTTAAGAATTGTAATTTTTGTTTTTTGAAGAATTTGGAGACTTTTTGGAGAAATTCCAGTACGAACTTAACCCATTCGCTCCTGGGAATCTAGCTGAAAAATGAGTTTTGAAGCTAGTCAAGTCATTTTCTGGTCACAGTCTGGCTAAAAAGAGCTAGAACTTACCACAAAGCTGTTTACAGGTTGTACATTGCGTGGCTTATTTATCTTGATGCAAAATCTTAGCTTATGAAGTTCGGGCATGTGCAGAAAGCAAAATTTTGAGGATACTTTTTTCGCTTTCTCTTTCTTGCCTCATATTATGTTTTCTTTCGCTGGACATTTAGCAGGCTTTATTTTAGTGTGAAAAGTTTTTGGAAAGCTTGGAGGATCTTTAAGGGTTAGATGAAAGGAAAGGGTGTGGGTAGTGAAACAAGATTTTCATGCAACTTTTCAGGACAACGTTACATTTTTTTGTTTTTGTCTTTTTTTTTGCCTTTTTCTCCAGATGCCTTGACTCAATCGTGCTCATTATCAGCAGCCCAGTCATAATTTCGGTTTTCAGTCATCTGTGCAGAAAAACAAACACCCAGGGAGGGAAGACACAGGTCTGTGACCAACAGACAATGTTCTCATGACTTGTTTCATACGATTTTCCCTTGCAAAAATATGTTTTGTACCTCATCCACTGACCCCTTTTTATGGAGATGTAAACTTAAGCCACCGCAAAATAGTAACTTAAAAAAGGCTATAATATTATTGATTCATCTCGAAACATAATACGCGACTTACACGACCTGTGTTTTCCTACAAGCATTTTGAATATGAACAAACACTGTAAATGTGAGGGGCAAAAACAGAATAATATGAATGAACCAAAGGGTTCTAATTAATATAAGGGCCAATTATTGTGCATTGAGATGAATAACTTGAACCAAAAACAATTTCAGAAGTCATGTACATGTGATCAGAAGTAAACAAGTTCACAAGCATATATAGTGCATTTACAGTGCATTTTGTTTAGTCTTTTCAATACCCAGGGAGTGTGCATAGTGTTTCAATACTGTGTTGCTAGCACAAAAATTCGGAGGAGTTATAAAGCAGGATGATTTCCTGCCTTGAAAACAAGTTACTCATGGCCGAAATAAACATTGAACTCAAGCAAATTTTCAACTCATAATTTATTAGCATTATGGTAAAAAATGTGTTATCGATCATTTCAACTATTTACATTGTTGAAAGTATGTGCTGATGAAATCAACATGTGAGAGAGAAATCTTTAAACTCTTTTAGGTCACAAAATGCAAAGGGTTTTAATTCCCTTAAGTTGTAGAAAAATAACGAGAAAAATCTTATAAACTGATTATTTTAATCTTGTGGGAAAAAAATTATGCATTTTCATCAGACTGTAGACTGCAAATTAGCATAGACTATTTTAAGTCTCCGTGCAAAAAATGAGGTCCGTGGTTGGGATCAATGGGCAGTTGGTTGTTTGTATTAGTAAAGTTATCCTTTTCAAACAATACATTGTTACTGGGCTGCCTGTGCGGCACAGTTATAAATTCGGTGTTTGGTCGTCTGTGTAGAAAAACGGCCTCCTGGGGGAGGGAAGGCACGAGGGTCTGGTACCGAGAAACGATGTTCTCACAAATGGTTTCGTACGATTTTCCCTTGCATGGACCCTTGCACGAATACTTTTTGTACCTAGTCTCCGCCCCCCAGAAACCTAGAAGGCGTTGCGAACCTGAAGAAGGCTATTTGCATTGTTCGAAGCGAATCGATCATAAGAGTCACTCTATAATTTTTTTATTGTTCGAGTTTAAGTCAGTTGATGATGTCGGCGCTGGGAAACTCAGAGAAATGCTCACGTTGCATACAAACCCACACGCTGTTCATGGTAAGGTTTGGAATGCCAGGGCCGCTTGGTGAACTCAAAGAGAGAATTATCGATTGATTTAGTACATGAGCAATTAATAAGCACAATTTATGAGCAAAGTATTTCACCAGTTGACGACACTATGGCTGAAGACTTGATTGTAAGCTGTACTCAGTGAAGCAAACAACTCAGTTGCCAATGAATGTCAGATGAATCCTGAACACTTTGCCATGTTAGAAGACCGGCTTTTCCTTTAAAAATTTCCTTCCATTTAATGCAACACACGCCACTTTGGAGGTCTAAATTTTGGATACCGAGGATAAAGAAGACACGGACAAAAATAGGAAATCTGAGAATTTCGCACACAAGTTCAAGGCTTCACCGGAACATCCCATCTGGGAGCTACACAAAGACCAGCTTGAGAAAAATAAGAGCTATTACTGACAAGGTTTGGTTCAATGAGTGGAGCATACAAGTGTAGCCCAGGTCGAGGTTTCAGGGGGTTTGCTTTTGTTTGTATCTGTATCTTACTAAGCTTTTATCATTAAATTTATACATGATCTTGTGATCACAATTCTGTGTTTTCGCCCATTCAGCAAGCACGATATATCAGATGCATTGATGTCAGCATTAACAAGTTTCAAAAAACATGCCTTTGTAAATTTTCACTATTTTATGGAGATGTAGACTGAAGACACCACAAAATGGGAACTTAAAAAAAAGTACAATCCATTTATCTCGAAACATAATACACATGACTTACACCACCTTTATTTTCCTAAAGGTGTTTTGAATACGAACGAAGACAGTAAATGTGAGGGGCAAAAACAGTTTTAATATGAATGAACCATAGGGTTTAATTAATATAAGGGTCAATTATTGTGCATTGAAATGAATCGCTTGGAAAGAGAGAGTTCGCTTGGAGATGTGATCAGAGGTAAACAAGGGCACATTGTGCGTTACGTTCAGTCTTATTAATATCCAAGGACTGTGAATAGTGTTTCCATATTGTTTAGCTGGTAAAATAACTTTGGAGGAGTTATAAAGCAGCATAGTTATCTGCCATGAAGAAAAGTTAATCCTGGGTGTCGTGAGACAAACAGCAAACTCGCGCGAATTTTTAACTCATATCGGTATCAGGTAAAAAAAATATGTTATCAATCTTTTCATCTATTTACATTGTTTAAAGTGCGTGCTGATGAAAGCAACATGCGAGCGAGAAATCTTTAAAATTTTTAGGTCACAAAATACAAAGGATGTTATTCCTTTAAGTTAGAGAAAACTACCAAAAGGAAAATATTAAAACTGAATATTTTTTTATCTTGTCCAAAAAATAGTGCGTTTTCATGTAGACTGTAACTGCAAACTAGGATCGTCTATTTAAAGTCTCAGTGCAGTAAGTGAGGCCCCTAGATCAGGATCAATGGGCAGTTGGCTGTCTGTTTTAGTAAACTTCTGGGTTTCATCCAATACAATATATTTCTGTCTAGTGTAAATTAGCCCAGTGGCGAGTAGCTGACCCTGTCGCATTTTATACTCTTAGAACGACAGTTATTTTTGGAATTTCCAGTTACGTCAAATTAGTCACGTTATACACCGAATGCAAATATGGCGGACCTCTCGGCCGGCCCGGGTCTAGTTGCGCAAAAGCGAGGCTAGTTAGGCCTCGAGAGTTTTGTTTTGACTGCGCGTCTTAGCGATTGAGTCGATCGATATGGTTTGCATCGAGTTGTTGCATGCCCGAGGGCCACCAAAAAGAAGATTTTACTCTAGCTGGAATAGCCTTTACTTTCCCGAGATCTTTTCACAAAGAAACTTAAGGATTCATGCGATTCGGCGCGGCAATGGGAAGCACTTTACAGCGAAACTGTGCTCGCTCACTTGCTTTAGATGAGAAGACTCACGAAAGTATTTGAATGAAATAATTTTCACAAGAGATGGTGCTGTTCCAAGATGTTTGCATGGTCTGTTATTTATCCAACAAAAAGTAAACATTCTCGAGAACGGGAGCATCCGCGGTGGACCGTAAGATCTTTTAGATTTCACGCTGAAAACAGCTGCATTAAAATATAACAACAACAATAACAATCGCCTGTTAATCCTAAAAGCGTGGCCTGTGAAACTATGTAAGAACCAGAAGAAAGCGACATATTTCAAGAACAGTCCTTGACCAAAATGCACTGAAAAAACTAACGGAGGAACCGTTGCCAACTATGAAAGTAAGAAGAAGAAAAAAGGTTCTGGAAGAAAAGCAGCGTGCAAGTATTCGAGCATTGTATTTGACCTTGTGATTGATCTATTTTAGCAACTTGTCGAATGGTTTCGAGATAAACTAACAGCGATTTTCCAAAAATTGCTTCTTTTATGGCTCTGCTCAAACTCTTGAACACAGGATCGTGAAGACTGTGAAAAAAACATTCGCCCTTGTTGTTTGTCATGGTGTCCCTGAGAGCGCCTAAAGATTGGTAAGTCGCGACGGCGGATTCACTCGTTCTTGAGGATATTTACCTTTCCTTGGTAAGAGAACGGACAAACAAACTTGAAACAGAACCATGAATCTTTCAGTTATTCACCCGTTCTAATAGTTTCGTGAGTCTTCTCTTCTGAAGTGAAGCGAGCACACTTTCGTTCTTTTAAAAAATAACTTCGTGATAGTAGAGTGCCTCCATTCGCCGTGCAGAATCGCTTGAATCCATTTCTTTCTTCGTAAAGAACTTTGGCAAAGCGAAGATAATCAACTTTCGTCTCTGCTGGAGTTAAATCTCCTCTTTGATGGCTCTTAAGCACGTAACAACTCGAAGGAAACCATATTCATCGACTGAATCGCTAAGACGCGCAGTCAAAACAAAACTATCAAGGCCTCACTAGCCTCGCTTTCGCGCAGCTAGACCCGGGCCGACCGAGAGATCCGCCATATTTGCATTCGGTGTATACTGTCACGCTATATTTTGGGAGACAGAGGGATTCGGGGAGGGGTGCGTGAAAATAATGCAAATCGTTTCCTGCTTAGAATTAATGACTAACTTGTTTATTTTTATTCATAATGGTAAAAAAGTTATTAAACAGCCCCAACTTAAAAATGGTACTCATTTTTTTTGTCATGAACGTCTTTCAAAAGGGTACAATGTTCTTAATGAGTTTATGTTTCAGTCTCACATGAGATTCTCTCTCATGCAATGGTCGGCAACAAGGTTTTATAGTAGCCTGAGTATGTATAGCCACCCCTTCCCCTCACAAAAAATAGCCCCTTGGCAGCCCAGTTAAAAATCGCCTTTCGGCGATTCTTGTTCCTGTCTAGTGTAAGCAGCCCAGTGAGTTCGCCTTTTGGCAAGGCTAGTTCTTGTGTGGTTTGAAAGATCTCTTGACCCTGCACAAGCTAGCTGACAAAGTTGTTCATGACCCTTAAAACTGATGACATCAAAAGTGATAGAGGAGACGTGGATCCACATGGGCAGTTACGGACGGTCAAGGGATGAATGAGCCAAGCCAAAAATTTTCAGGAATTTTGCACCTAACTTACAACAAAATCCAACTGTACAAAGCAGACAAAAGCTTTGGCATTTTGTGATCACTTTTACGAAGTTTTCAACTTTAAAAATATATCTACTATGAAACATAATTCACCCACCTCTTTTTCTACATGGATGTAAAATTGCTTGATACCTTCAAGGGTTAATTCTTCTTTTTTGACTAAGATTTGAACAGGATCACGCATAAATCTTTTGGTCACCTCCAAAACATCTTGGGGCATTGTAGCTGAAAGCAACAAAACCTGACAAGCATAGACTAAAATAAGTTAAAATGGTAGTAATTAATTCAACATTAAAGAGTGTCACAAATTAATCAGTGTCACATTGTTGTTGGAAGAATGCAACCCTTACTCAGAAATAAAGTAATGCAATGTACTTTATTTGAGAGTTACTGTATTTAGCCAAAACTACCAACTGAGGACTCTATTTTTTACGTCTCCTTCTAAAATTTTACCTGATCATCTGAGCCACGCAAAGGTCTAGCTGTTTGCAGGGCACAGGGGGTACCTTCATTTCCCATTATTTTTTTAAAGACCCTGAGTATTGGTCTGGTCCCAGGAATCGCACCCATGATCTCCCACCCTGCAGTCAAGACTGCGCTGTACCTGCCGCATGGCACTTATTAATACATGTATTTTTGCTGATAAAGGTGGTGCTTATTTTGTGGACCACACTTGTTTGAGTTGATATGATGACACTTTTCCTCACCTGTACACTGGAAGGTATCTTTTGAAAAACATCATATATCTGATCCTTGAAGCCTCTTGATAACATTTCATCAGCTTCATCCAAAACAAACATCTTGATAGTATCAGTTTCTTAACAACAAAGATAGCAATTTCTGTTAGTACAATTATTACTATTTGCCCAAAAATCAATCTACAATGCCATTGTAACCCAAAAAAGGCACAACCTGTACACAAGAGAATAGGGTATTAATATACACTTAATTAATACTGTTTTCCCAAGAGTCCTGATGTTTCGCGAGATGAAGTCCACGAGGGAAAACGAAACTAACTGGTTTCCCGAGGGACCTGACATTCAGTGTTTTGTTATATTTCTAGAGTTTCACTTCAACGTACTTCAGCAGCAACAAAAGAATACGCTTAAGCAGAGCGAATCAAAACAGTAGACTTGGTACTTTTAAGAACACAAATTTAATTCTCAAAACCACTGAATGAATGATTTACAAAGTACTTTCCTTATATTATCTGCATTTTTTTCATCCACTAGCTGCTGTTTCTCTTCTTGGATAACTTTGAAAATTGTTGCTTTTCAGCTTGAGGCTTCATGTTTGTGTTGTTGTGTTCATTCACAAAAAAGAAAACTGGCAGGGTTTTTCCTGCCTTCTGTCACACCACTTTCCACCATGTTTTGATCACATGCTGTAATGTATCCCGAGCAGGGTACATTGCTTAATGTATCATAATCGCAATACATTTGATTTTAGTCAAGGCCATGTGACAAAGAATCAGACAATGACTGTCCCTGTTTAGTTGAGTGAAAGTCTAGGAATATAACAATGCTTCTCATAGCACCTATAAAACAAGGAGAAGACTCACGAAGGGCATTTCTTGATATCATGTCAAAAACTCTGCCTGGAGTTCCAACAACAATGTGAGTTCCC
Source organism: Porites lobata (assembly GCA_942486035.1). Lineage (NCBI taxonomy): Eukaryota > Metazoa > Cnidaria > Anthozoa > Scleractinia > Poritidae > Porites > Porites lobata. The sequence goes on from CALNXK010000127.1 coordinate 1,582,067, forward strand.
TCTTCTTTCAAAGTTTTGATGTCCGTTCTGACATTGGTTCCACCAATACAGGCATGACACCGGGCATCCATGTAATCACCCAGAGCAATCACAACTTTCTGAATCTACAAAAAACAACACAAAAAACTGTTTTGGAGCTACCTTAAAGAGTATCAAATTACAGACACTTCCGGTAGCAATTTGCTAATTATGATCTCTAATTATGATTTTGAATCTACAGGAAAATTAACTTAACAATCTTTTACATACTTTTTCACCAAAACAGGGGAAAGTCATCAAAAATAAGCATTTTAGCCTTTTGTAACACCTTAAGCAGCCGGCAAAGCTGTGTTCACAGCTGGTCAATTTCGCTGGTGTCTGGCCCCTAATGAAACCCCTGCACACACTGAAATATTGCAACAACATACTTGTTAATAAGTTACAAGAAGTATTACAGGTAATGAATGTCACTTTAAGGATTGTCAGGTCCCTAATCTTTTTAGTTAGAAGAAATACTGAGTACAAATACCTGCTGGGCTAACTCCCTGGTTGGAGCCAAAATAAGGGCTTGGCACCGGCGAGATGTTACATCAAGCTGCTGAAGAATAGCAATTGAGAATGTGGCAGTTTTTCCAGTGCCTGACTGCGCTTGAGCAATGACATCAAGTCCTGTAAAACAAAACTGCAATAAGAAAGTCGTATCATGTTTAATAGGCGGCCTACATTAAAGGATCACTCTCGCTTGGCCAAACAAGCAAATAAGAGAAACTGTTTGAAAGAAAAAAGTTGACATGGCATTATTATGCTCAAACCCAGTCCATACAATGGACAACTATCGCTATTGGTGTGTGATAAAACAATAGCCTTTTGCATTAGTTGATCACATGTTCACTTTTGGTAAACACAAAAACAGTTCTAACAATTTTGTTAGCACAACTGAAAAAGCATACATAGGGTATCTTCATTTTCAGCCGTATATCTCAAAAGCAGCGATTGCAAAAGCTGCCGCAAATTAGAAGGATTTGTAAGAGAAAAACAACTTTTGCCACACAGTCATGCTTGAATGGTTTTCCATACAAATCCTTCTAAATTTTGAAATTTTCAATCTGCTGTGAAATATTTTTCCTTTAAAAGCATTACAGGGCTCAAGACTCCTTTTAATAATATTAATGCCAGGCAATTTGAGACCTGAAATGCATAAAGGAGAGATCTAACAAAGTTTAAAAATATCAGAATGAACAAGGATTTGTATGGAGAACTCACTCAGCTGAAAGAGCATACATTAGGTATCCTTTCAATTTTCAGCCGTACATCTCAAAAGTAGCAGTTGCAACAGCCTCCAAAAATAGACCTTTTTACCGATATGGCAGCTATAATGAATTTATCAGATTTAAGGAGTATTATGGGAGAATATCAGATCCTACTCATGCCTCCTGGGCATCCCATAACACTCCTTAACCCTTTAAGTCCCAATAGTGACTATCATCAATTTTCTCCTAATGACATCCATACAATGTCAAGAGATTAGGTTATGAGAATTAATAAAATGATCGCCTAACAGAAAATGCCTTGATCTTTTATCAAATTCTCTCAGCTCATTCATGAAGGAAATGTATGGAGATCAGTCTGGAGAATTTGTATGTGGATATTAGGGCTTACAGGGTTAACCGTTTAAGTCCCAAAAGTGACCAACAATAAAAGTGCAACATCTTCAACACCAGCAACTATTCCATCTTTATCGAAAAATACAGGGCTGTCACTAAGATTTCAAGTTGCCGGGTATATGCAGTTAAATGGTGGGGAATTTTTTAGGAATTTTTTACATGCAAGAAAAGGAGCCCACAACCTATTCTTGGTGAGCAGCACTCATTGAAGTGTATAGCAAGCTTTTCTTCGAATCTGTCCACATTCTTGGGATGCCCGTGTTGTACCCACTAATAATGCATGATATGTCGCTGCAAAGGCCCTGGTGTTGCATTTAAGGTTCGTCTGATGTCATGTTAATCATGTGAATGCACATGCAAGTGACACAACAATCATTATTATGATTCGCAAGCACACATAATTCAGGTACACAAGTACTGTACTAAATGAGAGACTTTTCGATTCACCTTCCAGGCCTGGAATCTATTTACCCAGGAAAATGAAAGCAGAGTGTTAGCAAGTCTAGAAATCAATGTTAATCAAGTTTATTCAGGTTTCACTACAGTGCATGGTTTTTACACTTTTAAACATTTCCAAGTATGTTACATTGCTTGTCATCTAAAAGCTTCAATAAGCTTTAAACTCTGGTGTTAATTTTAGCTGTTTCAATATTATCTATTGCATATCAAGGGTTTTTGGTCGTTGAACATGGACTGAATGTTCGATGCAATAAAAAGACTTCTTGCAGTATGACCGCATGTACACGCACTATTACTTGTGACACGCATTACTGTTTCAATGTATCTTTGCCAGCGAATACAGCCATCTCTTCTCACTCCTCCCCATTTGCAGGCTAATTGTATCTAACCAACTGTGAATAAAATCCTTGAATTAAATATAAGTCTTGTCTACTATGTCGTTCAATCCAGTTTTCATGATCTGAAGTGATTCCTTTCGTGAAAGGACTTTCTCTGATTTACCTACACAATTATTATAAAACTGTGGCTAATCTAATGCACGATATTAACAACAACAATTCGCCAACAAATCTGCTCAATTTCTTTGAAAAAACCTCAACAATTCATTCATACTATACAAGATCATATAGTTCAGGTAACTTTCACGTCAAAAGCTCAAAGCTGGAAATACACAAAAACTCCTTGTCTCTCTTTGGTGTAAAACTTTGGAAGGAGATGCCTTGTCATATTAGAGATCTTCCTAAAAAGAAATTTAGGAAAGTACTTCACAGATGGCTTTCGGATATCTTAAAAAGAGAAGATGACTATATTGAGACGCCCTTAATAGTTGAAAAAGTTTGATTAATAGTTTAGTGATTTCTGTATTACAGTATTTGTTTGTTTGCTTGTTCAGATTTAATGTAATTAAAATAAAACTGTGATAGAATATTATTTATTGTAACTTAAAATTGTAGTTTTTCTTCCTTTTCCTTTCCTTTCTTTTCCTTTCAATTTATTTTTCTTTTAACTGGTCCGCCTAGATTAGCAATTGCTATTTTGCGGGCCAGTCTATTGTAACCAATAGTCTTATGAAATAAAGTTGAAGTTGAAGTTGAAGTTGAAAGCGGTTTTCATCAATCACTACTCCAAGGTGAACCCAAATGTTCGCCCGTATGACAAGCTCACCCCCATCTGAACTTAATAATATAATAATATACAATATTTATAGAGCGCTAATTCCCAATGGTCCAAAAGCACTTTACATAATAAAAATAACAACAAAATCCTAAACCTACAAAACTACAAAACTACATTGTCATCCTATAAAAATTCCCAATGGTCCAAAAGCGCTTTACATAATAAAAATAACAACAAAATCCTAAACCTACAAAACTACAAAACTACATTGTCATCCTATAAAAATTCCCAATGGTCCAAAAGCGCTTTACATAATAAAAATAACAACAAAATCCTAAACCTACAAAACTACAAAACTACATTTTCATCCTATAAAAACATCATCATTCTATACGACAACATCATAACCAATTTTAAAAAGCCAAGACTTGAGCTTAGATTTAAAAGAAGAAAGGGAATTACAAGATCTAAGTTCGAATGGAAGTGCATTCCAAACAGAAGGTGCAGCAATAGTAAAAGACCAGCCACCATAAGTTTTAAGATTAAATTTAGATGTAGAAAGTAAAAATTGATTGGAGGATCTAAGAAGTCTACCAGGTGTATAAGGCTTGATGAGATCAGTGATATAGCTAGGTGCAGCACCATGAGGCGCCTTAAATGCAATTACTGCAATTTTGAAAGTTATCCTTTGTTCAATTGGTAGCCAATGAAGTTGAATAAGCAACGGCGTAACATGCTCATATCTACTAGTAAGGTGAAAATGCCTAGCAGCACTATTTTGGACTCTCTGTAAACGTTTCAAGATACATTTAGGCTGACCGTAAACAGGGTTCTCAATAGAAGGCGGCACCCGGTGATTGATCGCCGCTTACCTTGGGATTTATAGCCGCTTACTTTGTGTTTAAGTCGCTTTTCTTTGCTTTGTTTTGACACCTCTGGCTTTGCTGAAGAGCCTCCTACTTTATCAGTGATCACCTCCTACTTAAAAATCTATTGAGAACCCTGCCGTAAAGCAATGAGTTACAATAATCGATCCTAGCAGTAACAAAGGCATGAATTAGAGTTTTACATGTATTGTAAGAAAGAAACTTTGCCTGAATACACCTCATCCCCTGGATTTGAAACATGTATCAATTTTATCATTCACAGTATGCTTATTGCTTTAAAAACTACTCTTACAACTAAATGTTATTTTACAATAACCGAGCGATCTATCATGCATTGATTGGTCAACAGCTATTGTTAATAAGAGTAAAGGCCATGTAAATGAAATGATGGTGAAGCAATTTGTTTTATTGTTAGAAGCAAATCAACAACAATTTTCCATGGCCTATACTCTTATCAACCGCAGAAATGACATCAAAAGGTTCAAAACCTCGCTTGGCAACCACTTATCTGAGGCAGGTGGTTACACTTAAGTTTTGAAAATTTTGACCTCCATTCTATGGTCGATAAACCCTAGTTTAAATACAATCCCTGCTATTGCTAGAAAAAATGTTCCATGGCAATCGCAGCAATTATATGCTAACCACTCTTCAGCGATCATAACTACAGCACAAATAACAGAGAGCACTGTGGATGCTCACTCATTTCAAGATTTCTGCCACCATGAACGCTGAGAAAGCAAGTACAGTGCAACTCGTACCAAGTCACTATTTATGTGTTTTTAGGGTGAGGGAAGATTGGGGTTAGGTTGAGGTGAGCGGGGACTCATGGGAAGGGAGGAAGGAAAAATAGCGACTTGCAGATTTCGTTTCATAGAGCCAGGCAACTAGCCATAGAGCCCTGCAGGAAACAAAACCCAATAAGTTTTGTAGCTTCCGCCAGCTTTCCACAAACGATGGGTCATCTCGATATTGCAGAAAGAAATTATAATTAATAATTTATAACTGGCAAGTAAATACATGTAGAATCAAACAAATCAACGCAAGACAGCACTGTTTCTTGAATTCCTACCTTCATGAAACAGTGGTGGCAAATGCATCCCAGAAAGGCTCTTGTTTCATCCTCATGAAGTTTGTCTGAATAAGTGTGTGCTACATCCAAAAACGAAGCTGGCATGACCGAACCATGAATTGCCTTGTACATATAAAGCCTGAAATACTGTTCATTTTTTAGAAGATATCACCAAACTTTACACAAACATTTGTGGCCGGGTATTCTGAAGTTGTTTCAAAGATATTATTTGCAATACAGCTGCAGTGTGGGCAAGCTAATGTCCCTTCATTTAAGGCCTTACTTACATCGCCTGACAATGACCTTTCTTCCCAAGCCACCATACTGAAACAAAACCTGCCGGTTGCTATTTTTCCTTCGTCCCTTCTGACAAGTTCCCATGCGCCTCAACCTGACCCCAATCTTCTCTCACCCCCAAAAAACACATAAAAAGCAACTGGGTACAAGTCTGGGTACAGTGAAACCTTGATTTAATGAAGTGCCAAGGGGCTGGGGAAATTTGTACATTATATCAAGGAATAGTTAACAATTAACTTATTCCTAGTATTTCTGGATCTGACCAATTTCTGTTATAAACATTTGTAAACAAAGCTATTGTGTCAGTTTAGGGCTGAACATAGCTACGGCACTAGAAACACACGAACAGGCAAAGAGAACGATTTAAAAGTACTGTACACATAAATTTTGTCCTCGTTGGTCTGTTTTGGCATTCATCTTTGGCTACCTTTCAGTCATGTGTTGACATTTATTTGTTATATCGAGGTATATTTTGCATTTGCTTTTCTGGATTGTGTTCATTATACTGAGGATGTCATTAAATTGAGGTTGGTTATATCAAAGTTCTGTTCCGTTCATTTTATTGTAATTTTGGCCAGGCTGAAGAAAATCGTTTAGTACACCAAGGACTTCATTACGTAGAGGTTTGTTAAATTGAGGTTCCACTGTAATTTGGCCTCTTTTAGGCAGATGTAAAAAGGTATGACTGTAGTTTCAGAAGAGAGGTGGTGCTACCATGAGTGTGAACTGAGTAGGGTGAAAGATGTTTTCAGACAGAGATCTCCTTGATCTTCATTCACCTTCTTGTGGATCATGGCGATCACAGCAATCATATGGAAACCATCAATAACAATAATAACTTTATTTCTATAGCACTCTTATCCTATGTTCAAGGCGCTTTACAGTCATTATTATTATCAACTGCCAGATCGCTGAACTATTTTTTTACCATTGGAACGACTGTAGCGTTTGGACGGAAACTAGCCCTAAGAATACAGACCATGGAAAACTGTTGTTGATTTGTTTAGCCCCCTCTGGTTCTTCTTTTCTTTTTTAATAGCAATTCATGGGTTTTTTAAGACATATTTTGTCTCTACTTTGCCTGTTATGCATCATTTCAATTCTGTTGTTATAACTCAAAGTAAAATAAGGTTCTTCAAGCACAAATAACAGCAAGCGTTTCTACATTTGACTGGTTCGGATGAACAAATCATTACCATTTCACTAGCCATGGTATCTGTTGCCATTTCTAGCAAGAAGCCAGAAACGTCAACAGTCAAATGCAACAGAGAAAGTTTTCAGCGAAGGCTGATTTTTCGTCGTTAACGTAAAATCAATAAAGAGAGGTCACTATTTTTAAAGCTTAAAAAGAGACCCATTAGTAATTTATTACCCTTGAAAAATAGGAAAGTTAGGTTTTCGCTTGCGTTCGATTGTAAAGTATAAAGCAGGCTGAAGTCATGAAAATGTTCAATAAAAATTACAATATTTATACTAACCTTTACAGCATGGGACTATTGCTCTTTGTTGAATTGCTGATGGTTTCTCAAAGCTGCAAACGCCATAAACTGGTATTACATTATTATAATGATATACGCTTAAAAGCTCATGTGCCTGAATGAACTTTGTTCAAATTCAATTTATTTCGACAAACAGTTTTTTTAAAAAAAAACTCACCCGTATGCATAAATTCCTCGCAGTAGATTTTCTTTCAATTTCATATGATCAAACGATTCATGAACTTCATCCCAGGTAGTCTGTTAAAAACGACAATATCGTATGAGAAAAAAAGTTAACCTATTCTAAAAATTCATCTCAATTCACATAAAACAAACTCGAGTTTCAAACAAGAACAGCACCTCGATCAACCCGTCAGTCCCCATCCCCGGCGGCCCATTTTGTTCCTCTCGACTCTTCTCGGAGTCTTGTTTTCTGTGGAAAGATATCAAACAACGCGAAATGATTTACAACACACGCTACTGAGAAATGCTCAAAAGCCGACTAAAACACGTGGTATCAAAGATGGCGGACGGTCTCTGCAAATGGCAATTGAAGACACGATGTTCTGTCTCTAAAAGGTCCCAGATTAAGGTTGAAGATACAAAACAACAATTTGATGGTGGAATTATTTAATTTCACATATTTTAAAAAGTTTGAGAGGTTAATTGTGGCAAAAAACAAGACATTTACTGACCTTGAATCACTAAAAGAATCGTAAGACATGTCGCATGAACAAACCAGCGGGAAAAGGAAGAAAAATTGCCCAAGCCCGCCTATAGGGGGGTAGGAACATTTCTATCGCTAGACCCAGGTGACGTCACGTAACTTCCGGAAATTAGTATTCGTACGTGGGGGAAATGGGGGATGATCTTCAGCAAAAATTTGCAATAAATTACTTTATTATAAAAGTAAGCTATGTTCTTCGAAGGCTAAGCCTTTGGTTCTCTCGATCTCGATCCAAACTGAAATCATAAGATTGATGTGGTGGAAAAGATATCAAAAACCGTCAAAAATTGTTTCTAAATAAAACAGAGGTTTCAGGCCCTTAGGCTTAGGGTGCCGGGTGTATATGTTGTCGTTCAGTTTTATCCTTGGTTTGATCTTTTTTCCTTTGTTCCAAATTCATTATTATAATTATCATACTTAACCATACCCCCCCCCCCCAAAAAAAAAGGAAAATAAAATTTGAAACAAGGATAATCCGGAAAACATGTAAATGCATGATTTGATCTTCCGAGGTAGGCCAAAAGTAGAGTGAAAGCTCGAAAGGGTCGTACGTCTTGGGAACCGAGACACACTGAGCCAAACCCAACCTGCAGCCAATCTAGTACAGTCGACTGCTTGACTAGGTACTCTAAAAAAGGCACGCTACGGCAACTAATCGCTTTCTGTGGTATACTGACCTACGTCGCAAAGAACAGAAAAATTACCTTCTGCATTAACCAATATACAGCTGAATATACCGGTAATTATACGTGCAACTCAGGTGCACAGAGCTGTGAGAAAGATTTCAAGTTGCTGGGACAAGCAATAGTCAGGGAATTAAACAGCTAGGACGGTACTTTTGGTTCTATTTTACTTCCCATGGAGTAACAAGGGGTAATGCTTATCATCGCAAGGGGAAATTGCCATCCCTTGGTGCATCATCAAGCTTTTAAAATCCCCCAAACCAGGGAACACACTTTAAACAGGGACATGTTGCAGAACAATATAGAATTAGGACACGGAGACTTGGTCTTCGTAAAGGAAGCTAAGTCGACTGTAGTTAATCAGGGGCACCCAACGTCAATTTTTGGAAAATATCTGTTCGGAAAACGATTTGAGATGTAGAATTTTCGGAACATTTGTTGTAAAATTTCTTGCTTGCCTGCCTCTCCTAGGATTTTCGAACGTCTAAAAAATGGTATAATTGCCCATTTTTAAAGGATTTTTACCCTAAAAAGGTCGCCTAGAATTTTCGGGAGCCTTTTTTCTGGCTGAAATTTTCGAAAAGGTAACTTTTGATCCCTATGATTTTCGGATCACTAGACTTTCAGCTAGGAATTCGAAACCCGAACAGCTGAAAACTTTTTAGGGGATAAAAATATGCCTATATCTACCGTTTAAATACTAAAATACGTTCAACAATGCTATGTTTAAGTGGTTTTGAACTATGTTCTTGTTGGGTGCCCCTGGTTAAAGGCTTAGGGTGTTTAGGATCACGTCAATATTTACTGACAGCACAAATTATCCTCTCCTTTACGCAATTGGACCAGGTGCCTTAAGTTGTTTTTTTTTTCTGTAAAATAACTGATCGAAGGAGCAAACTATTGCCTGCGGAAATTTCTATAAAACTCGAGAAAGGCTAAAACTGTCTGGATAGGGGTGCTTACCATTTGACTGAAAAATACGGTTGGGGTGTCGAAAGCATTATGGTACTGAAGCGATTTACCAGTTTACTGCAGAATTAATTGCCTCATCCGTTACGGTTTGAATCCATAAAAGGGGCTAATTTGTGTAGAGTGAGTCTGGAACTGAGAAATTGGTAAATGGTAAGCAACATATCCCGTTTGGTGCAGACCAACCGTAATGAACGGACTACCACAAAACGTACTCCTTAGTTTTCGGCTGGACTTTTCGATAATAAAGTGACCTTACCATTTACCTTCCATCCCGAATTTCCGAAATGTTCTGTCATATTGTAAGCACCCCGGACCTACTCTTCTAAGCCTGATTCAGAGGGTTTCTTTTTTTTCTGACCACCTTTTTATTGTTAACAAAAATAGTCTCCTAGATTATTTCGCTGTAAGATAAAACGTCCACAGTATTTCTAATGAATGAATATACGGCTACTCCTCCTCATTGAACCGGACCCATCATGGTATAGCTAACAATTTCCGATCAGATAAAAGCCCACCTTAGTTTCGAGACAACCAAAGTTCTCCTTTGACATCCAAACAGATAAACAGTAGTTTTTAGGGTCGCTCCAAATAAACCAAACAGGCTTCGCTGAAGCATTGAGAAAACCATTTGAGACACTTCTGGCGTATTTGGAAGTATTTGGTCGTTGGGTGCCCCTTTCGGAGACGTTGCTTACATCTCTCACGGCTACAGAGGGTAAGGTAGTAGGAAGCCGGAGAAAAAGTGATGCCTGAAAAACCAGCATAAAATTACATTTTGTTCGTGGGAATTAACCGTTCGGCTTGGTGGTCTAGCCTGCGAATAGTATCGGCCTCACTCCTCGCCGCTAGAGACGTTTTGCGAAACGTTATTAGCAGCGATGTGCGATCAGCGACAAAACAAGGCTGTTCGCAGGCTAAGACAGGTCCACTTCAGGAGGTTTACAGTAATTCCAGTCCCCTTTTTCGACAAAGAGACCTCCCCCGTTCACTTGCGACTCCCCCTGGGGTTCAGTTTTTAGCATATAACGGGCACTGGGGGTCTCTCATTGAACACAGGGGGGCTCTCTCACTGAACCCCCCTCAAGGGAAGAAGCTTAGGAAGTTACAAAATGCCTGTTAAATTAAGAGAAGCTTAAAAATAACTGCTTAAAACTTTAAAGGATGGTTCCTGGGAAGGTTAAAATAACATAACAGAAACAACAGATGCCACGAATGGGCAAAACTGAAGAAGATTGAAACGGATTGAAATTAGGGTTTTTGAAAACTGTTCAGCCTAACAGTTTTTCAAAGTTGATCCCTGCTGCTTGCAACTTCAAAAATAATGCTCAGGAGACAGATTTGTTTGTCTCGGATCTCTGATTTTGTCATTTACATGTAATTTCTTTGCTTACTTTAAGTTTCATAACGATTGAGGGCGAGTAATCGGCAAAATTAAACAAAATGAACTGGACTGCCGTGACACAGCCCCTTTAAAAAATGAATCAGATTTAAAAAAATAGGTAATAATGCCTGAAAATGAATCAGTTTAGTTTCTTTAGTTTTGGGTATTATTACTAACAGTAATAAGGCATGTTTTGTTTAAATTTGGTTAGCTTCCAAGCCGGTATAGATCGTTTTCAGTCGCGCGGTCAGCAGTTTTGCAAATTGCTTGGAATAAAAGAAAGTTTTAACATGTGAACAGAGTTCAATTCCCACAGGGTTTTTTTGTACACGAATATGGCCCCCGGGGGGGTACTGCCATATATGGGCTATATAGGTATGTGCCGCTGTGAAGGGTATAGTTTTCAAGCAGTTTACTCTAGGATAGGGTATATAAATCAGAGCGTTTGGGTCTAGAATAGGGTATCATTTTTCAGGAAACTGATCAGTTGGTTGAAGATTATATCTAGACTAGGTAAACAGCTACTCTAGGAAAGGGGGATTTGGGGAGTTTACTCTAGTATAGGGTAGCAAAATTCAGCTGAACTAGCTCTGGTATAGGTTAAGGGTTCCAGGGTCCCAGCGGCACATCCCCACCCAGAAATTCCTAAAGTACCCCCCCGGGATATGGCCACCTATTCATTGTCTTGTGCACAAATATGGCCGCCTTGACGTCATGTGAAAACGATCTATTGGGGTGATGTTGCAGTTATAGGACTTATGTAATCATTTCTATTGAAAAATCACAGAGATCCAAAATTTCCCGATTATACCACCTCACGCTAGGAAACTAGTCGAAGCAGCGTTCGTTTGAACGACAGACGTTTCTCCTCGCTCATCGCCGCTGAAGGACGTTTCTCGCGAAACGTTCCTCAGCGGCGATGAGCGAGGAGAAACGTCTGCTGTTCGCAGGCTAGTTTGATATGGCTTTTTCCTGGTTTGGTTTTACCGGCCAAGGAGAGAGAGCAACCAGAAAAAAAATGACTCTACAGACACGAGAAATGAAGAAGGGTTGCTGACTGACGGAACCACATTTGGCAAAAAGAGTGAAAGAGATAACACGCGTGAACAGCACGCGAGGAAGGACCCCTCGCGCGTATACTTCATGTTCCGCGCTCCTTTTTAAATTTGTACAATCAGGAAAAATGTTGCCTTCACCACAGGCAGCCCAAGCGCACTATTTGTGGGTTCGGGCTTCAGAGGTCATTTGGTGGGAATATACTAGAATTATTAGTGTATTATCTCATGCCAAATAAATGCAAAAAGTCTTGAAGATATTAAGTCTTCTTGTTTGTCTATCGGTACTAGTAGCCTTTAAGATAACGAAAATCGATATTCCTTGCATTATTACATGTGATTCGGGCCCTTATTGATCGAATTTTATCACATGTATTCGAATCTACAACGCTAAGGGAAAAAAAATCATGATCACGCGAAATATTGATTCAAAAAGCTCCCTTACCTTTCGTTCATAGCCACTCTGTGTCCTACGGCTGGTTTAAACGCCGTTTAGTCGACTTTCTTTCCATCAGTACTCGATGGAAAGAAAGTCGATCAATAAGGGCCCGAATCACATGTAATAATGCAAGAAATATCGATTTTCGTTATCTTAAAGGCTACTAGTACCGATAGACAAACAAGAAGACTTCATATCTTTAAGACTTTTTACATTTATTTGGCATGAGATAATACACTAATAACTCTAGTATATTCCCACCAAATGACCTCTGAAGCCCGAACCCACAAATAGTGCGCTTGGGCTGCCTGTGCCTTCACACTTTACACTATAAGCCCTTTGCTGCTATAGCAAGTATCAAGCAATGGTAAATTGAAAATAAGAAAAAATAAGTCGAAAAAATGCTGACCATAAATGGGAGATAAATAATCGCAATGAAAATCGTCTTAATGTCACGCGCGACTCACTTCCGAAGCTTTTAGAGACGAAAACATAAAGAATGCCAAAATTGGTCAGGTTAAGTTTCATAGACCGGACGTCTTAACGCTTAAGTGATAGCGTGACCGGAAACTTCGATAGGCGTGTATCCAGTCACAAAGGGCTCACACAAGACTTGAAATGGACAGATTTGGTTATTATAGGGAATTTTCCTTTTCTATTAATTAGTATAAGAAGGGGTTACCCGGCTGGTTTTATCATCAGTAAATCAGCATCTCTCGGAAGAACGACCAAAGACGAAACAGATCAGCCTCAGAATGGAAATAATAGGAAGGGTAGGCCTCAAAAACTCAGGAAAAGTATTCGGCGTACAGCGTACAGAACATTGGAAAACAAAGCTCAGCAAAGGAAATGAACTAGTGAGGGGCGTGAATGGAGTAAAGAGGAAAGAGGAAAGACAAGGAAAGTTATCCAAAGTAGTCAAACAAAAAACAGAGGTAAGCATTCAGACAGCAACTAATCCGTCTTTTAGTATATCCCTAATTGTTTTATAATTTTGGTCCTGAAAATTATACTCCGATCGTCAAAAAGAGAAGTGGAAAAAATTTGGTAATACTTTCACTTTTTACTTTTCTTAAGAAGGGAACGCTCGCCACCTAAATCTCACTTGAGCGTTACTGACTCGGGACAGGCTAGGCCACAAAAGGAGCGGAATACTTTTAATAGTTTTTCTGACTACCACTCAGTTGGAAATAAAGAAAGACAGACTTGGACTTTTTTAAACGGACTCAGTGTTTGTTCAAAGTTTTATCTGTAGTTTTGTAAAACGTAGTCTACCTGGTGCTCTAGAACGTTTTGACGGCTTTTAGTAAACAGTGTCAAGCGTATTGCTGATTTAGTTTTTGGCCCATAATCTTTTGATTAAGTATCAGAGTAGTGATGGCATGTACCGACGTGACGAAAAATTAGATGCTATTATATCATTATAAATATACTCGGCGGCTTATGGTCTAAGGTTTGCTAATCAGTAATCAATTTGAAATTAAAGAGGTCATCAGTATCCGAGACGTATGTTGCGGAAGTAGTAGCATTACCGTATAGCTTAGCATACCGTATGAAAAACTTCCTTCACTAAAATGGATGTTTTTTTTTCCCAGCCGGAGGAAAGAAAGGACCTTTTCCCGCGACCCACCGCAGTCAAAACTGGGAACTCGCCATTGAGCAGTGACGTCAACACAGCGTTCAGGACAATTCTGGAGTATCTGAAGAAAGCTATGTCCGTCTGCAGTTTGAAGGCAAAATTGTCATTCAAGGACTACTCAGTGAGCGTCAACAAACCGTGTGAGTTCGTGGAACTCGTAAAATGCTGCCTCGTCCTGGACGCGGAGAAAAGACAAGTCAAGTTTAAAATTCACAAGGGTGTCGCCATTTCCGCTATTAATGCTTGTATTCCTCCCCCGGTGAAGAAAGCAAAATCTGTGATACGCGCTGCCATAAAACGCATCCCCCTGCAGAATCAGACAGCAATCACTAAGCTGTTTAGCGCCATCTTTAAAGTACTGGCGACCAAGCAAGACCGAGATTACGTCACCATGTCTCAAGATGACGTCATTGATAATGACATGTCGTTTGAACAATTGATGTCAAGCAATAAACTTTATTCCACGCTCGTGGCCCTTGATCTCAAGATTTTGTGTTCCAAAAGCGTGGTCGTGGAGCTGAAAAGACGACAAATCTTGGCTGGAATACGAAGAGGGAGGGTGGTTCTAGACGCCAGCCAAGGTCTGCAGATATTCAAGGAACCTCGTGTCTTTATGAGAAGCGAGGAGGTTCAGGTTGCCTTGGTGACCCTAGCAAAGTGGGTCTCTTCACATCAACAATTCGGTGTGTTGCAAAATGTTTTAGAAGTTGTGAAATGCTTACAGGCCGTAACTAATTACAGAGGCAAGCATTGAAGAACTTTCCATGTATGTAACGTATAGCTAGCTACATAGTAGTTTGTCTACTTTAAGACTATAAACAACCTCAGAATATACGAAATACATTTCTTTGAAATTGCATTTTTATTTGGCGGTATCTAAAATTGAGACTAAATAATCAGAAATAATACACAAATTAATGCCGACGCATTAGTCTGTACATAGTTATCGGAATCACTGAAACGATGTTATAGCACTTTAAATCAACTGCTCAGCGATCTCATTGTTTTGACAGCCTTTTGTAGCATGCGTGCTAGGCGTTGGAAAGTTTATCACCTTTTCCCGACATTCCTTTTCAACCAAACACCAGGCGCGTTCCGACCTCGTTACGAAGACTCGCTTCCCCTTTGGGAGAGGCGCGAGGTCCTGGAACGAGGTCGGGCCTCGGTGTTCCACGCGCTCAGAAAGTGGCGGAATAGAGCGAAATGAAAGGGAAGCAAAAAAATGAAAAGAATTTTTTTCCCTTCCGTCATATTTCTCACTGTTCCCCTAATAATCTGAATCTTGTGAAAAGCTAAGGCTTCAGCATTTCTAACAGCGGTGTCGATGAGGCATAAGAGTTGTTACCTTTCACTCTACGACAATCTTCGCTATTCCAAACATGCAAAGGAAAAAAGCGTAAAACTTCGTCGCACCATCGACTTTCTTACAGGAAAATTTGGCATAAGGATATTTTATAGCCAGCCGTATGGTCAAGTTATAAAACTTTTATTTGTGTAATTTACAAGGGTAACCATTGTTTTAGAGTCTGAAAACAATAGCTACACTTGTAAATAGCAATTGTAAAAGTTTTATAAATTGACCTCTGATGTATGCCGATTACCTGCTCATAGAAGCAGCCTCGTGCGTAGGCGAGTTCGGATTTAACGTCACCGGTCAAGTCGTGATTTCCCGTTTAGATCCAAGCCTCCTCCGCTTACTAGAATAGCGCCAACTAGCCTGGCCGAGGGGGACTAGACCGGGTAAAAGATGAACAGAAAGGTTTCCGAAGAAAAATCTCTGTTATATGAAATTTCAATGTAATGCAACATATGTGTTAATTTCAGAAGACATGATAGACAAGATATGATGCGGTTTTTCAACTGATCAAGTTAACCCGTTAATTGCGCTCGTTAATCTGAGTCATCACAGGTTTCTGAAATTCCAGGAAAGTTAAGAAAATATCCTTTCTTTTAAGATCTTATAACGCTGTAAAAAGATTTAGAATAAAAATCTGTTTTTTGTTATGGTATTTCTTCTAGTTTGTGTTGTTAAAGCCTGTTGTTCCGTTATCGACTTAATTTACTCTTACCTTGGTAAGACGGGAAATAAATGAGAAAAAGACTTTTCCAAGAAACCTCCCTGGGTGGGTCTCTAAAGCTAATCAATTTTTAGTGATTCCGGTATGACACCTGGTACTAGCATGTTTCATCCAGATAGTCCTGCGTCACTTCACGTGACGGCCATATTGAGTGGCTAGGATTCCCGGGGGAGAGTACTCCCCATAACTGCCCATTCGGGGAGACCCCGCCTGAAAGGGGCCACCTTTTTCAGGCTTCAGGTGTATGAATGGGTAGGGATTTCACTTGTTAAAGTATATGAAAGGGTAGGGAAATCTGTCATTTCGGTCTGTAAAAATTGTTCAAAGGGCTAACAGATTCATTATGTGGCCTAGAAGAAGTCGAGGAAACGTTCTGGTTTTGCGATTTATTCATCGTGTTTAAAGACAGTACATTTACAGCAGTTGAAAGGGATGCAGAGTTGTAAACAAGGTATGTGAAAGGGGCACCATTTTTCAATAGAAGTTCTCAAACTCATTAATAATTCATTAAGAAAATACAAAGGAAATTAATGTTTAATGAGTGTTTGGAAATCGGATGAAACACTGCTTAGTATTTGCATCCTTAATTCTCCTTCAAAAATGATTTTGTTTGAGAAGAAATATCAAACATTCGACACAGTGTTTCATCACCAGATGAAACACCTCGAAGTTCGTCAAAAATACTCCGCTGCACGTCGTATTTTCAACTCTCTTCTCGGTGTTTCATCTGGTGATGAAACACTGCATCTCATGTTTGATATATTACGTATAAGAAACGGGTGCCTTTTCTGTCGAAAAATGGCATATAAAAGAGGTAAGGGGTTGAACCTCGGAGCGGAGCCTCCCCCTGATAAAACTTTTTTGAGTACCCCTGGGCTAGGATTTCACCAATCCGCAATCAATAGTGGAAATGGGGCTGCCTGGGGCAGTATATTACGGCATGGTCAGTTATCATGAAAATATTAGTTCACGCGCTTTTTTTAAAATAGTTTTCCATTTTGACTGAATAAAATAAATTGGGCTTACGCCGGATTACGGTACGGGCTTTTCGAAACTCAAAGCTTGCGTCCTTTTTCGGAAAGTCGTCAAAACTGCGAATTAGTTGTGGTTGTAGTAAAGCTATGCAGTGCAGCATGTCTTAATCGTGCTCCACCTCTCGCCATGATAAGAAGTTCTTATTTACATTCCATGTCGCATAACCCTGTTCATTCTCGTCCCCAAGGCCACTTGGCTTAATTTGTAACGAACTTGTGGCTTAGCACGTAACCAAAACAACAGAAAGAAGCGACGGACACTGGGAGAACGAGGAATCGTGACTAATGGAAAGCATGTCAGGACCATTAGCAGTACATGCTAGAGGCCTGGTTAACTAGCCCCAACTAGCCTCATAAAAAACCAAGGGTAAGAAGTTTAACTATCTTTATTTGTTCGAGTGTCCCTATATAGTGTTTGTCAACCCCACCCTCCCTCCCTGCTAAACCAAAACACCTCGGGGTGATACCCGTTCCTAAGCTATTTAATTTGTGACCTCCGGCATCTCATTTCTCAGAAACTCTACGCTTTTGGGATACAAAAGTACGCCATTCAACTAAGCTTTTCATATTTGACGGTGCATTGGTCGTGGTGACATCGTACAAAATATGTGCTTCAAAAAATTTCTCTGCTGTTGCAAGGTAAGTTGTAGGTCATCAAAGCGTCTCTGCTGTCTGCAAAGTCAGTGGGCGAATTAGTCACAAGCAAGGTGTCTTCCCGTAAAGTCACGAGGCGGAAGTTGTTGCTTCTCGAATGTACCGATAGTTTCCATTCAAAAAAAGTATGATGCCATTTTAACTCCGATTACAAAGTTACTCAGTTGCCGAGTTCTGTGAGCAAAAAGGATCTGTATGCATCGCGTCCGTGTAGGATCAGATGTAAAATTCCCGTATTCGCGTCAAACACTTAAACAAACAGTCTCCTCGTGTTACAATATTTAACCCCATTTGAAGACAGCAAAAACAAACCATGGAATATATGAATTTACTAATTCGCTTTACTTCTTGTGACGTAAACCCTCGGTAAACTTACATGTATCGTAAGAGAAAAGCAAGAAATTCAAGAACAATGACAAAATGAATAGTTGATTGAAATCCCACTGGCAACCATTTAGTTATTTTAAAATGCTCAATGGCCGCTGGTCCGAGCGATTTGCTGTTGATTCTACCCGGGATTCTAGGGCCAAAGTTACATTGGTCTCTGAAGTTTGGGCAAACCAGAATAAACGTGCCTTTAGCAGTTCGGGAGTATGCCAGTTTTGGAAGAAGCGATGACGTCATGATTCCATTGTTCTGCTAAAAACACGCAAAAATAGGAAAAAATAATCGCAAGAAACAAGGGAGCTTTTTTCAAAGCCTGTTCCAGGTGTCCGCGTTCAATATCTGGGACTTCCCAGCTAGCAGTACCGATGGAGAAGCCTTCTCCTTGCTTTTTGAATGTCAAGGGAAGTTTCCTACCACATTTCGGTAGTTAAAAGCGACAGTTTTCAAATGGCCTTCGACGCCGCCGCCGCCATCTTGACGGGCATCGAATGTAAGTACATGACTTTATGTTTAGTTTTCAGTATCTTGCCGAATTTTTACGAAGTCAAGACTAATTTTCCTCAAAACTACAACGTTTAAAGTGTGTTCAGGCAAAGTTTCATCGATGGCAACAACCTAGTAAAAATGGCAACCACACATTGAAAATTGCCAACGGACAGGAAGGGTTACTGATACTGATGGTTATGCCTTAGTCTGTCTATGTAGTTTTAGTTATAATCGATCAGGTCTGTTTTTGGTCGTGTTCAGCGGCAATGTATGCGACTCTCATCTAGAAATCACTTTATTGATCCAGATCATGTGTGTGGAATGAGTTATAAATCAGTGTGAGTAGGTTCTCATATTGATTTCTTTTATTTTGATCAGGATTTCCGTCAAAAATGTAGACAAACATCTGGAGATATTACAAACATGTTGTGGCGTTTGTGCCAAAAAGCTGGGAAAAGGAACCAGGAAGACAAAATGCTAAATATCTTCAGAACGACATATTTGTGCTCTGAGGGCAAAATAATTCTTTAGCTTCGCCTTATGTTCCACTGTAATGAAAAATTTAATGTCCAAATTCAACCCTACCTCAATAACATTAAATATGTTTTTTTTGTTTCTTTGTAGTGTGGTCACAGGCTTACCCACCACAAAAGCCCCTCCTTTGACCCTTTCAAAAATGGGTAAGAGGGAAACAAGTTGGAAGGGGGGGCTTATATACCTTGTGAGTGGAAGCTCACACTCAATGACCATTTAACCATAGAAGAGACTGTGGCCCTTATTCAAGGGGCTTTAAAGGAGATAGATGAGGAAGGAGTCATGGACGTGGAGGCTTGTGAAGATTTTCTCTACATAATGTTCAATCCCTCGCGTCAAATATTGTTTATACTTTACAGATGCCAAATACATAATATGTTCAGTCCCTGTGCTGTGCAAAAGGTCAATCTGAAACATGAAAAATGCCACACTCTCCCCCATCAATCCCTGTGCATGAGCAATAAGCCCACATTTGATGTCATAATATCGAATACAGTCGAACCCCGCTATTTTGAACTCGGTTAATTCGAAGTCCCCGCTATTTCGAAGGAAGATCGAATTCCCCTGGATTTACCCTTCCCCTTTACGCTTCCCCGGTTAATTCGAAACCCCGCCATTTCGAACTTTTTTCCATTTCCTTTGGGACTTCGAAATAGCGGGGTTCGACTGTATGTGTGTATTTGAATAAATCCTAAATTATTGAGATTCTCTTGATGAAAAAGCATCTATGTTAATGCATCGTCTTCTACAAATCATCCTCCCTAATAAATAATACATGAGAGACATCTCACAAGATAACTATTGAAAATCGATGTCAGCTGCTACTGTCTTCATTATATCAATTAGGTGTTGGTTTTTGGTTTTCATGTCCAAGAAGGTGTTAAAAAAACAAGATTTTGCGATAAAAGAGGGTGTATAATATGCGAACCAGCGAGCCATGGCAGCGAGTCATGCAGGTCAGAATCAAAAACAGTAATATGGAAAGAATTAACTGACAGGACCTAAACTAAAATGTTTATTTACAAAAAACAAAATGTGACAATAAATAACTTTTATTGTACCTTTACTCTGATGTGTAAGCTTTGTTTTCTTGAAAGTGCTGTTCAATAGAAACATGAAGACCCGGCTATGAAAAAGAACTTTGGAAAACTTATGTTGTGTCCATGCCAAGTGCAGTAATCATTATTATTTTGGGCCAAACCTTGTCTAATAGAATTGTTTGAGGGTCCCCCAGAGAAGACTTGGAGAAAAGTGCTCCTCAAAGTTACAATGCCTTTGGTTTAAAGGCAACCCCAGAGTTAAAAACAATAATTTAGTATTATTCGGATGTAACATCAAATCCCATACAAGAGGATAATTTATAACAAACCATAACCTTGTTGATCTCTGACCTCTGGTCAAATCTGGTGGACTACAAGGCTATAGTATCCCATTTTAATCAATAGATCCAAAAGCATGTAACAAGCATAATTCTTAGTTTTCCAATATGTATATTAAATTCTTAAGAGCCTCTTGCATTTGTTAAGCTTGACCAAATAATCAGTGAACTTCAGAAAGTAGAATAATTGAAAGCAATAGGTTTTTTTGAAGCGGGACAAAAAAAAAATGATCAGAGAAGATAAGTAAGATTTTCACTTTGTGGGTTTTCAAGAAGAAAACGCGGGCAAAATACCCTCAGAAATCCCTTGTAAACCTGTTGTATACCTGGACGGAACCGCGTCAAGACATAAACCAACAGAACATCATATTCGAAAAAGCAGATATTTTACTCACAAATGACTCGCTTGCACCAAAACGATAACCTGAATTACAGCCGTCTTCTCCGGCCGGTCGCTCACTCGCGGGAGAGAAACAGAAGCAACGGGAAAAATTACATTAACACTTACTGTGAAAGCAAACATAAGGAAATGAATTATAGAACAACTCACTTTTTAGTTGTTTCCAAAGCATTCTTTTTTCCTTATGATATAAAAAAATAATGAAATAAATAGGCACAAACTTGTTAGCGTGCTTACCTATTTGCGATGTACTGATTACATACGCAGTGAGAACTGTACAGTACCGCAAGTGATCCCCAACCGCAAATGATCCCGAGACCGCAAATGATCCCCAAAATGGACCGCAAATGATCCTCGACCGCAAGTGATCCCCAAAGTTGACCGCAAATGATCCCGTGAAAACTTGAGGAATGGAATGGATTTTATGGGACTGATTACAAAAAGGACTGATTATAAAAAAAGGAACCTTTTTCTCGCACCTTCTAAAGAAAAAGGGAAGGAGGACGCTACATCTCAGGTCAATTTATACAAGGCGAAAAAAAAAGTGGAATAAATCTGAAGAGGATATGGTATCAACCGTATACTTCTTCCTTTGTCAATTGCTTCAATTTTCTTTCAAGAACTGTTTCGTCGCTGAAAATTTAAGACAGGCCGGACGTTACGCAGAAAAAACTCTATTATTTTAACGCCCAAGCTCAACTTGTCTACTAAGGAATACAAAGCCGGGCACCCTCTACATATCTTTTTAGAAGCGTCGAATTAATTTTCAGAATATTTAGTTTTGATTTTTCTCTGAAGTGTTAATTTTACGTGATAAACAGCAAGACACTGGTTCGTAACTTATGAGTGCCCCAGGCCTGGCAGTGCCGGTTAAAAAACAAGACGTGATTTGAAATAAACAGACGTCAAAATGCCACCGAACTTATCGATGTCCACAGTTTTCGGTTAATTTTGAAAGAGCAACTTGCCTACAGCTCATGAACATGTTGCGAATAGTTATATTGACGCTTATATGTATATCCATTTTTTTGCCTTTGCTGTAGACAGTTACCAGGACTCTAAACCTGGTAATGAGAAACGCAAAAGCGAGGCAAGCGGTAGTTATCGCGTGACAAAACATCGTAGGAACCGTCACATTCACGGACTAAAAGAAAGTCGCTTATAATTGTTCAGATCCATGAGGCACTTAAAAGAAAATTAAACAACCTAAAACCCTTATTTAGCCGGAACGAGAAGCATTGCATTTCAAAAGAGGTGAAAGAAATGCTCTTGCATTAAAGGACAAATCCAGCAAATCATGCCGACCACAAACAACAATAACCGCAGAAAATGCGTGTCATGACCTCTCAGTATGAAATAAGCGGCAAAAATCACATTTGCTCAGTCAAAACGTTTTCCTTCAGGTGTAATCTACCCGCCAGAGAAAAAAATTCATTAGAACAAGCAGCATTTTGGCATGAGCTAAAAGTGGAGTGTTGCCTACCGACTTCGTTTTACACTTGAATGATTTTTTTCATTTAGTTTTTATTCATGTATATACGTATTTATTTAAGAACTGAAATTTAGCGTTTAATCTTACTTTTTGTATTAATAATAAAATCGTCACGACGATCCGCTAACTCGAGTCTAAGCCATTCCTATTTTTCTTTCGGGATCATTTGCGGTCGACTTTGGGGATCACTTGCGGTCGAGGATCATTTGCGGTCCATTTTGGGGATCATTTGCGGTCTCGGGATCATTTGCGGTTGGGGATCATTTGCGGTACTGTACAGTACTCGTATACTGTGACCCGCTTTTCTCCCTCGTGACCCCCTTTTAGCTTCTCTGTGGGTCCTGTGGACAGTGTAGAAAATCCTAGTAAGAACACCGCTTTTTAGCTAAATTTCGGATCAAAAATGAACAAATAAGTTTCATAGTTAATTACTAATAATCATTTAACTGACAACTGACGAAAGGCCGAAAATTTAACTGACAACTGACAAATGGCCAAAATTTTAACTGACAACTGACATTTGTAGCCCCCCAACCAGACCCCCCATGAAAGGTACGTTTTAAGTTTCAGCGAAAATGTACTAATTGACTGGGTCTCTTTGATGTCTTTTGGGAGTTCACTCCAGTTCCTAGCTGCTGAAAACCTGAAAGCATTTTTGGCCATACTAGTACTAACCATTGGTAGTATCAATTTGTGCTTTGCTCTTCTCGTGCCGAGATTATGAATGTCATTAGACATTGTAAACATAGCTCTTATGTAATCAAGTTGGTGCGAGATTGTTGAGGGCCTTAAAAACTAAGATATTCCGCAAGTACTCCAGACAGTCTTTTGTCAAATGGCAAGATATTTAGTTCTTTGAATAGAGGTTTCGTCGGAGTGTCCCATTGTTTGTCCAGGATTATTCTGGCGCATCTTTTCTGCAACTTGACAATACTTTGGACGTGCTGTTTGTCATTGGATCCCCAGAAAACCGCCCCATAGTCAAGTATTGGCTAGTCTGCTACACAGCCGTTTTTAGTGTCGTCACGCAACGCTTCTCCCCAACGGCTGTGTATCAGACTAAGTATTAGCTGGATAATTAAGTTATAGAACAGAGTTCTTGTTTTTCGGGAAAGAAATTTCTGTGTTCTTTTCAGCAGGTCAAGTCGCTCCCCTATTTTTCCTTTAACGTAAGCCATATGATTTTCCCAGGTTAAACACTTGTTTAACTTTATGCCAAGCAGTTTACTTTCCACTACAGAGTCAAGTTGGCCCTTATCGGTTCTCACTGTAAGATTTTCATCGTCCAAGCGCCGAAACTTCGGCTTGCTGCAGTCAATCATTGACTCTGTCTTGCTATGGTTTAAAACCGTTTTACTTTCATCGGCCCATCTGCTTAGAAGCCTCAGTTCATCAATAAGGACAGTTTCTACCTCCTCAACAGTACGTCCACATGCAATTTGTGTTGTATCATAATCGTAAATTTCGACAGTACTTTTGGAGACTTCCAGTGGCAGGTCGTTGACGAAAAGTATGTTTAACTAGTATTTACTATTCTCTTGTTTCTTGTATTTACTATTTCTCTTGTTCACCCATATCTCATATATGGTTGCTTATTGTGGGGAAATAATTATGATAATCCACTATCACAGCTCATACGTCTACAAAATAAAGCATTTAGAATAATGAGTGACGTTCCTTTACGAGATCATATCACTCCTCATTATGTTCATCTAGGTTTATTAAAATTTCGTGATATTGTTAAAATTTACAATTGTTTGTTTTTATATGATTATGTCTCTGATAATAAGCCGTGTAATTTTCCACTATTTCTTGTATCTGAGCAACATAATTATTTTACACGAAGTGCATCTGCTCAGCAATTACACATTTCCCACTCAAGAATTAATATTCGAAAGTTTTGCCCTACCGTCATTGGAAAATACTATTGGAACGATCTCCCCCATTTTGTTGCCGCCATATAGTTTTTGTTTTTCGGAAAAATGCGAATTGTTGCCGGTTTCCACATGACGTCACTAAAATTCAAACTAAAAAACTATCGATCCTACCGAGATTTCAACCTCGTCCCCAGGGCTTTTCCCTTAAAAAATGGGTGGGGCTTCCTGCATATAAGCGTCGAGAGGGAATCACTTTCAGTTATGTTAATTCCACACACATTTCGAATCTTCGAGGCAAGATCTTCCTTACTGCCTTCCTTTTTACTCGCTCTACCGAAAACACGAGTCAAGTGACGGCTCTCAAATGCATCGCAGCAAAGCCGGCAAATTAAATTTCGAGGATGAACCTTTTTAGGAGTTGATTCCTCCATAAATTTCCGTCAATTTCAGAATTTTTCTCTTTCAACGCAGCCAGAATTGGCGAGTTTCGCGTGGAGATTTCCTCCACCTCCCGGGAAAATTAATCAGAAATCAATAGTCTACTGTATTTTTCTGAAAAGCCGTCAACCAATGAGGATGCAGAATTGTCCACAGGAATTCATACATTAGCGTTCATATGAATATTATTTTAATGAAGACAAGTGACCAGCCATGCCGGAGCCTTTTCCCGCCCCACCCATTTTTTAAGGGAAAAGCCCCGGGGACGAGGTTGACCGAGATTTTACTTTCACGATGCATTATTTAGAGCTGCTGAAAACTAATTTTCATACAAATTTTTGCTTCAAAAGGGTTCTTGGTTTTGTGATAGAGTACGCTTGAATTTCTAAGCTTTTGCGTGACGCGGCATTTACATGACGGCTAAGAGAGCTGTCATGTAGGTTAAAAAAAAGTATTACTTTAATGTTTTATGAGTTTCTCGAAGAATAAATTCACGCCTTTGCAGCAAAACTCGGTAACAGACGTTTCTGTTGGTTTCCATCCGCCATGTTGGAGCTCATCCAGGTGAGCACCAGCATGGCGTCTCCATACAAATCTCTATAAGTTTGGGTAAAACATTTCCTCGGATATCCCGTATGCGAAATATTCCTCTAACCTGAATCTTGGCGAATCTGAATCTTGTACCTCCTTTCATTTCCCAAATTCTGGACTTCATCTATTGAATGGTTTTGATTAGTTTATTTTGATCTAAGTAAAGTACATGTAAGTACCTGCAGCAGGTCAAACACTGACTATGATCCTCAAGATATTCTTTTGCACGGTAGGATGGTCAATAAAATTGGCAAAAAATTGGGCTACAGAAGTCATCTGAAAAGTTTATTGATTGAGCTGTCAAAGCGTCGCGTATGACTTCAAACCACTGTTGCGTGACTTTGGGTCAACTCAGAATGTGCACAGTTTTCAAAATACAACTCACCCGGAATTAGCGCGGTGAAAAGGACAACGTTTCATCGTTCAACCTGCTGTATAGTTTTCCAAAATGGTGACAAACAAAAGCGAATACAACACTGTAAATAGCTTTTAATTCGTAATAAAATTAAATCAGTAAATATGGTCGTTCTTAGCTGATCTTGCTTGAATCGTTAAAAACAAATACAGTGTGTAGAACACATTGTTAACATAATACCTACATAACCGATTATCTTAGAATGGAATTTATCCTATAAAAAAGACTTAATTGAAATCTGTTAGAAAAACCATAAACAAACCTGTAGCAAACACAAATTCGCCAATGTTTCATCAGAAACCAGTCCTGGGGCGAGAAAAACTGAAGCCATGAGATCGAGGCAAAATGGGCCAGCCGGTTCAAGATGGTGCCCAAACCCTGAAATCCGGGGTCATGGCACCCAGAACGCTACCCGCGGGACTCGAAAAGTAAGCGTTCTCCTTCGTCGAACGCAATAACAAATAAATACTCACAGACATTTTATTTCATTCGCTTTCTTTCAGCCTTCTGGAAGCGATGAAAGGGAACCACTGCTTTCTAAAGGCAAAGGTCAAGAGGTAAAAAAATGCTTATGCCAGTATTAGTTTGGCATCAGTTTTCCTGTCTGGAAAACAAAAACAATCATCTGGTTAAAAACTCAAGTAAATTAAGGCATGGGTCAACAGCAAAAAAATGAAGGGGGTGGTCTATAAATCAGGAGCCGATAAGTAATCGGCTCCTGATAATATGAACTGTTTAACATGAAGCACAAAATACCAACAAATATTATGAATCACAAAAAATTATACTTCAGAACACACAAATATGATGCAAATTAGGACACGTGACCTTACTATACAGCTCCACAAAGTCTGAAAAATCTTTAAGAAAAAAGTGGCACGCTTTTTAGCAAGAGTTATTTTACTTAACTGGTACAAGAAAATAGAAAATATAAGCCGCTACAAAACTGCACTTAGCAACTTTGAAATGTCTCATTTATTTTGAAAATAAACGGCTTTTCCGACTAGTACCCCGTCTCCCAATAGACTTTTCCTTTAACATCTTGACATTGCCAAGCGCAGAAATGACATATCTAACCACAGGCAGCCCAAGCGCACTATTTGTGGGTTCGGGCTATAGTGTTCAGTACTCGATGGAAAGAAAGTCGACTAAACGGCGTTTAAACCAGCCGTAGGACACAGAGTGGCTCTGAACTAAAGGTAAGGGAGCTTTCTGAATCAATATTTCGCGTGATCATGATTTTTTTTTCCTTAGCGTTGTAGATTCGAATACATGTGATAAAATTCGATCAATAAGGGCCCGAATTACATGTAATAATGCAAGAAATATCGATTTTCGTTATCTTAAAGGCTACTAGTACAGATAGACAAACAAGAAGACTTCATATCTTTAAGACTTTTTGCATTTATTTGGCATCAGATAATACACTAATAATTCTAGTATATTCCGACCAAATGACCTCTGAAGCCCGAACCCACAAATAGTGCGCTTGGGCTGCCTGTGATCTAACGGCCTTAAAATCATGAAAGCAGTAGGAAAATTAATGGAACAAGAAAAGTGTGCCCATTTTAGTTCAAAGCTTTTCAGGGCGTGGCGAGACACATGACCTCATTTGCATATTTGGTGCAGGCCAAGAAGTAGACAAAAACTAGCAGTGTATGTGTCTGACAAGTTCTCAACCTGCTATTGCTAACGAAAGATAGACCACCCCCTCACTTGTCGACTTAATAACTGGCGACCCATGCCTTAATTAACTTGAGAAGCCTCTGCTTTCATGAGGGCCCCTAGTTATCAGTTTTGTTTGTAACTGTCAAGTGCTACCCTCTGTAAATAAAGTCTCCACTCCAGTCCACTCTCCACGAGTCTCCTGTAGTTATGTGGTAGAGCACCTGGACTAGTAAACAGAAGGTCATAGGTTCGACTCCTGTTGAGAGAACTTGGATCAGTTTTATATCTAGTCGCCTTTGTACTGAGTGAAGAGACATCACTACTCATCTTTATCAACGGGCTGAAAATTAAAGCGACCAAATTTCAGCTTTCTATCTTTCTTTCGATTTGCCTTTCTTTAAGACCCTGATTTAACAGAGTTATAATCAACTTTTTCAGAAACCACTAAGAAGCCCACTACTTAAAAACCAAAGAAATGCTCCAGATGGAACTGAATCTGATTACGAAGACAGCATCCATTCCCAGCCTACTGTTGTCCCTGACGTAGAAGTCAAACCTGCTCCACAGGAGCCCAAAGGTTCGGAAAACGAATCCAACAGAAAATCATTGGGGAAGTCGAAAGGAGCCGAAAGTAAGCCGAAAGGCACGGAAGGCAAATCAAAAGGCGCCGAAAGTAAGCCGAAAGGCGCCGAAGGTACTAACGAGAAGAAGAGCAAACTTCTTGACTTCAAAAAGTTCGACATTATTGAGCTAGACTGCATCTTTGACGATTTCAAAACAACGTTTGACCCATTTGTTCAAAACCGTGAAGATTTAGAAAAGAGTGAGGACTCCTTTAGGAAAGCTGTGCAATCCTTTGGAGAAATCCACCCCAAGGCAAGCATCGGTGAATATGTAGCTGCACTAAAGACGAAGCTTAAAGATGAGAAGATAACAGTGAAGATAAAGCAAGGCGCTTTGACCATCTACGAACAGGGCGGGGCAATAGTAAAAGGGATTTCGGATGCGGTTACTGCTGTTAATGCCATTCTTAAATTGGGGAAAGATTTGAAAGCGATGCCGCTGACTATTCAAAAGGGAAGCGATGACGCCGTTAACCGGGCAGAAGGCCTGAATGTTCAGGACATTTTAAAGCGAGAATTTAAGAGTGTTTGGGATTTCGGAAAGATTCCGAAACTGAAAAAAGCGTTCAGCAACAATGTGGAACAGATCAGAGGTGCTCCTAAAATGGTGCGAGACTTCTACCGCAAAACGAAACAGATCATTTTGGAAATTTATCATGCGTTTGCTGATGAAGAAGATAAAAAGAAAATGCAAGAGGATCTGGCCGAAGGTGATGAGGGCGAATCGAATGAAGAGGAGACATCAGAGGGGAAAGGAAAGAAAAAGGATGAGGGCGGCGCTACTGGAAAAAGTGAAAAAAAGAAAGAGAAGAAGAAAGATGAATTCCACAAAAAGTTGAAGTTTGAATCCCTGGGGCTTGATGATATCGACAGCGTGTTTATTTCACTAGCCTCAGCCATTAATCCGTTCGTGGAGACACGTGAACGCATTCAAGCCGCGCGGGAATCCTTTGAAAACGTCGTGAAGACCGTTTGCAAGTTTGATGCAAAGAAGGAGTTTAAGGATTACATCAAGGAGTTGAAAAAGAACGCCAAGGAGGGAAACATAACAATCTACATCGACGAGGAGGATGGTGAAATAAAGGTGAAGTCCATTAAAGGAGTCAAGCCTCCTAAGCCTTACCGTGATGCGGTAGAAGCACTCAAGAACATAAAGCTCTCTGGAAAAGAAGCTGTGGAACTGGAACCGCACGTGCAGGACGGCGTTGAAAAATGCGTGAACAGAATAAAAGCAATTGATCCGCAGCGCGACTTCCATAGCCTCCTCAAGACAAAGACAGCTGTGTTCTCACTGCCAGGCAAGATAAAGAAATTCAACGACAATCGGAAAAAGGCGCAGGAGATTCCAGGCATTGTCAAAGAATTCTGTTTATATGTGGAACAGCTTGTCAGAGATATACTGGAAGCTCTAACGGGTGAAAAGGAAGAGATAGAAGAAAAGAAAGAAGACAGCGACGGCGAAAATTGCGACGGTGAGCGAAAAGGATCAGAGGAAACAAAAGCAGAGGACAAAGGCGAAAAGGGCGATGACATGGAAAGAAAAGACGAAAGCACTGACAAAGTGAAAGGCCAGTTTGGCGAAAAAGAAGACGAGAGTTTAGAAGCTCAGGTCGAACCAGAGAAGAACGAGTATGAAGCTAGCGAGCATGTCAAGGGTGAGGAGTTTGAGAAGTCTGGCGAGAGAAGGGATGAATACGGTGGCGAAAAGAAAGTCCAGGAAGGCGAAAAAGAGGACTAGAATTTATCAGCAGCGGATGAGCTCGAACGAAAACAGAACATGCGGGACACTACCGGAAATCTTGATGAAGAATGATCAGAATCAGAGAGTAATAATTTGACTTTTATTCGGATTTGATTAAATAAAGAATTATATTGCAAATGGATGTTTTGGCAAAAAGGCATTAAAAGGACTATTATAATAGAAATTAAGTTAAAGGAACTATTCAATAATTAAGAGACATTTTCATAAAAGGAAGTACATGGACTCATGTCTACCTGATGTCCACGATCAAACGCAGGATATTTTCGGTAAAGTTTTCCAGAACAGAAAATGTGAACTTTTTTTAATTTTAAATCATTCAGTTCATTCTCGGAAGCCAAATGAAATGAAGAAAATTTAGCTGCTGGGCTCGAACCTGTTTTTCAAGTTCTTCTGTCGTGCAATGTTGTTGAGTTATTCAAGCTAACATGAATCTGTCGTTGTTAAACGTAGACCAACAAAGACATGAGCATAATATTTCTGTACGGTTTCTTCCCAGGCCTTCTTATTCAATGGGAAAACACGAAAGAAAAAGGCATGCGAAAAGTTGGCGGGGAAAGGGAAAAAGGAAAAAGGAAGGCCCGACTATCTCGGAGCCTGGAACAGGCTATAGCCGAACCGAACGGTGGGGAGACAAACTTGCTTGGACCACGTGACCCGAGATACACAGGCCTCTCGGAATGACTAGGCAAAGCTTTTTAGTCTAAGATCGAGTGAAAGAAATTTAGCGGCTCAGCTCAAACCGATTATACATCATGCATCCATTCTAATGTTCTGCTGTTTTGGAATGTTGACAAAATGAGATAATCAGGATGAATAACATTAAACGTAAATGTCAATAGATGATGTTAAGTCTTAGTCTTTTTTTGACACTTATTTATCCAGGGGAACATGATTGATGTGATCAGAAACCATCTCGCTATTGAATACGTGTGGTCCACGTGGCACGCGCTAAAAAGAGAGGTAGAAGGTGAGGGGGGGGGGGGGTGTTAGTTGATTGAAACTAGAAAGGGGAGAGAGAGGGCCATTTTCCCTTCTTCCTCCACCTCTTTCGACGCCATCCTCGGAGACCCAGGGGCAGATAGTGGGGGCGAGGGAAAGTCTAAACGGGCGGGAAAATATGGCACGAAGAAAAGAAAAGAACGGCGAGAAGAGCCCCTGGGGACAGTGTCTTACCAGACCAGTTCCAAACTGTCGTCGTCGTTCTGGCTTCTAATTGGTGCCAGAAAACTTTTGTGTTTTTCTGCCTTATCAGAAGGCAGAACGGCGGCGACCGTTTGGAACTGGTCTGGTAAGACATGGCCCAGGGGCTCTTCTCGCCGTTCTTTTCTTTTCTTCGTGCCATATTTTCCCGCCTGTTTAGACTTTCTCTCGCCCCCGCTATCTGCCCCTGGGTCTCCGAGGATGTTTCGACGCCTACTTCACGAGAAAACGTAGTTACTTTAAATGTGGACAGATTTTAAGGCTGGTTACCCAGGCTGTCATCATGCAATTAATAAGTGTTGTACGGGTATCAATCTGTTTCAAATATAACTGAAACGGAAAAAAAAAATGAGACTACCGTGAATCTCAACTGCTTCAAATTGTTTTGCTTTCTTTTAGACCATACAAATTTCTTGGGACGTATCGATCTTGTACTGCTGTACCCACCAGTTTGACCCGTTTTTCCAAGAGCATTTCCTCTTTCTGTCCCCAGGCGGGAGCCTCTACAGCTGGTGACTGGAGAGGAGACGAGTTAGAGAGAGAGTTTAAAGCAAAGAACCCTTTTAGAAATGGATTTGCAATTATTCATTTCCGTTTGTCGTTTCATAGGGACAAGCCTTGGCAAAACAAGGACTGCTTTATTCTCCAATGCATAAAGTGTTGGGAAAACCGCTAAGGTCGCTATTTTCCCTGTTGGGGATTGAGAGAAGTCGCTACTGTTTCACAACTCATTTACGTACAGCATGGATTATTTTTGCTCTGTTTCCCTTGGGGGCGGGTGGCGGGGGCTGGTGGTTTGGGCACTTTGGAACTGACTGAGCCTTTCCTGTTCCAGGCGGGGACGGCGCAAAGAGATATGAGCAGAGAAAAGACAACGAGGGATGGCAGGGGGGTGAGAGCGAGTTCCCTCATCTCGGCCCACTCCCTCTCCCTCTCTTCCTCCTTACTTTTTTCCCCACTCTCTTACTTCGCACGGCTCTCCACTATCCGAACGCCTAGACCGCCTAGACTGAGCCAGGATCTCATACCTCAAACAGAACAAAACTGGTAAATTCCTTTAGTTCATGATACCTATGAGTTGAAGGCAAAAACGTTGTGTGACCATGTGAAGTGTTGCGTGACGACCATGTATTGCAAAAGCAATTCTTAGTCAGCGGATATTCTTGTGAGGATATGCACCTTTTGTTTCGTTACTGCTTGATGAAGGTTTGTATCTGGTCGTGTCGTTTGATAAATACTTCCTCTAAGGAGTCTAAGAGCTGATTTCCACCATGGCAATGCAAGATGTCATTAATAAGATGAAGGGAACTGCGCTTGGAGTAGCAGAATATCTCACTCCAGTTTTAAAGGTACGATCGCGTTCTTTGTGTGCATGAGCGTACATCTGCCCCGTAAGTGGATATGACCTTGAGGTTTAACACGTTTCCAATCTATCAACACAGGAGTCAAAGTTTCAAGAAACTGGAGTCATTACTCCTGAGGAAGTAAGTATATAGTATTTTCATTTCAGTGCAGTTTGATCTAGATTGGAATCGCTCACGAAATGGGAGGGCTGGCACGGGAAACGGGAATGGTATCACTTTCGAATCTTTCGATTTCTATTGCTTATAGCAGTGCTTTAAGCTTAAATACTACCCCAAAATAAACATGTTATCATTCATGTCAATTGTCAGCTAGAAGCCACTGTTAATTTAGCCACCTTTTCATGCATAATCACTGTCATAAGTTTTCTGGTAAATTTTAGTTTAGAAAAACCGTAGCCCCTGACAAACTAGAAATAGATTTAATACTCAACTGTCTGGAATCCCGGGGGGGGAGGGGGCTAGTCCTGGGAATTCTTGGTGGGGGTGTGCCGCCCGCTTCTTCAAATCTTGACCCGATTTTATACCAAAAAGTTTCATTATCCACACCTGTTTTCAGACTAGACCTCTAAAATCCATACCCGTTTTCAGACCTGGCCTTGAGGCAGAAATTATGTTGTCATCACTTAGATTAGGGCACAAACATAAAAACTAATCGAATTCATTTTGAATTCGCATATTTCTCTTTCTTCCTTACTCATTTGGAATTGAAACGATAAAAATGTTCATACACTCCAGTAGTACCCTCGAAAACCCAACCTGATTCCAGACCAAAATGGGCAAAGTGTATACCCATTTTCAGACCAAAACAGCGCAAAAACCCTACCCGATAGGGTGGCATTTACCTATATGGCTTATATAAGGGAGTCCCCCCCCCCCGCCTGGAATTTACTCTGACTATTTTGCTGTTTTTACTCCTTTGCAGTTTGTGGCGGCAGGAGATCATTTAGTCCATCACTGTCCAACATGGAAATGGTGTGTACTTATTCTCTAGGTGCTATTACTTAATGCAGAAATAGTAGTTTAATTAAAGCATTTTTAAATTGTGGATTATGTGTAGCGTAAGGAACATGTTTTGTGGGCACTGCGATATGCAAATGTGTCACTCAGATTTAGATATCTTTCGTAAATCAGTCAGCTCTGCACGAAAGCACCCGGTGTCAATACGACAACTGTCATAGATCGTTCCTTTTCTGCGATGTGCTGATTTTGTGCGTTTTGAGGAGTCACAAGATGATTGTCTTCATTTGCACTTTGAATGTTTCAACTTAGCACTATGGCAAACTTTGAGACAGAAGTTTATGAATTTTTGAACCTTTTTGACTCATCCAGGAGATAAACATGACGAAAAGATCAGCAGTTTATTGCTCTTCAACTCCCAAGCTGGTCCAAGCTCACGATTCTGCCATGAGTCTCATGATTTTTAAAGTTTTCTTACAACAAGAGTCCCAATCTCATGGTTTTTAGGTGAAATGTCATTCTGAAATGAAAAGTTTCTTGGTTCAATAAAAACGGAAATGTTTACAGTTGCTGAATCGTACAGTATAGTAATTGGTTCTCCTCTGGTAAACGCTGAGAATCACAAGCTGCAAGAGACTTTGCGACAGTTTTACGAGACACTTATCTGCCATATGTTCTTCAAATGTGTTGAAATGAGTTAAAGTACGTCTTTAATCATGCTTGTTTTCCCTGAATATATCTTTCAATTCTCCATAAATAAAGCTCTACCAGCTTCAAACAGCATAGAGTGGTAGAATTTCATGAGCAAAAGTGTTAAAGCTGATTAATTTAACGGGAATCTTCAATATTAGTTGTTGAGGTGCAATAGATTAAAAGCATTGACCTTACACGTCGGAGGTCGGGATTTGGACTCTCCCTGTTGGAAACTTTTTTCTTTTTTTGGCCCTTTTGTTTTTTTTTTTTTGTTTTTTCGTAAAACATATTTTCATTTTTTGACAGACTTAAAATATACTGGTAGACTAATTGCAGGTTCTTTATCTTGTTTCATATCTAAAATACAGTAATTTAATAAGAATCTGCAAGTTAGCCTTAGGCACCCTTTGATTTGATTCTATGACTTGTTTGATTCATACTGTTGGGATCAACAAATGTCCTGTGTTATGTTTTGTTTCAAGGGACTCAGGGCCTGATGAGACGAAAATAAAGGGTTATCTTCCTAAAGACAAGCAGTTCTTGTATACAAAAAATGGTGAGCACCTTTAACACTACAGGGCTTCTGATAGGTCGTGGAAAAAAAAGTCAACTTTCGTGGGAATTTTTGGTGCAAACTGGGCTAGAAAGCAATCAGTAAAAAAATGGCGGATTTTGTGGTTATTTTCAGGGCAAATTTCGCTAGAAATCGATCAGTTTTGCGCTGATCAGACCAGCGTTGTTAATGTTTTTCTAACAGAGGTCGTCATTTGCTCTTTCAACAACAACACGCTCCAGAAATGAACCAATGGCAAAGCCTTTAACATAATGGCTAGTGCCCAGTTTTTCGTAACATAATGTACGCCTGGTAGTTTTGGGACATTGTTTGCACATTTCAGTGACGAAGTTTCGAGATAAATTTGGAAGTTTATGGCAAGTAAATAGCCCCAGACTAGCTGAGACAAGTTTCAAAAATGCTGTACAGACATGTATTTGATAAGATTTCTACCGAATTTCGCGGGATTTCGCGGATTTACCTGAATTTCGCGGCTCTGTGACTGTGCGAAATATCAGAAGCCCTGACACTATGAATTCTTCATCAGTAATCTATCTTCAGTTGATTGTTCTTCGGGAAAAATGGACGGAAGCATTACTGGTTGAAGGAGCAAAGTCCTGGTTGCTGTGATATAGAGCATACAGTCAACTCTCTCCAAGTCGGACACCTTTGGGACCGGCACTAAGTGTCCGTCTTAGAGAGATGTCCGTCTTATAAAGAGTCAAATAAAGGGAATAAACAAAGGCAGGGACCAACTCTAGGTGTCCGTTTTACAGAGGTGTCCGTCTTATAGAGGTGTCCGTTAAGAGAGAGTCGACTGTATTTCTTTAGTTAATAGTTTGAGATTCAAATTTGGTATGTGGCCTTTTCCTACTTTTGTTTAAGCCTGCATGTATCACAGGCTTCATAAAATTATCTTACAAACTGAGGACAAACACTGCAGACAACTGAAGAATCTTTTAGCAAGCCAATCAATGTTTTTTTTGGTCAACCCATAACTGATTAGCTAAAATGCAAACTGTATTGGTTACCTAATGGGAAATGGTCACTTATGAGAATCGATAGACATGGGGTCCCTTCTGAGAAGAGGTCTTGACACATCTTTTTGGAAGAGAATTTATTGCTTGCAATTTGTGTGGATCCATGTTGACAGTAAAAGTTCTTTGTATCGGTGTGTGTAGTACGTACAGAAAACAAAGAGATCAGCCCATGAAGAGCGATGAAAGTGGTAAATTACAAAACTCACCCCGAAAAGTAGCTGCAGTTGCTTTGAAGAGGACAGATGGTCATTTAAAAGAGGTTATTATTATAGGGCTGGGAAAATATTGGCATTTTGGATTGGTGGTTGCTTATAGGGGGTAGTCATTTATGAGTTGTTGTTGCACATGGAGGTTCTGCTGTACCTGTAATTGGCCATTAACAGGTACTCAGCACCTCCTCTAAGCTTTTTTTGACCTTATTCACAGTTCCCTGCTACAAGCGATGTAAAGAAATGGAGCATCAAGAGGAAAATGAAGCTATTGTTGAACCTGATGAAGATGGTGGATGGGTGGACACCCACCATCATGTGGATCCAAGTGGTGATCAGGCTACTGCCGGTGCTCAGGAGTCATTCTCGGAAATGACTTTGGATTCTGATAAGGTAAGGATAGACGTTCATGTAAATTAGGCTATCGTTGAACCTGATGAAGATGGTGGGTGTCGATCATGTAGATCCA
The DNA here is from genome assembly GCA_942486035.1 of Porites lobata. NCBI lineage: Eukaryota > Metazoa > Cnidaria > Anthozoa > Scleractinia > Poritidae > Porites > Porites lobata. The sequence continues at coordinate 1,618,214 of CALNXK010000127.1, forward strand.
AGTGGTCATCAGGCTACTGCGGGTATGCAGGAGTCATTGTCAAAAATGACTTTAAATTCTGACAAGATAAGGATATAGTGTCATGTAAATGAGGCTATTGTTGAACCTGGTGAAGATGGTGGGTGGGTGGACACCCACCATCATGTGGATCCAAGTGGTGATCAGGCTACTGTGGGTACACTGGAGTCATTCTCACAAATGACTTTAGATTCTGACAAGATAAGGAGAGACAGTCATGTAAATGAGCCTATTGTTGAACCTGTAAGTCACTTACTTGACTGTATAACACTGACATTGCTCAATCAGAGGTAGCATTTTATTACCATGTTTGAATCTATATTCACAGGCAGCAAAGGACATGATGCCAGCAGATGATGATGACGATGAGGAAGATGATGAAGAAGAAGCAGTTGATATGGAAGGTAAAAAAAAATTACTTCTAGGTATAAAGAACAACTTTATATTGATGTAGAGAATATTAATTATAATGGCTTTAAAATGGGCATTTGTTTGCATTTGCATTTGTTATCTCCATGGCCAATCGTTCGCGCACAAAGTTAAAAAAAGAAAATTAAATTCATGAGATAGACAAAGTATAGCTGTGGTACAAATTACACAAATGCTCGAATAGCCAGAAATAAATTTAACTAACTTCACTCATTCTTTTTAAATTTTCAGCTTTTGCAGAAAGTGGGATGCTAGAAAGTGATGAGGTACTTTAATTCCTGTAGCATTGTTTGTTTGAAAACAGTTTTCAAAGTCAGGTATCAAAAATCATTCGTTTTATTTTCTTGTTTAGGCCACTTTATCAATTAAACCAGCATCCAAAACTGAGACAGGAGATGGTGCTGTGGATGCAAGTGCTTCTGGTGGGATTCTTCAAACAAGAACCTATGACATGTACATCACTTATGACAAATATTATCAGACTCCAAGGTTATGGCTGTTTGGCTATAATGAGGTAATAATGTTTTTAAGTGACTTCACGAGTACCCTTAACAGGATCTGTGCTGTAGATTGAATGACATTTTTACGCTGCCGTGCCAACAATGTTCTTTGACCTAAAAAAGTACCCCAGGCACGTGACATCTTTGGAACGACCTCAGACTTAGAGTCGTCCTGCACTTTCCATTTGACATAACTGCCTGGCCAGACCTTTTTCTTTGTAATGAGAATGTCACTTATAATCGGAACCGTTTTGTTTTCAGCCAGATCAGTATTAATGAAGGATGTGTCTGAGGATCGTTAGGAAAAACTATGAAGCCCTGAAAGAATAAAATAAGAGAATGACACACAAGTTGAAATATTTAATACAACAAACCTGGGTGGCCATGAAGCCTGAATTTAGCAATTCCTTTTTGAAAGCAGCGCAAGTGTTGAGGAAAAATGTGCCTTTATTATTTTATGCTTGTTTTTAGAACCGCCAACCATTAACTGTAGAGGAAATGTATGAAGACATGAGTCAGGTAAACCACTTAATACCATGTAGTTTTCAGGGGTTTCAGTAAGCACATGTTTCTTACATTGCTCCTTTGTTCCCTAAAGAAGAAGCAACTAGTTTTAAGATCTTTTAATAACATCGTAAATAAATAATATATCATTAAATGTGATGGAAGTGTCATTATATGTTTTCATGGGCCTAATTATGTGAACGCTGTAGTTCAGTCAATTTTTCACATAATATACTCATGCATATTTCATTATAGGTTTGTGCAGAATTTGTTCATGTGCAAATGTACGTTATGTGATTATTTTCATTTGTTCATTACCTGTAGGAGTTGATTCAGTGGCTGATAAATTGAAACTTGAATCAAACCATGCCCCCCCAGTCAGTTGTGTTTTGTTTATTATTATCTGAAAGACTCTTGGAAACCTCAATTTTTTCAGCAGTTTTCTGGGCCTGGTGTATGTCTAGGTTATGCATATGAGAGGCCCTGCCAGGGTAAATTCCGACAAGTGACATGGCCCAAAAAGTAGCAACAGTGCGTAAAATGAAATCGCGACAAGAGACAACCTCCCTCGGCCAAATTGAGACAGTGACGGAATAGCTGACAATAAGTGACAAGCATTTATAAACACCGACACGAGATGCTTTAAAATTCAGACGGGCGACATGGGACACCCCGGCAGGGGGGTGTCCCCCGTTTGAAACAGGCCTAAGTCACAGAGCGTCTCTCTTTTGGTCGTTCGGTTCTCCGCAGGAATTTTCACGACTGTCTCGTACACTGCTTCACCCTGCTAGCAGCCGAGAGCCTTTCTTTCGCTTGCTCGATTTTGGGAAAAGGAGGCTCCACTCGCAGGGTGACACTAATTTCACTTCTAACTATAAATGGCATCAGCTGACGAGCTTTTAGAAAGATGAGTTGGAATTGGTGGTATGAAGAAGCTGCATATCAGCGGCACTTACTCTGCTACTTCAAGTTTGACCACGTGTATATGTCCGGAAACTCTAATTTTCCTCAATACTGAGCCAAGACGCATGACAGGAATTAATGACGGAAATAACAACATAACAGTCTCTACACGTGGTTTCTTTAAAGTGGAGGCTGCCGCCATGCACCAGGAAGTGCATTCTGTTCTCGTGCGTCAGTAATTTATGAAAAGCCGGGGGCCCCGAGGGCAGAGAGGAGAGTGATAGGGTACTCCCCGTTCTGTTATATGTGCTGTATTGGTTTGTGCAGCACCAAGGGTATGATTTTATACCCATTTTGCTCTGAAACTAACAATGAATTTTAACCGTTTAGGTCTCAGACAATGCAAAAAGGGTGGGATTTTGAGCTCTTTGGAATCAAGTAATGGAATTGGGTACTATTTCTCTCTATGGTTTTGGGTAGCTTGTTGTACACCCTTACCACAAGAGACCATGAGTACCCTCCCCCCTCCCTGCCGGGAGTTGGGGCAAGAGCTGGCTCCTTGATGTCTGGCAACAGAGTGGGAAGGAATCTCGTCTTGACACGTCTTGCCGTGTAGTTCATCTCACCGGAAACCACATTGGGCATTCACAACTGATCAAGCAAAACTGCTTGACCGGCAGGGCCTCACTTGAGCATAAATTTTGGGTAATACATAGACCTGCACAAAACGCAGGTCACACGTCACAGGTCACAAGTGCTGGCTAGGGTACTCTAATATGGTAAATAAACAACACTCCCAGCCCTAATCAAAATCCTAAATAGAGTTTTAGCTCATCCGTGAGCATAGTGACCTAGTGCACAAGTGAACTGTGACCTTTGTTTTGTACCTTCCAGTATAATTACCTTGGACTCAACCAGTTGTAACTCAAAAGGCTTTGCTAACTTCCACTTGGTTAACTGGGTAATTCTATATTGGTAACAATAATGGAACAATAATGGGTAACTAATTTACACCCATGTTGTTGCAATAATTTGGTTTTAGGATCATGCTAAGAAGACTGTTACAGTGGAAGCACACCCACATTTGCCAATGACAATGGCATCTGTTCATCCTTGCAGGTAAGCCACCGTTTCACTTCCAAAGGTAGCAAAAGTCAAACTGGACTAAACTTTATGGAATGGTCACACGACAGACTCAAAAGTCAGAACTCCATACTAAATAAATAGTACCATGTGAAAGTACTGCTGAAGAGGTTTCATTTGAATGGTCACATCGTAGGATTTCATCCACGGACTCAAAAGTTAGAACTACGCACTTAATAAAAAAATTGTACCATGTGAAAGAACTGGTGAAAAGGTTTCATTTGAATGGTAACACCATAGAATTTCATCCACAGACTCAAAAGTTAGAACTACATACTAAATAAATAGTACCATGTGTACTGCTGAATGGGTTTCGTTTGGATTGTCGCACCATAGAATTTCGTCCATAGACTCAAAACTTCAAGCCAACCCAAAAAACTCCATCATTCATCCGGGGAGAGAAAGGCTTAAACATGATTTAATTATATATTGTGGTTCAGTTTTATTCTTGGTTCAAATTTTATTTTTCCATGATAATGAGTCTGAGCTACATGTATGGGTGACTCACGGGGCGAGCAGGTCGCGGGTTTTGGAGTTGCCACAGAAATTCGCATCTCGCGAGTACGTAGGACTAGAGCAAAGCAACACACTGACTTACTTGCACCATGGAAGCACCTTAACTGGAAGAAAGTCTGAATAAAAAATTAAAATGAACGATAACAATCTATTGTTTACATGTTGGGTGGCCTGTGTGCGGACGTTTTATTCACCTCTATTGCTGGTGTCTAACTAGAATTGTATCATCAACACAATTGCCTTTAGCTTGGAATGAAATGAAGGCAAATGTGATGAGTACATTCAACGTAGAATGAAACTGAGATCAAATGGTACAACATTTTGTTAAACACGAAGAAACGCATGCCTATAAAAGGGTTACCGTTCGTTTCGATACAAAGTGGTTTCGATACAAGTTTATGCAGTTGAGGTGTAAATAATTTCACGTACTTGGCTTAAAGAACGAATAATATTCACCCCAAATGTTTTCGTCCACGCGCAAACTATACTTGAAGTGGTAAAACTGTTTGTGCAATTTCATTGCTTGAGTTCGTACCGACGTGGAAGCATTATGGGTTGTACAAGAATAAAATAAAAACCTTTGGACCCAGGCCTAGGGCTTGATAACCCTATATGTCTACTGAGACTTCTGCCGTTAAACAATTTTCGTTGAAAAGCAAGGCCATTTTTCCTATTCCCGGTATAATAAGTGTGAACGTTTTGACGTTTTCTTTGAAGCCATGTGGTTTTGTTGTTGTTTTTCTTTGGACAGGCATGCAGACGTAATGAAGAAGATTATTCAAACTGTAGCTGATGGTGGTGGAGAGCTTGGTGTTCATATGTATCCTCTAAGTTAAGACTGTTGTCTGTTGTCTGATTTTTAGAATGTGTGAGGTAAAACCGAAGATGAAACATTGACGCACACGGGAGGGAGGAGGGTCGATCATCATGACCTTATAAAACTCCCCAGTAGAAGGGTAATGGAGCTTATTTTGCCGTTGTCAGTGTTGTTCCGTGAAACTCGAAACGCGCTAAAGAGAATATCTTTAAGTTCTTACTCTCATGAACAGGCATGAAAGTGCGAATAAATTTAAGTCTTCCATCTGTCCTGCAAGGATTTCCCCGAACATTTCTGAGGATAGTGGAGAAGGCCTTATAGTTCACAGCACTCCCGGAGACCTAATTTATACGATAACAACGGACGCCCCACGCCACCTAGATAAAACTGTTTAATCCACTTAATTAAGCTTTTATCCCAGTGTTTTCCTTAACTTTTTCTTCCAGGTATTTACTTATCTTTCTCAAATTTGTTCAAGCTGTTATACCAACGATAGAGTACGACTATACAAGGCACTTTACCATGTGAGCCTTCACAATGACCATAAAGCGGTTTTCATTCGAGTCTCCGACGCATACTTTGGATTTGTACTGCAAAGCCTCATGATTGGTAAAAAAAAAAAACACGGGACTTTCACAACCAGTAAGAAAGCAGAAGACGTTCGTTATTGTCGAGCGCTTTTTCCCGGCTGTGGTCACTTTTTAACCTCGTTCCCAGGTTCCTCTCCTACTTGGTCCCCGGAGCAAGAGAGAGAGGTGGGGCCGAGTAGGTGACGACCTTGGGGACGAGGTTGGTCATTTTGAGTGCTAACTAACTGACTGTGATTCGTTGAAAGTTTGCATGAGCAACTTGTTTGGTCTTACGGAACTCAAATGGAAACCGCGCCAATATAATTTTCAAATTTTAAGATTAAATTTTCTAGGGCGATGAGTTCGTTACTAATTGAAAGTGGGTGAAAGTCAATGTAAGCTCATGAGAATTAACGGTCAGAGAGAAAAGTTACCCCGACGAAAACCCAAGAAAATGAAGACAAGAAGATTTGAGAAGTATTTTTATTTCATGTACTATAATTAGCATTAAACTTAGATCAAATATAATAAATTTTCAAGGTTTTCGTTGTCAGCGATTAAGAGTATTAAGTATTCATACGGTTGCCCGCTAGAAAGATTTGCTAGAATTAGTTCGTGTTACGTAATCAATGAACTTTGTCAACTTTGGTAAATTTTTTTGGAATATGTTAAAATTTTGGATGTATTTAATTCCAGACGCGAAAAGCAATCCTTACAGTTTAATAAAACATGTTCAACCGAAGCAGTTTGTTCAGTGTTGTTCTCGGAAGAGTTGTTAATACGTGTTCCTGTTTTTTCAGAGATGGAGATGGATTTAAAAAAAAAAAAAAGTGTATCAATGATCATTTATAGCAGGGTGTCCAGTTCCTATTTTTTCCTATTTTTTGAGGCTATTCCTATTTTCTGCTATTTTTAAACTAAAACCTCTTATTTTTCCTATTTTTTAGCTGGTGAAGCCAAAATTTGTTACAAAATTGAAAATGGAATTATACTTGTATGTGTTTTTGAGTGAAATTTATCACAAAGCAAGTAGCTTGTTGACTTTGATGTTCTAATATTAGTAAAAATGACAGTTATGTTTGTTCTTTCCATGACCTCTATTGCCTATTAGAGTTCTGCTAACATTTTTTTTGTTACTTTTTGTATAATTTTCTCGTGCACCTGCATGTATTTTATGAAGTGTTATAGTCATCATGACAATTGAATATTAGTAAAATCCAACTAGTGGTCTATTATAAGTGCAGCGTTCTGATTGGTTGAGCTACTACTAGGCTATATGTTATAGCCCACTAGTAGTGAAAAGTGTGGGCTTTTTGGCGGCAGAAAAGGATTAAAGTCTAGCTTTACCTAGGTAAAATTTTTTTATTCTCGATATTTTTGACCAACTAGTTGGATTTTACTAAAACAATTATTCCTCTCGCCCTCATGGCCTCTGAGTCAATAGCCTATTCGGCCGCTATTGACTCAGAGCCCATTCGGGCTCGAGGAATAATTGTTAAATATTTTGCATAGCCCACTGAAACTGCATTTCAGTATCTGTACATGTTATATTTTATTTTGAAGTCTTGCTCGCTTTTATGTTCATCTTTGAAACTGAAAACAGGATCAAGTTGTCCTCTCACAACAAAGGCTAGATAAATCATCCAATCAGCTTCTTGTTTAAAAAACCAATCACTAGCTGATTCTGGATGCTACATGAAAAGAACAGACTAAAGTTTAGTTTACGGCACTACAGACTCAAACCTAAGAACCACCTTGCAGTACCTAAGGGACTGGTCAAAAAGTATGGGGGGGGTGGGCCGGAGCATTTGGAAATGTGGTTGATAAAAAACACATGACCCACCCCCTCCCTTTGGCACAAAAATGACTGACCCACCCCTAAAGCAAGGTTGGAAATTGCATGACCCACCCCCTAGTTAAAACATGGATGTTCGGTTTCCTGTTAATAATCCACTAAAACCTTGTTCTGTGCTTGACAAAATTTGTTGATACACTGCTACAGCCAATATCAAAATCACAGAAATCATACCTTTCACTGAAAAGACGAATGTGAAAAACCGAACATTTCTTGTTTCAATAGACGTTTAAATATGAGTCTTGACACAAATATACAGCAAAACGAGGGTATATTGAATTTTCTGTCACAAAGCATATGAAAATTTCAACAAAGACAACCCATTCCTACACATTACTTGCCGGAAATGCTTAGATTAATCCTCAAAGAAAATTTCCTCCACTTCAGTGGAAAGCACTACTTACAAAACCATGGACCTACAATGGGCACAAAGACAGCAGTTTTGTTTCCTTTGCCAATGTTTTCATGACATATATTGAAACAACAGCTCTAAGCGAAACTGTCTTTAGAACAACAGTTTGGAAATGCCACATACACGATATCTTTTCCCTATGGGACATAAGTAAACCAGACGTCGAAGCCTTCATTGAACAAGCAAGCTTACATCACCCAACTAATGGATTCACGGCCGAAACATTTGACACTGAGACTGTGTTTTTAGACACGGCTGTATACAAAGGCACAAGATTCAAGGAAAAATCTATCCTTGATGCAAAAACACATTTTAAACAAACGGAAAGCTTCTTGCACACACATTTCACCTCGTGTCACCCTCCAAATGTTAAAAAAAGAATTTGTCAAAGGAGAAGCCTTAAGAATCCTACGAAAAAACTCCTCAGAAACAACCTTTGAGGAAAATAATTCAAATTTAAAAAAAACGCTTGATGGACGGAGGCTACCCACAATCTTTCAGGGGCACCCAACGTCAATTTTGGGAAAATATCTGTTCGAAAGACGATTTGAGATCTAGAATTTTCGGAACAGTTGTTGTAAAACCTCTCGTTTGTCTGCCCCTCCTGGGATTTTCGAACATCTAAAAAAACGGTAGAATTGCCAAATTTTTTATCCCTATAATTTTCGTATCACTAGACTTTCAGCTAGGAGATTCGAACAGATGGAACATTCAGTAGGGGATAAAAATATGCCTATATCTACTGTTTCAATTGGTTTTGAAGTATATTCTCGTTGGGTGCCCCCTATCTTTGATAGAAAACCTACTATCAGAAATAAAATTCACAAAAGGGAGTCTAAACTCCTTAAAAAAAAACAACAAGGAGGAAAAAGAAATATTGCCATTCGTGACACAATACCAGCCCTCAGTGTCTACTATAAAGGAAGCTTGAATGAAAAAATGGAATCTTATACAAAACCAACTATAAATTCAATAAATTTTTAAAGAACCACCAATCATTTCCTTACAAAAAAGAAGAAAAACGGTTCACAGAGGGTTCCACGCCCGTATAGATGTGCGGCCTGTCAACCTTTGTATTTTCTCGCACAACAGGTTTGTGAGTATTTTAGCAATGATTCCACTTGGCTGTGTTTTATATAACAAGTGTAGTCAACTGTCTCGTTAGTAGTTAGTAAAAAGTAGGGTGACCCACCCCCTAAGGGTAGCTGAAAATTGCACGACCCACCCCTTGCACAAGGCTCAAAACCTCATGACCCACCCCCTCTCTGCTCCGGCCCCCCTATACTTTTTGACCAGTCCCTAAGCAACTGGTGAAGGATCCAATATTTTGGTTGCAAAATCCGTCTTACAGTCATAGCTAAGCAGAGTGTTATGTTCTTCTTAGAACTTAACCATGACACACTTACAATCTGGTACAAAATAGATCAGTGTCATTTTGCATACACCGCAGAGAGCCCGGTTCCGTACTTCAAATTATGCGGTCTTTTGACTCAAACAAGCAGGTACCGATTGCAGATTAATGGAAGGAAAGCTTTCCATAGGACTTTTTTCTATATCCTTCAGTGACAACTCAATCGTAAGAAATTTCTATCCTAAGAAATTTCACTCTTCATGTTATTAGATGACAATAACTGCTCTAAATGCTCTCTTTGCACTTCTTAATGTTTTATTTCTTATTTTTTATAAGATAATGATACATTTGTACATATTGTATATAGTTCTCTCGAATTTCACACTTGCTTTTACTGTACATAGTTTTTCTTAATTTTAATTAATCTATTAATTGATTTATTCTTTTTAAATTTATTTTAGTGTCCCCACTTAGTGGTTATACACCGCTATTACAGTTTTGACACTTTAATAAAGGTATCATCATCATCTTTAAAGCTTTTGAAAGATTTGCCGTCAACTTGAAGGGAATTTCCGCATGATCACCTTTGATTATAGAACCACGCTCTACCTGTAGTCAATCGTATCATTCTGATTTAATACAGCGTAACTGAGCCAATAAACTAAACGTTACTGATCATTTTCACTCCTTCTTAGCCGCGAAAGTCGATCTAAATCCTGTGAACATAGAATCTGAAGACTCGTAGCCTTTTTTATAACCCTTATGGGGTGCAGGGAAGCTATCTTTCACGACAAAAGTACTTTTGATTTTCCTATTTTTCTCCTATTTTTTAATGAAAAGTTTCCTATTTTTCCTATTTTCTCAATCCTGAGTTTCCTACTTTCCTATTTTTTTGAGCAGCCATGCCGCTGGACACCCTCTTTATAGACAAAATTCCTTTGCCATCAACTCTCGAGGAGAACTCAGGAATAGGTGCATATTTTATTTCCATGCGAAGAAACCTATTTCTTCCAGCTCCTCTCTAAGGACCGCTTCTTGCATCGCCGATAACTGAGAAAGGGGTGGTCGAGAGGGACCTAGATCCAAGCCTAGGAATCTCATGATAGCCTTTCCAACACCCGCATGCCCACCTAGAAGCACAGATAAGACTGATCACTATACGTTTATGGGAAACTGCCCACCTACCCCTCCCCTAAGCCAACATCAACACTCACTTGTCATTTAGGGCAAAATGTTGGCTTAGATAGATGGGCAGTTTCCCAGAAACGTATAAACCATGCCAGGGATCAATAAGAACGTAAAGACAAATATCAAAAATGACACCAGCCGAGAAATATCCCTTACATATAACGGACACCCCTGTATAATGAACATCACGATATACTAACGAATACCCAAGTATGACGAATAGCCCAGAACACGTCGGCTCGGTATAACGAGTACCCCGGTATGACGAATACCTCAATAAAACAAACACCCCGATGTGACGAATAGCCCTATATAACGAATACCTCAGTATATAAACGACTACCGTACGTAAATTAAGTGTCAGTGTATTTAGCAAGAAAGAGCTAAGTTAAGGACACCATTTTTGTGTAGGTCATCTGAGCCAGACGAAGGTATAACGAACGATATTCTTCGCCCATAGTAAAGTGAAACATGGGTTGCTTACCATCTACACTAGCAAACCGGTCGGTTCACGATTTGGGTAGACGGTAAGCAAAATTTAGAACCGGTTGATTACGTCCCGGAATCGCGTTTACCATTTGCACAAATTAGTTCCATTTATCGAAAAACGGCCGCGGAGGCCTGAAACTGGTATCAAAGATGGCTTTGAAGAAATGGAACACGAATTTTCGTTTGGAATATTCCGACCGGAAAAACAGGACTACCTTTTCAGACATTCTGTTGCTACCGGAAATTTTCCACCAAAACGCCCCGAAAAGTCGTGTTTCATTTACTTTCCAACCGCATTTTCCGGAAACTTTTTGTAAATGGTAAACAACCATGGTTACCACGCCCTCTTCCCAGACTTCTTTCGATTTTGAGGGTGCCGCGCCTGCTGGGACTGGGCCATAGAAGTGTCCATATATGGAACTGTTGTGGGGAAGTTATGGCCTCCTTTGTTGGCTATTTCAAGAGTGGGTACAAAAACAAAACTGAACGCAAGCCTGGCAATACAGCAAAGGACTGATTTACTAGAGGTCAATATTTCGGCGAACAAAATTAGCCTTCCTTAGGGCCAGAGCTACACTGAAAAAGAATACTATAACGGCTTCTAAAATTTGACTTTAAATTTGCATGAGAGGTTAATGATAAACTAAATATGAGAACAACAGATAGCATGATAGATCAAAACTATTACACCATAAAGTGATTGATAAGGTACAGTTCAACGTCTCTACATAAGAGATCGGACAAGAAAGAAGCAGTCGATTTTATTTACGCGTTGAGTGGACTTCTGCATTCAAGGGTTTTACTGGTTACAAATTTATCCCCCAGAAGAGTCCCATAGTACAATTCGACACCGAGCCAGAGCACGCGCGCACAATCCGGCTCAAAAACGGCCATTTCATGCCACGAGGACCTTGGCACTTACCGTATTTCGTGTATATTTTCACCATGCTTTGAGATCGGTACTGCATGTCAAAGGATGGAAAACCATTTGATTAGCAACGTAATGAAACTTTGTGACTCAACAAACCATGTGACTTGCTACTGAACACTCGTTTTCTCAGTCGTGCTTAGCGCCCGCTACCTTAATCTCTTTCCATTCCTGATTGGACATTGGATTACTCTTTCAGGTACAATGATCACAGCAGTACAGAAAGAAACTCAAATCAGAGCGGTTAAGTGGAAGCTCTTTAATACTGACCCCATTGACCATTTTCACATAGACCATAATGCACCGTGTTTACCCCCCAAAATTTTGAATAACCATTGTCTTGGATTTCACTTGGGACGACTGTAATACCCCGGAGAAATTGGAAACAGCGATTATACAATATTGGGGGGCGGGGGATGGGGGGTGGGGAGGGGGGGCGGGAATAAAGAAGGTGCATTATGGTCTATGTGAAAGAAGTGAATACGCCACTTCAAAAATTGGAAGAAAACTTTGCCGAGTAAAGTTTCGCAAAGACTTATGGGACTGTTACTGGAGCCAGGGCAGACAGGGAAAAAAAATTGGCCTATAGCTGACCTCTCGGTCACCAGTCATGATGGGGAATAAAATAAAAGAAAAAGTTGTCATGTTTAGTTCAATTATTTCCCATTTTCCTCATTTGTGGGCCACCGGGTTACAAGAAATTTCAGGTTCTTATATAATGGGTTCTAATTTCTAAAGTTGTTAGTTCTCTAGGTTCTTATACGCGGGTGTTGAGTGTACTTATCACGGCAGTTAAAGTTTCGTGTCTCTTTAGCTTTCACAGTATCCTTAAAAATCTTTTGTTAAAAAGATAAAGAGAATAATTGCTCATTGCGTCACAGTGATACAAGACTCACAGCGGCCTACTGGAAGCCAAATTATAAGGATTTGTATGGGAATTTATCGTAAGATCGATAAAACGGTTAAAATGTATATAAAAGGCTGTTAAATAATATATATCTCATGAAGAGTTGTTGTTTTCTCATTGTTTCCTGCCCTATAAAAGCCATTTTAGGGGAACCAAAACATTACAACTTGCTAAATGCCGTCTATAGGGCAGGAAACAGTAAGAAAACAACACAGACAAATCTTTATGAGGTATCTACAAGTAAACTTCTATAGCTGTATAATTTGGCTTCCAGTAGGCTGTTGTGAGTCTGGGCTCCCAGTGATCACGTTTGACAGAAAGACTCCGCTAAGGTGAAATTCATTGACAGTCAGCATTAGTCACCTGTTCTTTCCTTGCAGTTTCTATATCTCCCCTGTTGAAAGCATCAAAAATACGATTGTGTAGCCGTCCAGCAAAGTTATAAGTTCTGAAAAGTTAACAAAAAAGATGTATTGTTCCTTGAATGTTACACTTTTTAATATGTTACTCTTTTTGAGATCTTTTAGAAAGCTTAAATGTGCCTTTGCATCAATTTAATTCTAAAAAGAACGGTCCAGGGGCCAGTTTCTCGAAAGGCTCGAAAACTTTTCGGGTCGAAAGGCTAAATTCAAAATGAAAACATGTTGAATAGTAGCACAGTTCCTAGCTCACAAACCTGTCAATTTTGCATCGTTTCGTTAACTGATAGTTTCATTTAATCATTTTCAAAATAAACAAAACTTTGATCTTGAATACAAACACGGCAAACATAAAACAGCTTTCCGGGCCCGAAACGTTACCGGGACTTTCGAGAAAAGGGCCCCAGGTTTGGTTAAAAAAGTTGGGCCAACGTTTTCAAGTTTCAATGCTATGCCTGCACAAAACATTACGGTTATTGTTCCCTGGTGAAATTTGTTTGCAGATATCTTCTTCATAACTCTACAGGAGCATTTTGAGTATGGGTAGAAGCACTAAATAATGACTTTAGCACAAAACTGAAAACGAAACAGCAATATCCTCGGAGATTTGCCTTTTCATGGGTTTTGAACCACTGGCTCTCTCCTCTGCAGAGGCTCCCACTGGGTATCCCAATTAGAATAGCAATAATGGAAAAATAAAACGCGCGCGGGGGACGATGGGAAGAGAGAAAAAGCGGGAGCTTGAGGCCTCTCTTTGCCCTAATTCCCATCCTGTCCCCCGCGCTTTATTTTTCTCTCTCCCCAGCCTCCCCACGACACAAAGAGGCCGTGGAGAGAGAACCATTGGGACCAGGAGTCAACGGGAATGCTGGGAAAATAAGATCTACAAACCCACCTCCTCTACATTTAGAGACTCTCCCCGGTGGGCACATTTTTTTATTAACAACAACTTTAAAGAATTTAGACAAGCCTTAAGTAGAAACGACTACTGCAAACAAAAACCCGTAAGCAAGGTTCCTTCGGATACAAAGATTCTGGAAAATCCGCTACTTAAGGTGACCTGTGACTCTTCTACATCGGAAGCCTATAAGCTTTATCCTCTCTTGGTAGAAGCAAACGATGCAGAAGAGTTATTTGTGTCCTTGATTGCATTTAAATTTTACAGTTGATACAGATAATACGATTCGTACTCTTTGATCGATTAAACCGTCATGCAATCCTGTTATAAACCTGGAAAAATACTATCTAACGCTCGGTGGGAAAGAAGGGCGACGCATTTGGAAAGCGAGGCACAGTGTGTAAACCTATCTTGGTGTATTCAGTCCTTTAGGTTTCCCGTATATATGGAAATGAAACGCAATGACTGCGTGATAAACATAGCCATTGCGAATGGGTTTTCACAAGAGGTAGTTTTTAAAGTTTTGGATGTTCATAGACAAACTGAACTCCTCTGGGGACCCTGTGGTAGAAGTCACTGCCTTGACGGACTGAGCATTGGGAACAAGTATGAGCGAGAAAACAAGTGAGTCAGAGGGGAGGGATTTGGAAGAGAAACGATTGACTTACCCTCCGACACTGGCACAGGCACCCATTGCCAAAGCACTTATGAGAATCTAAATGAAACAGAAACAAAACTTTAAGCTGCACCGTAGTTTTTGATTCTTTACTCCACATCATAGCATGACTTGACATGATTAGCACCCACCCAGGACTAGAAAACCGATTAGTTGTTGTCTTCCGGAAAAAGTAAGAAGATAACAGAGACATCCTTTTATGAATGTATCTTTTAACCGTTTATCATTTGGCTTCGATTGCTACGAGTCTGGGCTCCCTGTGGTAAGTTAAGAGAGTTTAGCGCTTAATTAGCATGCCTAAACACACTAGACAAACCTCATCACTGCCAAAGAGAATTTGAATTCTTTCATCAAGAGCAGAGAGGACAAGACAACGGCCCAAGTCAAACATGTCTGTACTCGTGAACTTCACTCCCGCTAAAGTTGGAATCCTTAAGATTGCGGCTTTTAGGAAGTCTTCCATTAAAACTGCGAAGCAAAAAATAATCAGCGGCAAAGTCGTAAGCAGACTTATCTTACAGAGCGCTCAGAATTCAACACCGAGGAGATCTCAGTGGTGGATGTAGGGAGTGTGTCCGGGGGGAGTACGGACCACCTTAAAATGCAACTTCCACAAATTTTAAAAGCTGCGTCCTACTCTCAGAGAGCGATATCGTCGCCCGACCCAAAACGTCCTACAATCAGGATCGCTGAAAGAGATGGCACAATAAACCTCAGCCTCGTGGAAAATGTGTGTCTTCTTTATCCGGTTCGTTCTCGCGGTTACCTGAGCTGACAAAGCCGACGCCGATACACGTTTCCCCCGTATTTATTTATTAGGCCTTCCTTGGCGCAAGTGAATTTAAAAGGTCTCCGAAGAGAATAGATCTGTATAAAGCCGACACTTTTACTCTACGTTTTCTTGTGTGGACACCCACAGACGTATACTTTTGTAAGCTCTGCTAGCCTGTGTAGCTTGACATGATTTTGATGGAGTACGGTGAGGGAAATTTCATTTTCGACAAACGCGCTTCCAAGCTGCTCAAGGAGGCCGCCAGCTATGTGGGAAGCGCTGGGCCGAGTTGCTCAAAGCTGGGTTAACAGCTAATAATCCAAGGCAGTCCTATTATGGCTCTTGTCCAAGGTTAGCGCCAAATTTGAAATCAGACTGAAAAGCCAATTCAGGTTAATTCATTTGGTCTACAATTTGATGATTGGATGCTCTATAAAGAATAGAGAAAATCACCCGATAAAATGCTTGCGAGCAACAACGTAACAACAGCAGAAAAGAAACCCACGGCAGATAAAATTAAAACCCGGGTTAGCGCAGGGCCCGGATCCTCGAAAGATGGTTAAGTTTAACCCAGAATTAAGCTTAATTTTAATCAAGGTATTCTTGTCTAAGAACATGCAAACACGAGCTTCCAAAATACTGCTGAGCCTTCACTCTAGGATACGGTAATGATAACACACGCAAAATGTTACTCTAAGCAATACATAGGAAGGTTAATACGAAAACAGAACAAAATTTAAGCCTGGATTAGCGCTAATCAGCGTTTCAGGAACCTGGCCCAGTTGGTGTCTAAACGCAAGCTATTTTTTTAGTGTTGATTAGCCTGTTCCAGGCGTTCAGATAGTAGAGGGCGGCGGTAAGTGGGGAGCGAGTCAAGTTGTACACCGGGAAAACGTTTTTTTTTTCCTTCGTGAATTTTTCTCCGGCGCTCTACTATCTGAACGCCTGGAACAGGCTAAGTGTTGTTTAACGTATACGTAAAAACGTAGCCCAGCTATCGTTTCTTACATGTGACATGGCTCCACACTGGAATATGATAGTAAAACAAAGGAGTGTTGGGCGCACAGTTGGCAACCTGCAGAACATATTCTACAAGGTCATCTGAGGAGGCAAGAAAAATGGAAACAAGATAATGCAATCGTGTACGAGTAAATGAGTAAATACAAGTAAATAAAGCATTCCAAAAATCATTAATAATTCATAAAGAAAAAACAAAAGAAATTAATGTTTACGCATGTAATGAGTGTCTTTATATATATCTGAAAGACACAGTCAAACTTTACGTCCAATTTTTTTAAACCAAAATATCCCCAAATCGATATTGGTGCGAGAATGAATTGATCTACATCAGAGATTTTGACGTCGTTCAAAAAACTCGCAGTCGTGTATTATCAGGTGTGAAAACTCTGGGCTTTGCCGCGAGGTTTTTAACCTGATAATACACTCCTGCTCGTTTTTTTAAACAGTATATAAATCAGCCGTCGAAGCTGTCTAATCTTTATGGAAACTTTCGTAAGCAGACAACTCTACTTGGCCAAACCCGGTATGCTAGTCGGCGCTCTTGTAAGGGATGATCAACATTGTAGTCACATAACAATAAGTACAGCTGAAAAGCGGTGTCATTTGTCACGAATGATCACACCATAGGATTTCGTCCAAAGACACACTAGTTGGAACTACACACTAAATAAATAGCACCTTGTGAAAATACTGTTAAAGAGGTTTAATTTGAATGATCACACCATAGGATTTCGACCGAGAGACTCAAAAGTTAGACAACATACAAATTAAAAACAAATAGTTCCATGTGAAAGTACTGCTGAAGAGGTTTAATTTCAATGGTAACACCATAGGACTTCATCAACAGACTCAAAAGTTAGACTACATAATAAATAGATAGTACCATGTGAAAGTACTGCTGAAGAGGTTTCATTTGAATGGTCACACCGTATGATATTAGCCTGTTCAAAACCTTCTATTTTTAAGAGATTGTCTTCGTCTAAGGGCTCAAAACTTACTGAGAACAATAGCACACTACGCCATAACAGTTTCTGACAGTGAAACGGAAAGATAAAATACAAACCTACGGTTTTAGGAATGTAGTAGGTCGTAGGCATTAATCCAATGGCTGTCGCCCCTGCACTTTCAGCGTGTTTAGCCTTAAAAGGAGGCGGTATTCGTAATTACACAAATTCTTTAAAGGTCTAGCTAGGTCTGAATAAAGCAACACTTTCAAAAGAAGAAGCTAACTTTGGCTTGTAGCAACAATAACTAGTCACTCTAGTTTAATAATAAAGTTCCTCTAAATTCACCAGATACTCTTTTTTTGGCTTGGGAAGATTTCGAAAAATTTGCTCGTATCATTATGAAAACCGGGCGCCCTAGGGGAAATGTAGCCTCCTAAGCCGACGTTTTTTGTCAAAGATAATCCCGGTTGGTTTACTCCCCTGTAGCTGTATAGGCATGTGCTGCCCCAATGGATATGGAGTTTGAGCCGTTTTTGTATGAAATTGGGTATGCTTTTTTAAGGGAACCATATGGGGGCGTCCAAATGCATAAGAACGTTTAGTGTCAAATGATACTATAAAATACTAAGAAATGCTCAAATAGTACGGTTGCGCTTACATAAGGTGGGAGCTTAAGTTATTAGGGAGCTTTAGCATCGACGACGGCGATGGCAGCGAAAACGTCACTTTTAAAATGAATTCTCGTTTTTTCAAACTTTGTCGCGTTTATTCCAATCGCCGAAAATGTCAAATGGAGGTGTATTTCCCTGGAGTTGATTCATCAGGTACCGAACTCAAGTTTAAATAGAGAAAGAAAACTTCATGCTGTCTTACACTTCATCTCTCTTGTTCCTTCTCGTTCATTTCATCAAATGTTAGAAGATTCTTCTGGCATCTAAGTTTAGAAAAAGAAAACGAAAATCGTTTTTGCGCGTTCGCGTCTTCCACGAAACGTGAAATTGGCAAGTTTCACGGCGTAGTCGTGCAACGACCGCAAAGAAATGTACAAAAAAGCGTGATGCACGTGCAAAGTTGTTGTTTTGGTGATAAAACTCTATTGCTTTTTTGCCGTTCTCGTTGCCGTCGCCGTCTTCGTTGCTTAAGTTCCCCATTGGGTTGGCAAACTATGCACAAGTCCTTGAGGCCAGGTCTGAAAACGAGTGTGGATTTTCGAGGCCAGGACTGAAAACCGATGTGGAAAGGAACATGTTCGTTTTTTTCCCCTAAAATAGGTTCAGAATTCGGAGAACCGGGCGGTACACTTCCATGAATAATTTCTAGGAGTACACCACCTAGGAAGAAAACAAGCTGTTCGATACAGCCATAGGCTTGATTCCTGACCACCCGATCTTAAGTCTAACATATTTATCATCAGGCTTCTCAACCGCAACAGCTGGAACTAAATTTCTGGCCTCGATTGTTCGAACGTTACATAGCACCTTCCACTGGGTAAATCTCTATCCAACAGATAAGTATTAGGGAAAGCGATTGCGTTATCCACTGAGCAACTGGGGCCTGGTTAAGTCCGTCTTCGAAACAGCGCCAAAATCCTTCTTTTCGACCCTCACACGTGTACCAGGATTTGAGTACGCGCCATGATTGGCCCATTGTTGCTTTGCCAATCAGGTTGAAGGGAAATAGGCCATTTCCGAGTTCCCCCGGGCCTCTGTTTCACAACGAGGGTAGGTGCTCAGCCTTTGATATGGAAATCACTTTTCATTCTCATGCAAATGAAACTCATTTTCACAAGAAAGGTGTGCACCTAGCTTTATTTTGAAAGTGAGGGTTATTGGAACTCGGCCTATTCGAAACCGCGCATTTCCAGTAATTCGTTAAATCTGCTGGGCCCATTACAAGGGCACCGGCACTGCTTCGCAGACGTTACCAACCAGGGTTCGATTTCATCAGGGATGTAGACTAGAGGTTTTTCCGCCGCAACAACAATAAAATATTTTTTGCACAACTATACTAACCAGTTCTTGAGAATCCTTTAAGTTAGGGCATCCAATGTGTATTATAACTGGATCAAGCCTGGATAGGGAAAAAACTTAAGCTATTTAGGTCAGTCTTTAATTTGATCATCTCATATTCTGTTATTTCTTTATTTATAAGTTTTACGTTGCTGGGCATTCGACACATTAGAAACTAGAAGGGAACTGGACCCAACTTGCGTTCCGCAATTGCTTCTGGGATCGTTACTAGGGACGCGCCGGGCCCGGGGGGAACTCTGCATATGAATGGGGTGGGGATGCTCGTCGGAAATTTTGAATTAAACCCCTAAAGGAGACCGATCTGGGCGTGGCCCAAGCTTTTTTTGACCCCTAAAAGAGACCTTGTTAAAACACAGACAATATATATATTTTAATATTTTGTCGCTTGCAACCCTAAAGGAGACCTTCACGGCTAAATATGATGGCGTTTTGCCTAGAGCACCCTAAGTGAGACCAAAATCCGAAATTTACACCCCCAAGCGAGACGACGAGCATCCCCACCCCTTTCATATGCGGAGTCCCCCCCCCCTCGGGGGGCGCCGGTCAGCTATGTCAGCTATAAGAGACCTTAAGATCGAGGTTTCTGAGCAGTTCCCGCAAACCGCGAATGACAAGAAGTCACGTGCAGAGAACCTTTGCCGTCTGGTTTGCAGTTTGCGGTTCATGATTTTACGGCTAGACTAACGCTCTAGAGGTAAGTGACTTACCGCAGGCATTTTTGCATTCTAAAACATCACAATCCCATGTTTGAGAGGATATGCTACTTTTTACAACTCTTTTGCTTATTTATGATCGAATTCGTTTTCATCGAAACGTAATTTTGAAGACGATTTCTCATATAAACTAGAAGTCAACAAATCAATGAAATATAAACAAACATGGAAGCCGCGAGCTACCACCCGCGAATCTTAAGTTCCAAATATGGATAGACCCTAACCGCAAACCACCGTTTGCGATAAGATGGCCAAACCTCGATCATAAGGTCTCTATTGGCTATCCTTTTTTCCTGTCCCTCTTAACAATCCCAGAAGGCTTTGCGAAAGTTAATTCGGTCCAGTTTTCTTCTAGCCGGCATGTGCTTAAGCAGAACCAAATATTCAGCGCCTTGTGTTCTGATTGGTTTATTAGTATCACAGGTAACCCAGGCTCAGTGATAGTACCACAGTATTACAGTGTTTGTTTGGGGTAAAGTTACGATTGTTAAATTTGTAGGAAATACATAAGTAAAAGTCAATGAAACTTACTGTGCAGGTAGTTGTTCTCATCCTTAATGCTGACACGAAGGCTCTTGATAATATGTTTAATTCTTCCTCCATACAATAAAATAGACAAGGTGATATAAGTGGCAAGTGATAACAGCTCAGCCGCTATCGCTCCCTTTCCGACACCACTTTTTCCATGATGCATATTCCAAATTGATGCTTTGCTAATCTAACTAATGCTTTTTGTTGTTCTTGTGGTCGCTGTGTCGTCAGTCTTTCGTGGTCTATTAAGCTTTCTGTTTTGACCATTTTTGTAAAAATGGGAAACGTTGGATTTTTTCGTGTCAGAGTTTAAAACTTACAAAATTTAGACATCAGCTGCTATATGTTTATTTTTTTCATTATTTTTAGCAAATGTAAACAATATCTCTCAAGGAAATGCTACCAGTAACTTCCAGTAAGCCACTCAGGGACCCCAGGGTGGGGTTGATTTTTTACACTGGTCTTCTTTGGAGCAAGTCGAATCGGTCATTTTTGGATTCTCTTCTTCCAGTTTGCTTGCTGGGGAAGTTTCATTGGTTTACACATCTGGGGCAGTCCTATTTCTACGGGCCTAGCGCGTTTATGAACCGTTGGATTTCGAATTTCATGAAAAAAGTGGTGTTGGAAAGGGAGCGATGGCAGCTGAGATTTCATCTCTTGCCACCTACTTTGTCCATTTTATTGTATGGAGGGAGAATTTGAATTTGGTATTTCCTACCAATTTTAGGATTGCAACTTTACCCGATAACCGACACTGTAGTTTTACAGGAATCTTACTGTGGCACTATCACAGATCCTGGGTTACCTGTGGTGAGAAATAATAATTAGCATTAAAAACTGAATCACTGGATAATGCAATTCTAGAGCTCTGATTGGCTTAGCCATCATGGTACATGTACCATTATACCAGGCTCTCCAAATATGGTAACCACTATCAGTCGTCCCTTTCGCACTTGTTGGATATGAGATGATAATAGCTAACTCAGCACTAAGTGCCTCGCTGGCTATCTACCATCTCAAATCCAATGTGCACTCGTGGAATAACTGTTAAATACCCTATTGGTATAGGAGACAATGATGACGATCGGCGCAATGTCAACTCACTGACTTTATTAGCTGGCAGGCTCCTTTGCATGGGGATGCTTTGTTTTGATTAAAAAAAATGGGTGTCAATAATATCAATGAATTTTTGCATGCAGAGTACAAGATTGGAATCTGCAATCTGGAATCAATTTCAAGGATTCCATCCATATAGCCCTCCAGCCCCTGTTAGAATCCAGAATCCATGGACATAAATGGAGAGATGAAAATTGATCCAGGCTGATCTTTTTGATTAACTGAACTATATGCTAGGGTTGACAAGTTAAAAATTAAGAACAATATCAAAGTGCAAATACAGTAGGTGTAAACAAAAGCTTTCCTGATATTGTATTACCTATTGATACTGTCAAACCACGCTTTACGGACACCCACTTAATACAAACACCTCATTCTCACAGACACTTTGTTTTGTCTCTGGTGAAAGAAAGCTCTTACATTTTCTCCAAAATAATTCAACCCACAAGTTCATTTGGACACCCTGTTAATTAACAGACAAATTCAACAGCAGTATATATAGGGTGTCGGTATTAACAGGGTTTGACTGTAAAAGGGGCTTAGGTATATTCCTACATTCATGTTTATTATATTCTGAACAACAATAATTTTCACCTTTCTTTTGATGCTTGTATCCACTTTTCAGCAAGCTTCTTTCTCTCATCAGTTGTCAGTAAAATGCCCTCACCAAAAGTACCATTAACTAAAAGCGTAAATTACAGTGACGGTCATGTTACCTATACATACAGTGGAACCTCCATTTCAAGGGACACTGTTGGCACCAAGGCAAGTCTCCCTTGAATAGAAGCTTGCATTTGACCATTGAATATAGGTTGGGCTGGGGTTTGTTAAGAATCAACCAACAAAGATAGCCTGCGTGGCAGGCGCAAAAAGGGGAGGGGGAGGGGGGAGGGAGAAAGGGAAAAGGGAAGGGAGCGCCTGCTCTAAGAGCCTATGTTTTTGCATAATGCCTACTACCAATGTTCTAGTAATCTGATTACGCTTACTGTCAATCAAGTGTCGCTACACTCGCCATTGCAGAAAAACATTACACTCACGGACTAAAGAAATTCGCTTAGTTATTCAGATCCAGAAGGCACTTTGGAGAAAATTGGAACCCTTATTCAGACATAATAAAAAAAGCTTTACGCTTCAAAAGAGGTCAAAGAAATTGCGCTTGCATCAGAGGGCAAATTCTGCCGACCAGAAAACAATAACTACAGTCAATCGATATGTATGTCATAACCTCTCAGTGTGAAACATGTGGCTAAAATAAGATTTGCTCAGTATAAATGCAGAACCTTCCAGAGCATAATCTACCAGCAGATAAAAACAACTCTATTGGAATAAGCAGCATTTTGGCATGAGGTAAAACCACCCTCTTTTATTGCTAAGTTACATCGGCGAATGTCAACGTTCGATAAATTGGCTAAATCTTTCGCTGGGCAGCCCAACAATTCCATCTCCTGCAACCGGTCTTCGATAATACTTTTCAGTGGCGAAATGACGAGAATCGCCGCTTTACCATTTAGCTCGTAGTTCTTCGCGCAAACATTTGGTAAATTAAACTCTTGCCGTATCCGGTCCACAAAACCGCCAGAACATCTCTGTTGGCTAAAAGAGCCCTTACTGCTGATTCTTGCTCTGGTTTTAAAACAGTTTCTCTACCACTAGATAAATTCACATCTCTCAAAGCACTCTCTACGACATCCACGTCTACCGCTGCCATCTCGATTGTTTGTTGATTTGTGAAACGCACATTTCAATATGTTACTCATTACGGCTCAGCCAATCAGGAACTTGCGGACGCCAGCGTCTGCAGATATGAACAAAAGGGGGTTCTTAGAGCAGGCGTCCCCTCCCCCTCTCCCCAATCCCCCTCCCCTCTTTCCCTTCCTCCCTATCCCCTACCCCCTACCCCTTTCGACGCCTGCTACGCAGGCTAAACAAAGACAATAATATATACATATATATAAAAATCATCATCAACTAATTATCTCTATGACATTATCTGCTGAATTCACACAAGTGATGTACATCAATTTAAGTGATATAGTTCAGTTGTGAAAGCTGCCATCATGGTGTGCACACTTAAAGATGTCAACCCTCTTTAAATGTGGTCAGTCACATTTTGAGTGCTAAGGACGTGTCCCCTGAATGGAGGTCAAACCCAATTGGGACTCTGAAAACATTTCCCCTTCCACTGAATAAGAGGTGTCCTTCCAATAGAGGTATATATGTGGATATTTTTCTGGGGACCAAATTTTGTATCCCCTGAATGGAGGTGTCCCAAAGGAGAGGTTCCAATATACATGAAGTATTTAAATGTCATATCAATGTAAAAAGCCAGTAGCAGAAATTACACTCTATATACTTAAATAAGTTGGAAAATGTTAAAAATATTAATTAAAATTAGAATTGCTGTAAATAAGGGCCGAGATGCCTTCCACTGTTGAGTGGCGTCATCTCTTTTAATAACGTACAGTACAATCCACATTGCTCAAACCTTCAGTTTTTGGAAAATCACCCATAACACAAAAATCATCTTCCCTTCATGAGTCACTTTACTTCTGATTTTTCATATCTTCCAATTTGAATCATTTTTACTTTTCCACAGGTGGTTAGAAAAGGAAAGATTCCACCTCCCAGTGCCATCCACCCAGTCACCCATGTATCCATTGATCCTGCCAAAATTGCACTTTTATCAAGACCCTGTGAGCAATTTTTTCCAGTATTGTTATATCTACATGCCCAACGCTGAGTTCTCGTGGTCTTCTGTACACAAGCCAACCTATTGTCTTCTTAACAGTGATGTGCATGAGACACCTTTGAATGCCAGCTTCTCTGCCCTCGCAAACTTTCATTTAGCGCCCTCCCCTCTCCCACAGTAGGGGGCTTTAGCATCGACGATGGCAACAGCAGTAAAAACGTCACTTTTAAATGAATTAAGATTTTGCAAACTTTGTCACGCTTATTCCAATTTGCTGAAAATGTCAAATGTAGACGAATCTCCCTGGATTTGATTTCTTGGGGACCACACTCAAGTTTTGAAAGAAAAAGAAAAATTCCTTGTTGCTTGTTTACGTCCTCCATAAAGCATGAAATTGGGGATTCTCAAGCCATAGCCATGCAGTGACAGCAAAGAAATGTACAAAAAAGTGTGCTGCACATGCAAAAAGTTGTTCTTTTGCCAATCAAACCTATTGCATTTTGACATTCTCGCTGCCGTCGCCATCATTGTTGCCATAAATCTCCCTGCTGACAGATCCAAGGGGATTCCTTGGGTGCTCATCCACTGGAATTCTTGCAGCAGTCACTCCTTATTGATCCAGGGCTGATAACCATTGGTAAAATCGCTGGCTTCCTGAGACATAGAGACCTTTGTCTAAAAATCTGAGACCTACGGGTAAAAAATTCAAGGTTCGAAGAGGATGACAAGCATACAAAGTGATACTCTGAGACTCAAAAAAAGTGCTCAATGTCAGGATTAACAAAGTGGGCTATCATTAACGGGGATGTATTGGATTGGTACCTCTTGGACTCTTCCCCCCTGGATCTGCCACTACTGCTAAATGTCCTAGAATATGACCTCTAACTCAACTGAATTCTGTATCGTATTAAGAATATTGTTTGTTAACATTTTCTGTCATTCAAAAAAAAGTCAACCTCATTAAATATTCTTACCAAATACTCCTTTGATATTCTCATTTTCAAGGTGGCTTACATAATCATCTACCAATGATAAATTAAGTTCCCTGTGGAGAAATGTATGCCATACGTTTGTCATAAAAAATGGGCTAATGAAGGTTTTTACGCTAATGTCTCCTTATGAATGCTATAAACAATGAAAATGTCCACTGGACTGCTCATCAAAAGTTCCAAGTGTAGCAATAAAAGTCTGCCACAAAATATTCTGCCTTGTTTAATATATGCTCCTGCATTACCTGCTAGAGTCAAATATTGACTAAAATAGTAATTATTGAGATGCTAGAAATGTTATATCTTACTGCCTTTGACATTATAGCATGCACTGTAATTGGAGAGAGATTGTATGAGACATTAATTGGAGTATTCCTGTGGATATTGGAGGGGTGAGAAAAGACATTATCACCACCTTGCCGAAGGAGAGAGAGCCTTGGATCAAGATCAACTGAATACACTTCGTAATCTTTACTTATTACTTACTGCATAAGAAGTCATTATCAAACTGTCTGGTCAATAAACGATTTAATTAATTAATTAATTTTATTAATTTTATTATTTTGCCACACAGAATAAATTACAATACCGGTAAGTAGAATAAAAAATATAATAAATAGGTAAGTAACATTAAATTAAAATTAGTATGCAGCTGGGAAGGAGTGACTGTGGTGGGGAAATCTCTGAGAAGCCAATGAGATTATGACGAATAGAGATTTCCCCTCACATAAACGTAACAGCTTGTCCCCTCAATAAAATACATTTGGAGGTAGTGTATCAACCTACCCCTTTTCATCAAATGGAGCAAGCGGGGCAGCAATTAATCCTTTTATCTAAATGGGGAAGAAAGAAGTACTGTCAAAAATCTCAGATAACAACTCGCATAAACTCACTCACTAAAACTAGTCGAGACACCTTGACTTTGACTGCCATAACTTCCTTTCTTTCTTTCCTTTATTCTTTTACCAGTGGCAAGATTTCCACACTCTTCATTTTTTATACATGTTTCAGTCTTAATTGTGAGGAAGGGGTGGGTGGGAGGGGGGACAGGGGGATCCAAACCACCTACCTCCTGTATCTCGCTTTTTATTGACTTCCCCTCTTCAGCCCTCCATTGATTGCAAAATATTAAGCAGTTTTCTGTTGATTACCTCTATTCCTCCCGCTTTCTGCCCTTTAAGAAAACCCACCGTCCGCTCTTTTCTCTATCCGTCCTGCCCCCACCCCCCTGTCCCCCACTTAATACACATTTACTTATTAAACTAAGAAAGATGTGTGAAATAGTAGATTGCTGTTGGCACGATAAATATATAGGGCTATTATATGCAGAAAACTTTCCGTAAGTAGTTTGTATAAGTTAGACACATTATAGAGGGTCTGTTAGGGCGGAAACAGCAGTTTTGTACGATCATGCCCGTTTGAACGGATGGCCATAAGCTGGCATGGAAAAAGCTTTACTCATGTACACGCGCAAAAGAACAAGCCTTTCATGAGAATTTTATCAAGAAACATGGAAAAATGACAAAATATGTCCACCATAAAGCAGAACCAAGACCAACCAACCTTTTTCATTCCGATTTAACTTCCGTGGTCTTCCGGCTGAGGTTCGCTGAGCGAGACTCTAAAAATGCAGGCGGTTCTCGTTTTTTATTGGTCGGTGGGACCTAGTTTGTAGGCCACGCGTTCCTACCGGAGACCGTGGAAACTGGGGATAAGAATCAAGACGATTTTTATAATATGCAAATGAGGCTCGTGATGAGCATGCGGTTATTTGAATAATGTTTATCAGCTCCTGTGTTTATCACGTTTTAGTGCTATGACAAAATTTTTTCTTCCATGCAAGAAATCACACTTTATCTTTTTCAACAAAACACGTTTACGTTTCATGCTTATATGGCATAGCAAGCCGATAAAATCGCAAGTGCAAAACAGACATAACAAAAAGTTAAAACTGTAAACACGTGCTCTCTCTAGAGAGCTACTTTTAAAGTTGATTTTATGGAAGATCTTATGGGAATTCGGTTCTGAACTTCACGTGCGAAATTAAACACAACTGAACGTGACGAAAGAATAGTTTTGTAAACACGTGTTGCGGGTCATGGCAGCGCAGAATCTGGGGATGAAAAACGACTCGATGCCCTCATCCGCACGCTTTGAAAAACAACGTACAATTGTCAGAATGTAATGTTTTGAGAAGAAAATTTTGGAAAGATTAATGGATTATAAGTTGATGTCGCTTACAAATCCACACACCATTCGTGGTACGCCCACACTAAAAGATGTCGAGCGTTTTCGGGATGGGAATGGGTCGTTCCACGAATTTTGTCGTTTGAAAGCGTTGATAACTTTGAAAGAAGTGAATGCATCAGACGCTGAAAAAAGGAAGAATGAGCAAAACTTCGATGATGAGATAAAAAACAACAAGCAAATCGTCGTAAATTCAACTCTCCTGTTCAACAGCATGATTCGTTTCCTTTTTTTATGATGCTGGATACTTGTGACGCACAATTTGATATTTCGTACATCATGATAAGAATCACGAGTCTTGCTTGCTTCGACACAGCTGAAAAGAGCGCCTTAAAATGAGTAAAATTGCAGAGTTTGAAAGTGATTTGTTGAAAACTAATGAAGATATAGCTCTTCACAGTCGCGAAGTTTTACAGACGTTTGTATGGTGGAGGGCACAAACTTGAATTTGAATGATGAAGAATTTTTAAACAGCGTGAATTTACTTTTTAAGAGACATTTTCGCCACCTCTATTTTCCACTCGCATCTCTTCGCGGCTAGACTCCCATGCAGGCGTTTTTATGGGGAGCTCGTGTAGGACGAAATACGAGGGAGGTCCCTTAAAAACGCCTACGTGGGAGGCTATTTCTGATCCGTAATGCCTGGAGCAGGCTACCTACTGAGTTGTAATATAAGAAGCAGAAGGGCCTCAGAAATGCTAGACTTCGAGTAGTCCCCTATTTTTCCTCAGTGTCGCCTTCTCGTGTGGGGTGATTTTCACGCGCACTCGCGTTTCGCCCGTTCTACTATCCCTGAGGAAAAATGGGGGACTACTCGTAGTCAGTACAGAAACGCTGCGGCTTGTGCTTAAGCTTTCTTTTAGCATTCAACGACAGATAACGCACTCGCAATGTTGTGTACTGATACGGTATTGGGTGTCCTGTGTTTGCCCGCAAAAAATGTATCGAGATTTTTAAGAATCAGATGGGTGATGGGTGCGTGTCGCGTACAGTCCTTGGATATAGGGATATCCGGTTGGTATTGTGGTCCTTTGATTGGGTGCTAAAAGCACAGGACCTATTTTAAAAAGCCTCTGTAAAGTAACCTTCACGTTTAATTTGTAAACACACCGACAAACTTGCTTCATCTAGGTTCATTTTTAAATTCTATGCTCTCTAACCCGGTCTGTGTGGCCTGCTCAAACCAACTGCGTTATCTTTTCTTTGCTTCTCTCCTTCTTTTTTTCGGTTTTGTCGATAAATTTTATTTTTATTAAAATTAAATTGGGCCGGCCAGGTTTTTGGAACCGTTCGTGGTAACCTGCCCCGATCTCCGAGATAAAAACAAAAACCCTAGATAGTATAGAGAACTGCCAATTCATCAAAACAGTTTATTATCGACCTCTGTTTTCTTAATGCAAATATGTCCTTTGTTTACAACCTCGTCCCCAGGGCGCTTTTCCCTGGCTTTGAAAAGCGCCCTGGGGACGAGGTTGCTCTGTTTGCCTTGCCTTATACGTAGAGTTGCGGCAATTGAAACATGAAACCTGACATTAGACGAACTTTTAACAGCTCCTATAAGTTTTGCAACCAAGCGAAATGAAGGTAGAGCCTAATTTCAGTCTTAAGCCAAGGACATTTGAAGATACACTTACAAATATTCTAATACCACCTGTCCATTTCAAAATTGCTCCTAAGAGTTAAGTAACTAAGTTTTAACAAATTTATACACCCTCTAATGGCTTACATTCAATTGGACAATAATGATAAATTCTCATCAACTCTCTGCAATTACTGTTTATAAGCCTTTGTTAAAGGTAGAATTTATTTCTAGCTCGCAAATTGTGATAGCAATTATTTTAAGGAAACATTCTTGAAAGACATTGTTCAAACAAAGTAATTTAAATTTTAGTAATGAATAAGTATTGTAATATTGTTTGTTTTTGCGAATTTCTCATCAAAATCAATTGCGGTTTTTACTTGGATTACTTTGAACAGCTGACGAGATTACGTTTAATTGATTAATTTTGGAACGTCATTAGAGGCCCGATTCTCTATACTTGTTCAAATTTCTCATAATTACGATAACTATTTACTTACATTGTTTACTGAACAAAGGTTTTTAGTGCACAGAATTAACTCTTAGTGAGCGACATTCTAAAGATTTGCAGTTTTAACTAAAATCTCACACAGCCTGATCGTTCTTGAATCCTTTGCAGAAGAAAAAAGGTTTTCTTGTACGCGGGCTTAAGGTCAAAAGTCATGTAGGTATTCTTTTTTGTAAGTATGCTTTTTAATCCACTGTAGCGTGGCAAAGTGTTGCTTTCCGTACGGATTAGTTCAATTTAAAACTGACTTCCAGTATCTAGGTCTACCTTGTACCCTTTTCTTTACATTGAGTTAGTTATTACTTCAGGTTGACTATGGTAAAGACACGCTCACTTATAGAGGGAAGCACCCATAAAGTTGGAACACAATATATATTTAGTTTTTATCAGTTTCATATGTTTTTCTGTATGAACGACAGCTTAGTTGTCTTGAGTCAATCTAATCTGGAGAAGACCCAAGTATCTCAGTGCCTTCATCACCAATGACATGTCCAATGGCTGGTCAACCTGTTTTCGTTGTCTCTATAACTTGTTTGATGTTCCACGAATTTGTTGCTGAACACTGTGGTACAAGCAGCTACTCCATTTATCAAATGATGCTCAAAGGACACACCTATACGAGAATCAAGGCCAGGCCAGGCTCGCCGCTCGATTGTAAGCAGGCCTGTGACTCTGATGTCAGATGTCAGAGCTATAACTACATCATATCCCAAGACATATGTGAGTTGAATACCAGAACCAAAGAGGCCAGACCAGACGATTTTATCAAGAACAGTGACAGATACTACTTCAAGAAAACCCCATACAGAGGTAGGAATATTCAAACCGCAACTCATGTATATTTAAAACCACTCGCAAGATTAACTAAAGAAGATGTAGACAACCGAATCTCGCATTCCATGTGAAATAACTGAAATATTCAAAGGAAGGCTTTCAGCTTATCAGTGGTTCTTTTTAGTGAATGTGTGCCTGCGAATAAAAAAACGCGTATTGTAGAGCAGTAAGCAGCCAACAGAGTTAATAAAAAAGAAAAGCTAAAAGCAACCAATCAACGCATTATTCTTGCCTTGTAGCGTCCCGGGTGCGTTCTAGGAAATCGCGGACAAGCTTGGAAACGAATTTTCGAAGCGCGCAAGGCGGCTTGGGAAGAGTAAAGTTTGGTTCACCTTTCCCATGGCCCTTTGCATCAATCTTAAATCAGTCCAAGTTTCCTCAGGCGCCCTCAGCTGAACGTTGCTATTTTGAGGTTCAAAGGAAGAACATGCAAATTGTACAATAACAGAACGATTTCTAAGCATTTTCTGGGCATTTTTCTGGTGCTTCCAGCGTTACCATTGAATTTCAAAAAAATGTCATATATTGGTTGAGCCCAAACATCAACACTTCAAACCACCTTGTGCAATTTGGGTGTGTCATGAGTGAAGTCCGTCTTTCACCAACGTCAAGTTGATATGAAAGTGGGGAAAACTATATTGTTTATTACCTCTGTTTATGTTTTATATCCTTTCGAGACGTTTTTTGAAAACTTCGGCAGTCGTTAGAACATCTTGATCAATGTTCGATCGGAATCGTCGAGACATTTCCGCCTACGAAGAACAACGAGCTTTATTAATAGCATGACCATACAAGTACCGATACAGTATTGCAAAAGCTATTTTGAAAAGAAGAATTAAAATTAAGTCATAGGGCAATTGAGTTTTGGTATTAATTTGTCACGAAGATCAAAGCAAGCTGAAATATATTTCATGAATTGTATATTGATTAAGTTATTAGAGGAGTTCATCAGTTCATTGATCATAACGTTTACAGGTGACTGAGGTGGTAATATTTGGAACCAGAGTCTTAACTTTGTAAAAATTTATTTATTCCTAATTATAGAGTATGTAGAACAACGAAAAATTAGGTGAACTTCGTCTTCTATTAGATTGGATCCACAAAGAGGTAAATGCCTATTATCAATCGAAAGTCGTTAGGACATCTTCGGAAATCCAGGTTATATGGCAGAGACGATATAATTGCCTCATACATAAAACATTGAAAGATATTGAAGTAAGAAAGGGAAGTAAAAACAATTTAAGCGCTTAAGCTGCCCCGATTTTTTTTGTCCCCAAATTAGTATGGGCTTTTTCCCAAGCTAAACGGCTCCGACACATCAATGAAGTTTTCAATTCCATTCCGAATATTCCTTGAATAGGACGGTATTAATTGTTCCCAATACAAAATAGTGCACAAAAAGTGAACTTTTTCAAAAAGTTTCCTAGGACCTTTGTCATTGGACATGAATTTAATTTAGCTGTCGTTTGTTTTTTCTCCAGAGCGCCTCGGTTCTATTCCCGTCCTCTCTGCTGAATCGTGCGCAGAGATCAAGGCGAGTGAAGGAGAACAAGCTGTCAGCGGTGAATACTGGTTGGATCCAAGCGGATCTGGGACCTCTGTGTTTGTTCATTGTGACATGAGCGAGCCTACGCCAAGTAGGTCGTTTTTATAGTTCTTGTAGCTGCAGGGGAATCCACAAAATCTGTTTATAACCGTTGCTAATTTTACAGTAAGATGAATGATCAATAAACAATGCTAAAAGCACTTAAATGGAGTGATTTCTAGGAGGAAAGCTAGCTGCGAATTACTTAAAATTTCTCAGTAAAAACTGCTCCAGTGATTATCCCTGAGCCTCTACAAGGGTTATTATTGAACACTTATCCACGCATTTACATTTCGCCATTTGTCGGCGCATTAAAATACGAAGTTAAACTTATCATGGTAAATCCGTACATTTTCTGCAGTCGATAAAAGACACACTGAAAAGAAGCTGACAAGAGATAAAAACATTTTCCGCCAACCATGTTCACCTTTCATGCAAAAATGTCTTTTTCTAAGGAGTGGACCGCACTAATTAATTGTTATGTTGTTTCGCCTAAAGGACAGTGATCCAAAACAGTCTTGGATTCTAGATTCCTCGCTGTGGATTCCGAATCCGGGAACTTGAATTCCGGATTCCAATCGGTAGCCGTATTTCGGATTCCTTGAGCCGAATTTCGTAATTCCAATCCGGATTACCTTACATGGGGCCATTTGTTTCTGTTTTGCAGTCGCTGATTACTGCAAAAACCACCAATGTCCGCAAAATGCAACGTGTGTGAACGGGCGCGAGTCTTTCACTTGCCGGTGCAACTCACCCGGGTGGACTGGAGACCAATGTGACCAAGGTATACCGCAAAAGATAAGCTATGCATGCTTCATCACCATTACCGCCATGTTGGTTCAATGCCAGAAGGCCACTCACTCATTTGAACTCTCGTCATGGGTCTGAAATAAAGTGTAGATTTTAACCGTTTGGGTTTGAATAAGTGTAAGGCTTTGCCCCCTCTGGAAACAAGGTCTAGAATTGCACATTTTTTATTTACTGTCTTTTGAGAATAGTGGTTCAGGTCCAGACATCTTAAATCCCAGATGTTGGACAGAAATAGGGATAGAGTATCGGAACACATGTATCCTTCGTGTGGCTGCAGCCTCCGCCCGAAGGGAAAAACGCTCCCTCGCGCCGTTTTTCATAGTAGTAGGCAAAGACAAGATAGTCTACAACCACATCAAGGTGACCCTGAGCCTATTAGCGGACTAACTTGTTTATGTTACATGTGTACCTTTTTCACCCTTATTTCTTTCATTTCCAGTTCAGCCCCATTTCCCCAAAAGGCAATCAGGGACGAGTTAACTTTCGCAAAGACTTCCGGGACTGTTACTCGGGATAAGAAAAAGAATTAGCCAATTGCTGGTTTTCAGTGTTACGCCATCCAAAATAGATCAAAATAAAAATCAAAACCATTCGACAGATAAAGTCCAGAATCCGGGAAATGAAAGGAGGTAAATATACAAAGACAAGATCGCCAAGATTTGGGTCGAAGGAATAACTCGTATACGAGTTATCTGAGGAAATGTTTTACCCAAATTTATAGAGCTTTGTATGGAGACCAACAGAAACATCTGTTACCGAGTTTTGCTACAAAAGCGTGAAATTACTCCTAAAGGAACTCATAAACATTAAAGTAATACTTTCTCTAACACTTGAACTGTTTAGATAGCAAAATTTCTCGAAAAAATCACTTTTTTATCCTAAATGACAGCTCTTTCGGCCGTCATGTAACTGCAGCGTCACGCAAAAGCTTAGAAATCCAAGCGTACTCTATTACAAAACCAAGAACCCTTTTGAAGCGAAAATTTGTTTGAAAATTAGTTTTCAGCTGCTCTAATACACCATGAAAGTAAAATCTCAGTAGGATCGATAGTTTTGTAGTTTGAATTTTAGTGACGTCATGTGAAAACCAACAAGAAGCTATCCTCCGCGTCCCCAGTAACGATCCCAGAAACAATTGCGGGACACATTTTGGGTCCAGTTCTCATCTCGTTTCTAAAGAGGCGAATTGTATTGAACTCCATTTCCCATTTAAGGCAAAATATTGAGTTAGGGGAGGGGTAGGTAGTCAGTTTTGCAGAATTTTATTCTGATTCAGTTAACCATTGTATTATAGATATAGACGAGTGCGTGGATGGTCTTCATAACTGTCATACAAACGCAAAGTGTCAAAATGAAGAAGGATCTTTTGAATGCAACTGTAATCCAGGATTTGCTGGAGACGGAAAAACAAACTGCGAAGGTGGGTAATGTGTCTGCATGAGCGGTCTTTATTTCGCTGTTTACCTAATACTCTTTGAAGATTATATTTGTCCCTTTCCTAAAAAGCTGGCCAGCCACAATTCCATGCAAAACTAAACGATAAAGTGGGCAAGGAAACTGCTAACGAAGAAGAAAGGCAAAGGAAAAAAAGAGAGCGAGAGCGAAAGAGTTATGGGAGGAGCATGCAGAAACTCAGTGTTGCGGAATTTCATACTGATCCAGTAAACCATTGTATTGTAGATATAGACGAGTGCGTGGGTGGTCCTCATAACTGTCATATAAAAGCAACGTGTCAAAATGAAGAAGGATCTTTTAAATGCAACTGTAATGCAGGATTTAGAGGAGATGGAACAACAAACTGCGAAGGTGGGTAATGCGTCTGCATGAGCTTTCTTTATGTAATGAAAATAAGGGAGGGAGAGGGGTTAATAATTATCCCTTAGATGACTGCTTTGGTCGTTTTCGTGCCCTGTGGAACAATGCATACCTTCCTTCCTGGACCCATTTAGCTTTCAGGTTAAGTTAATTAATTGGTAAGCAACAACGTCAGCCAAGATAGATCTTTCCAGCGACATCTCGTTTTGGATATTCTGACCATTACTAACAGAGTCACACACACACAAAGGTAACATTTTGGGGAAAAATCCACTGTCAATTTCGCTGTTTAGCTACTACTCTTTGAAGATTATGTTTGTCCCTTTTCTAAAAAGCTGGCCACTGACAATTCCTTGCAAATGAAAGACGATAAAGTCGGCAAGAAGACTGCTAATAAAGACTGAAGAAAGGAAAATGAAAAAAAGAGAGCGAGAGAGAAAGATCGAAATAGATTCGCAAAACTGAGTCAAAATTCTTGCTTGTGCGCATGCGTCAAAACCAAAAAAAAGCTGTTTAATTAAGCCCTATTAGTCGGAAAATTTGCCTTTTTTTGTTGCAAAACTCATTTTTAGCCATTCTTATGCTAATTAGCAGAAAACCAGTCCAAAGAAGAGGAATTGGTGAAAAATGCGGTTTTTCGCTACTCTCCGGCCGTCACCAAAATTGTTAAACTTTCAGAAATTTGGAAAATATTGGATTCTACTTTTTATTCTCCTTTTCTTGTTCTCAGCCTCCTCACGGTCAGTGTAACGAGAGTTGCCTGCGAAGGATGCTAGTTTTGAGGGTTTCTGGAAATAAAATACATGAAGAGATAATTAGTAGACAAAAACCGGATAGTTCACCACCACTACAAGGTACCCTGAGTTAATCAGCGGACTAACTGGTTGATGTATATACCTCTACCCATCCTTGTTTCTTCCATTCTCAATTCAACTCCATTTCCCATTTAGGGCAAGATATTGAGTTAGGGGAGGGGTAGGTGGTCAGTTTCGTAGAATATTATGTTGACAGGCGATTTCAATGCTAGAACAGGCTCTGCTCTAGATTTCGTTGACCTTGATCAAAATATTCATATACCCGGCGATGATCTCTTTCCTAAGCGCAACCTAAGAAAAAGGAGAAATTACGACACCCATATAAATGAGCACGGTCAGTCATTACTAGACATTTGCAAGTCATGTGACTTACGAATCGTAAATGGGAGGACGACAGGAGACTCCTTTGGTAACATTACTTATCATTCTCCAAAAGGAATCAGCACCGTAGACTACTTCGTTGTTAGTCATGAAATATTAAGCTTGACGGAAAATTTTATTGTCAAAGAACCAACTATTTTCTCGGATCACTCTCAACTTATCTGTTGGCTGAATATTTCCCCATCAATCTCCCCTCAAACAAATACTCCTCCGCAAGCAAAAGCATTTGATCTTCCTAAACAATTCGTCTGGAATGAAACTTCTAGAGAACATTTTCTTAATATCTTAAAACAAGATAAATTCCTCTCACGATTAAATCTATTTGAAAATACTAATTTTGCCATGGACAGTGAAGGCATTGACTCTGCTACGGAACATTTTACAAACATTTTAACGGATATATGCGCCTGTTCTCTCAGATTAGCTTGTACACAAAAGAAACCAAAAAAGCATAAATTATGGTTTGATAAGGACTGTGCCCTTCTAAGGAAAAATTTAAGGGGACTCTCTAACAAGAAACATAAAAAACCTTATGATGAAAGTCTCAGACACGACTATCACAGCGTGCGTAAAAACTTTAAGAAATTGGTTAAACACAAAAAAGCAAAATTACTAGATTATCAAGTTGAGGACCTCATACAAAACAAAGACAGTCAGAAATTCTGGACTTACCTCAAATCTTTAAAAGAAAAACAACGCTCCCCTCTAACAAAAACGATATTCCAGCTGACAGTCTATTTAGCCATTTTAAACGCTTACATTCGGTTTCAGACCCCCTTCTTTTTATTCAGATCCTGTTTCCTTTAAAGGAAGACATTTCCAGTTTAGAAGAAACGAAAAACATTCACGACTACTTAGATAGCCCTATTTCAATTAATGAAATAGAAACTACGGTGAAATCACTTAAGTCAAGGAAAGCTCCGGGACCTGACAAAATTCGTAATGAAATGTTGAAAGCCGGCGTACAATTCTTGAAAACCGCACTCCAAAAATTATTTAACCGTATACTCCAAAGTGGTTTTTACCCTAGCTCTTGGTGCGAAGGAATAATAACCCCTATTTATAAATCTGGAAACAAGCAAGACCCGGGAAATTATAGAGGTATATGTATAAATAGTTGTCTCGGAAAGCTTTTCACTTCAGTACTTAATACCAGACTGAAAAATTTTGTAATCGATCAAGACATATTGCATGAAGCTCAAATAGGTTTTTTACCGAATCATCGTACAACTGATCACATATTTACCTTAAGAACACTAATCGATAAATACGTTAATCAAACTACAAAAGGAAAATTATATACCTGCTTTATTGATTTCAAAAAGGCTTTTGATTCGGTTTGGCATGATGGCTTATTCTATAAACTCCTACGGTACAAAATTGGGGGGAAATTTTATGATTTAATAAAGCACCTTTATTCAAAAACTAAATGCTCCATAAAGTTTTCCGATTGTCAACGAACGGAATTCTTTAACTATTGCAAAGGGGTTAGACAAGGTTGTATCCTTTCTCCTATGCTTTTCAACCTATATCTAAATGAAATCCCTTTTTTACTTGACCGACAAGACACAGACCCTATTATTTTACCAAATGGAACTCATCTGAACTGTTTATTTTATGCAGATGATCTTGTTCTAATTTCCCATTCAGCCGAAGGACTTCAAAAAGCGCTTTCTGTGCTCGCTGAATATTGTAACAAATGGTTGCTATCTGTTAATTCAAAGAAAACTAAAGTTCTGATTTTTCAAAAGAAATGTAGAAAATCAATCCTTAACAAATATTGTTTTCAGATAAACAATGACAAAATAGAAATTGTTAACAATTATACCTACCTCGGAATCAATTTAGCTACAAATGGGAACTTCAATGTATGTAAAATAAACTTAAAAGAAAAAACACGACGATCGTTCTTTGCGATACGACGCTACCTTGATTTCTTGAAACTACCAATTGACATAACCAATAAACTCATTAATTCGCTTTTCCTCCCCATTCTTTTATATGGATCTGAAATCTGGGGCATATATACTAAAGATGATTTTAACGCCTGGGAAAAAGACATAATTGAAAAAACGCATATATATTTTTGCAAACAGTCCTTAGGAGTAAATAAACAATGTCCAAACGTCGCTGCTAGAAATGAACTCGGTAGATTACCGCTGAAATTAACTATAGATACCTCAATTATTAAATTTTGGATTCATTTACAAAATATGCCAGATAAAAACATAGCAAAACAATGTCTACAACTCTCCCAGGAAATGGCCGATAACAACCAGCCAGGTTTGATGCAGAAAATAAAAACTATATGTAGCAAGTACAACGCAACCGCCATAACATTAAATGAAAACAACGAAAAAGTCTTCACCTCTTACATCAAGCAAAACATCAATAATGCTCTAACTGAGCATCAACTTACCCTCCTTAAAACAAATAGAAAATTGAATTTCTATACTACCTTTAAGAACGATAATAAAAAAGCAGAATTCTTAAATATGATTAAAAACCCACTTCACAAAACAGCACTCAATAAATTTCGACTAGGAAATCATCGATTACATATTGAAACAGGCAGACACACAGTACCTAAAACTCCCGAAAATTTAAGAATATGTTATCTATGTCAGACAAATGAAGTTGAAAATGAACTTCATTTTCTATTCTTCTGCAAACTTTATGACAATTTACCTTTAAAATTCTTCAGTGAAATATCTAATAGATATACACTTTTCAAGGACTTAGATGTGACTTCAAAACTTTTATTTCTCTTTAATAGTATAGATCCCTCTGTTTGTAGATCAATTGCTTCTTTTGTTTTTGAATGTATGCGTTACAGACATGATATGTTATTTCAGAAAAGAATATAATCTTTTATTTTGCTATATATTTATAAATAATATATTTGTATTTTATTCATAAATATTAAATAGGTAATGCCATGTATAGATATGGAAATACCTTAATAAATTGTTGTTGTTGTTGTTGTTGTCATACTGATCCAGTTAACTATTGTATTGTAGATATAGAC
Source organism: Porites lobata (assembly GCA_942486035.1). Classification (NCBI taxonomy): domain Eukaryota; kingdom Metazoa; phylum Cnidaria; class Anthozoa; order Scleractinia; family Poritidae; genus Porites; species Porites lobata. Next base: position 1,657,145 of record CALNXK010000127.1, read on the forward strand.
GAGTGCGCTGATGGTCTTCATAACTGTCATATAAAAGCAACGTGTCAAAATGAAGAAGGATCTTTTAAATGCAACTGTAATCCAGGATTTAGAGGATTTAGAGGAGATGGAACAATGAACTGCGAAGGTGGGTAATGCGTCTGCATGAGCGTTCTTTATGTTATGAAAATAAGGGAGGAAAAGGGGTTGACCCTTCGACGACTGCTTTGGTCGTTTTCGTTCCATGTGGAACGATGCATATCTTCTTTCCTGGACCCATTTAGCTTTCAGTTGAAGTTAATTAATTGGTAAACAACAACGTCAGCAAAGATAGATCTTTCCAGCGATATCTCGTTTTGGATATTCTGACCAATCTTAACAGAGTTACACACAAAAGAAAGATAACATTTTGAGGAAAAATTCACTGCCAATTTCGCTGTCTACCTGCTACTCTTTGAAGATTATATTTGTCCCTTTCCTAAAAAGCTGGCCAGCCACAATTCCATGCAAAAAAGGACGATAAAGTTGGCAAGAAAACTGCTAATAGAGAAGAAAAGCAGAAGCAAAGATAAAAAGAAAGCGTGAGAGAAAGATCGAAATGGATTGGCAAAAAAAGTCCAAACTCCGGCTTGTGCGCGTGCGTGAAAAACAAATCGAAATATTTGCCTTTTTTGTTGCAAATCTCATTTTTAGTCGTTCTTATGCTAATTAGCGGAAAACCGGCCCAAAAGAGGAATTGGTGAAGAATGCGGTTTTTCGCTACTCGCCGGCCGTCACGAAAGGGTTAAATTTATAGAAATTTGGAAAATATAGGATTCCACTTTTTTTGTCCTTTTCTTGTTTTCAGTCTCCTTTGCGAAGGAGGCTAATTTTGGGGGTTACTGGAAATAAAAATATGGAGAGAATAATTAGTAGACAGAGACCAGATAGTCCACCACCACAACAAGGTACCCTGAGTCCATCAGCGGACTAACTGGTTGATGTGTACACCTCTTCCAATCCTTGTTTCTTCCATTCCCAATTCAACTCCATTTCCCATTTAGGGTAAAATCCCGAGTTTGGAGAGGGATAGGTAGTCAGTTTTGCAGAATCTCATACTGATTCAGTTAACCATTGTATTGTAGATATAGACGAGTGCGTGGATGGTCTTCATAACTGTCATATAAACGCAACCTGTCAAAATGAAGAAGGATCTTTTAAATGCAACTGTAATCCAGGGTTTACAGGAGACGGAACAACAAACTGCGAAGGTGGGTAATGCGTCTGCATAAATGCTCTTTATACCTCGATATATTTGACGCGGCAAGCGAGAATAAATTGATGAACTTCTCTGCAGTTTCTATCAGCAATGTTGCAAAACAAGTTGTGCGTTTTTTGTTGCCCGCTTTTTCAGTGCCTTTAATTATTTGAGTTTTTATAGATGTCATGAATTATGCACTTAAATTTTCTATATATGTAAATAGGGTAAATGAGTTTGCCATTTAGTCATTTGTCGCATAGCTATTAAGGCGTTTTACCAAATTTAAACTAAATAGTAAAAGCATAATTTCTGGTACCCACAGAGCGGCTTTTCTATCCGTAAGTATGTATCATGGGCGGATCCACACCTTTAGATAAGGGGGGCGGGGGCGGTCATCCAGACCCTGAGATAAGTGGGGGGGCGGTCTCCCAAAAAATTTTTTCGGCCCTTCTGGCTTCATTTTCGTCGAAAAATAAAGGTGGGCCCGGGCCCCCGGGGCCCCTCCCCTGGATCCGTAACTGCGTATGTAGGTGGCCTGGATTGTGGAGACTTGGTTTGTAGTAGAGGCTCAACCCTTTAAGTCCCAATGGTGACCAACATCAATTTTCTCCTAAAGATATCGATACATTGTCAAGAGATTAGATTATGAGAATTGATAAAATGATCACCAAAGAGAAAATGCCTTGATCTTTTATGAAATTCTCTCAACTAATTCTTTAAGAAAATGTATAGAGATCACTTTGGAGAATTTGTATGTGGATATTGGGACTTAAAGGGTTAAGGCAACTTGGAAATGGCCCATTCTAATTTAAAACTCAGTTGGAATTCTTTTTTTTCTTAGATGTCAACGAATGCAATGAGGACCTTCACAATTGCCATAGCGACGCAAATTGTGAAAATACTGAAGGCTCGTATAATTGTACTTGCAGACCAGGATACACTGGAGACGGATTTAATTGCCGACCAGAAGAGACTTCTACTACTACTACTACCACTACAGCTACGGCCGCCGCCAGCCGACGCCGAAGCCGCCGCCGCGTATGGGGTTGAAAACTGGATGATCATGAGTGACCAGCCACGAATATCTTGCCGTCGGAGGACTCTTGCATCGTTCTCTGTTTTTTTTTATTTTTAATTGTCCTACTAGACGCACTTTGCAAGGCATTTTTAGCAATATTTTTGTCTCCCAATGAAAAAAAAAAAAGAAGAAAAATATGACATTCAATTCGGATTCAACGGCCCATCGATGTCAGAGGTGCAAACCAGTTTTTGTTTCATCGGCGGGAAAAGCTCCAATTTATAATGTGGATTTGGCAGTAAAAAGGCCCGCTGAAACGCACTTCCGGCAAATATGCATACTCCACGACCCACAAAGTAAACTCGTCAGTGAGACGAACTGACAAATGTCCTTTTATTTCGATTTTCGCCCTATTTTGAAACAACTGGTCCAAATTGATTCAATGTTCTCTTTAAAATACTTTTGCCGTCGAAATTTATCGCCAAAAGCATTTCTTGATCGCAAAAACGGCCGCAAAAACAGTAAAAGAGCGCCCGCTAGGTTTGTCTCGTTGATTACGACATTGCGGATACTATCAGATATACACAAATATATATAAGAGCCACCAGAGTTAACAGGCCGCTATGATCCACGCGCGACAAAATTATAAACCTTCGCTACACGAGGAATCAAGGAATAGCTCTTGGTAGCCTGCGGGATCGTTAGCGCGAACAAAGTTAGAGGAGCTGCGAAGCCGTGCGGAGAAAGGGGAGGGAACAATTTGAAATCACTTTGGCGCTCCCTTCTCGCGGCAAAAACAATTCCGCCGGCTACGCAGGCTAGGTAGTTTTGAAAAACTTTAGGTTGTTTGATATTGATTGCATATGCCTCCTCGTATACAAGCCAAGGAAAGATCAGAGGCACCCAACCACCGTTTTCTCCGAAATGCTCTTCAATCAAAGAATTTAAAGCTGAGTAGGAACATAAGCTAACATAGTTAATCAAAGTGGAATGATTGGGAAACCCTTTGTTATAGGTTTTTGTTCGCTTTTTTGGACCTGACCGTGCACAACGTTCAATAGCATTCCTATCATTTTGAAGTTAGTGACCAATAGAAACATTGCATTAATTTATTCAGTCAGAATTTGTGAACAGGAAACAAAGGATTGTGCACGGTCAGGGAGCTTCCAACATAACCTACAGCACCATTGTTTTCAACTTTTGTGTTTGCTGGGTTTCCTAACCAGTCTCCTCTACTAACTATGGTGGGAACAAACATAACATTTTCTTTATAATATGTGCCAAAGTTTAATTCAAACTATTAACTTTCTATTAACTTTTTAAAAAGTGCATACCTTCATAAACTTTGCCCATGTCTTTTACCTCAATAGCTGTTGTTTATGAATTTGCTTAAAACGTTTACCACAAAACGTTAGGCAGAAAATATAGAAAGAGAATTGCTTGCTAAAGAAGTCATGTAAAACAACAAAATAAAATACATTATTGACACCCATCTCCCAGTCTCTAAAAAGTTATTTGCAAGCAAAGAAGTAACCATAGAAAACCCAAACCTGCGTACCTCGTTGTGGATATTTCTGAAACCAATCTAAATCAGTACAGAATATTATAATCGATTTATAGATACTTTTAATTGCAAGCTTGAATGCACAGTAGTTATGCTAGGAATTTTTCTGTTTGCTGTGTTCAGATAATATTGACATTTCTTATGTTGGATCGATAAAAATGGAATTTTGCAAGATCGAAACAGTTTAATGAAACGTTATAAAAAAAACTTTCACTTGCCTGAAATTCGATAGTAAGCATAAGATATTAATTTGTAACAGTGCTAAACATGTAATCTTTGATTTAACTTAACAATGAAATGCTGTTTGATTGACCTAAATCATGTCGAATTTTCTGTGCTACTCGCTATAAGTTAACCTATATACTTCCTATAGTAAGTTTCCGTTTTTGTATCGAGCATTTCTCCACGGTCCAACAGACACGTTATTGATAGGGTCTTCGTTTTGTAGTTATTTTCAGGACACGTTATTGACAGGGTCTTCGTTTTGTAGTTATTTCCAGGACACGTTATTGATAGGGTCTTCGTTTTGTGGTTATTTCCAGGGCACGTTATTGATAGGGTCTTCGTTTTGTGGTTATTTCCAGGGCACGTTATTGATAGGGTCTTCGTTTTGTAGTTATTTCCAGGGCACGTTATTGATAGGGTCTTCGTTTTGTAGTTATTTTCAGGACATGTTATTGATAGGGTCTTCGTTTTGTAGTTATTTTCAGGGGTTCCTGGGTAAAAATGATTTCTGAAGGGTTCATAAGAGACACCTTCGAATTGGGAGGGGGGAGTGTGGGTAGTAAATAGAAAGGTCCAATTTGCGCTAGACTTAAACTACAACTTACAAACGTTACGACTGTATTTAAAACGTTCCAAAAAGGAGAGTGTATAGAAAAATCGACGACTCTTTTATTTTTTTGGCGGCGAGGATGAACAACGTGCGCAAACAATTGAAAACTAGTAACTTGTCAGCGGAGAACTTTAAGAGCACGTAACATGGGTCGACACCTGAGCCCGCAACATGGTCATGTGATACCTACGATCTAATTGTACTAACTGAAACGCATTTGGACCATTCGATTCTTGACTCCGAGATTTTTCCCTCTCACTATACTGTTTTTAGAAAAGATCGTAAGATTAATGGCCGTCATGGCGGTGGTGTACTCATTGCGGTACGTGATTACATTACTGTTTCTCTTCGTCCGACTCATCCGTGCGACTCTGAAATGCTTTTTATTGATGTGCTCTTATCTTACAACCGACGGATAACTATCGGCGTGTTTTATCGACCCCCGGGAAGTGATATTAAGCCTTTGGAAGACCTTCAGACCTTTATTCAAGGACTTGATTCAACCGCGGATTTAATTCTGGTTGGAGATTTTAACTTGCCGGAGATCGAGTGGTCATGTAATAGAGCTTTACAACAATCTCACAATCACGCCCTTTTAATTGATATAATTCAGGACAATTTCTTAACACAGCTGGTCAGTGAGCCTACAAGGAACCAAAATATTCTAGACTTGTTAATCACATCCTCGCCAGATATCATTGATCGTCTTGTTGTTGGCGATTGCTTCTCCGACCATAACTCTCTTAGTTTTGAGATCTTAAGATCACCCTACACCCAGCGTAAATCTCGGAAATGTTTCTATTCATATGGCAAAACTGACTGGGCACACCTAAAGATGTTATTGGCTTGCATTCCTTGGAACTGTGCTTTTTTCGATGATGACATTGAATACAACTGGTCTTGCTGGAAAGATCTTTTATTTACGGCTATGGATGAATGCATACCCGTGCGCCGGGGCAAGAAAAAATGTAATGCACCTTGGATAACAAAGGATCTTATTAGGTTGTGCAGAAAAAAGAAATTGTTGTATAACAAAGCGCGAAAAAGCAGCAATCCAGCCCTTTGGGAGAAGTACAGAAAACTGAACAATGTCGTGAAAAGAGAATGTAACTTAGCTCGATGGACGTATATCAACAATATGGCCTCTGATATTGCAGTTTCTGGTAATTCCAAGCCTTTCTGGAATTATATTAAAAGCAAACGTAACGGTACGAACACTCTGGTATCTTTAAAGGTTGGTGACAAAGAACTGATTGACGATGAGAGTATTGCTAGTAGTTTTAATTCCTATTTTTCATCTGTTTTTACCTCCGAGGACTTCACCAACTTGCCTTCTTTAGAGCCTTTAGTTTGTGAGAAACTTAATTATATTTCCTGTACTACTGAGGAAATTTTAAAGCATCTTAAGTCTCTTAAAACGAACAAGTCCCCGGGTCCAGACAGAATTTCACCAGTAATTTTAAAATCATGTGCGTTCGAATTGGCGCCCTCGATCTCATTTCTGGTTAACAAATCTTTCCTGCTGGGCCATTTGCCCGAAGATTGGAGATCAGCTGACATTGTCCCACTTCATAAGAAAGGTTCTAAACACTTGAGGGAGAATTATCGTCCAATTTCGCTTACATCCATGATATGCAAAATCAGCGAAAAAAATCGTACGCGATAGGTTAACGTCATTTTGGCAAGACCATAACGTGATAAAACAAAACCAATTTGGTTTTTTGCAGGGTAGGTCTACTGTGACCCAATTACTCTCTACTTTTCATGACTTCGCCAAATCTAGGAATTCATCTGTAGCAACAGATGTTGTATTTCTTGATCTCGCAAAGGCTTTTGATAGTGTTCCTCATGAGCGTCTACTCATAAAGTTATATAGCCTCGGTATTGAGAGTAAACTTCTTAACTGGTTGAGGCATTTCCTCACGTGTAGAAAGCAACGAGTTGTTGTAAGAGGGACTTTTTCTGATTGGGCACCTGTGATATCTGGTACCCCACAGGAACTATTCTTGGTCCAATTTTATTCCTATCATATATAAATGATATCGTTGATAGTGTCTCTTCAAAAATTAAATTATTTGCGGATGACACTAAGATTTACAGAGAGCTTCGCAACCCTAGTCTCGATGAACAATACCTTCAAACTGATTTGAATAATCTTGGTAAATGGGCGAAAAAATGGCAACTTCGTTTCAATGAGGAAAAGTGTGAAGCAATGCGAATAACGCATTCTCGTGACAAATCGACTACGAATTATAAACTAGGTACGGCCTTAAAAGATGTCAAGAGCTTTAAAGATCTTGGAATTATTATATCAAAAGATCTTACTTGGAGTGAACATATTAGTACCATGGTGAATAAGGCGAACCAAGTCCTAGGGCTAATAAGACGGTCTGTTGGAACAGCTAATACAACAACTTTTTCATTGCTTTACAAAACATTGGTCAGACCACTTCTAGAGTATGCTGCTCCAGTCTGGAACCCATATCTTGTCAAAGATATTCATGCAATAGAGAGCGTGCAAAGACGCGCGTCAAGATTAGCTCTTAGGCAAAAAAGAGGTGATATGTCTTATGAAGAGCGTTGTGACTCGTTACATTGGCCATCTTTGTCCAGTCGTAGGACATATTCCTCTCTTGTTGAATGTTATAAGATCGTGTTTGGCTTATCACACTTGGATTTTGAGGAATTCTTTCAATTCGCAAAAGTCAAATCCACTAGGGCAAATCACTCGTATAAGCTTTATTGTAAATTATCTAGAATCAACTGTTTTAAATATTTTTTTTAACAATGTAATTAGTTACTGGAACAATTTACCTAGTAATGTTGTTGAAGCCGGTTCCCTTGAACTTTTTAAATGTAAACTCAAATCCTTTTTAAAGTTGTAATTTTTATTGTAATTTTTATTGTAATTTTTATTGTGTGTTGTTTTTAGGAGAGTTTTATTCATAGGGTTAACCTCTAGACTCTCCCTTTCAAATTCATGTGGTCATTATGAGTTTGAATAAACATGTATGTATGTATGTATGTATACCCTGTCAGCGGATACCCTGTTTTGACAGCTGTCAATTGACCACAACATGCGATACCAAGTTGCAGGCTCCAACACTAGCTGTAAAGTTTGACAGCGAAAACGTTACTATTAAAAAGACTTCGCTTTTTTTCAAACTTTGTCGCGATTATTCCGGTTCGCTTAAAATGTCAACTGTAATTTAATTTTTCCTGGAAAATGAATTCTTGAAGACCGAACCCAAGTATAGAAGGAGAAAGAAAAGTTGGTGGCATTGTGTTTACATCCTCCATAAAACGTCCCTTGAGGGAATTTTACGAAGTCATGTAGTTACGGCAAAGAAATGGACAAAAAATTGCGCAGCACGTGCAAAGTTGTTGTTTTGATTAACCTATTGCTTTTATGACGTTCTCGCTGCAGCCGTCGCCGTTGTCCTTGCTAGAGCTCCCTAATCACTGTGTCCTTTATTTGCTTTCTTTTACGCCGTGAGTTCCAGAACCTGCCATCGGTGGTTGAATTCAAAACGAAGATGAGATCTGATCGGAAGCCTCACAACTCCTATGCGTTTTTACGACCAAGCAAAAACGAAGTTAGAGCCTAATCGCAGGTTTAAGCCAAGGACATTTGAAGATAGACTTAAAAATGTTCCGATCTGACCACCTGTCCGTTTCAAAATTGCTCCTAAGCACCAAGTTACTAAGTCGTAGGAAAATTTATACCCAATGAAATGGTTTACATCCAAGTGGACAATACTGACAAATTTTCATCTCAACTCTTCGCAATTAAGTCAGTTTTGTTGAAGATAAACATATTTCTAGCTTGCAAATCATGATAGCGATGCTTTAGAGAAAAAAATCGCTAATCGCGTAAGATATTGCTCAAAGGAAACACTGTGAATCTCAGCAACAGAAAGCTGCTTTTTCAGTTAATGAACAAAGTACTGGTCATTTGTTTCTTCATCATCAGTTTGACAATGGTTTTATTGTTATGTTTTTTTTAAAAGAATTTCTCATCAAACTCAATTGCGGTTTTTCCTTAGACTATGTTACCACCATACTCGATAGCTTTTGCGCCGGTACGAAAACCAAATCGGATAGGGGACGGTTATTTCGGCGAAATTTCTGTAGCGGAGCGGTACCGATCTCTAAAGTGGAAAGCTACATATCGTATAGGTGTCCATACTATAGTGTGAATATGGGCTTAAATTACATTGAACAGCTGCATAACCGGGTGATAACGTTTAATTAATTTGGCCTTTGATTTGGAAGGTCATTAGAAGTCCTACTTGTTCACATGGCACTTCATTGAGATAATTCTTTTTTTTTGTTTGTTTGTTGAATAAAGGCGTTAAACTGAGTGGGCGACATTCTACAGATTTGCACTTGTAACTAGAATCTCGTGCAGTTATCGTCCCGGCAATTTGTGGCCGGGCTAAAAATCAGTCTCCCTTTCCGTATGGGCATTAGTTCAAAATATCATGTAGGTATAATGTGGAAAACCGTAAGAGATCTTTTGTAAGTTTCTTTTTTTAATCCACCGCAGCATGGCAAAGTGTTGCTTTCCTTGCTTAGTTCTATTATGTAGATTTACCTTACACACTCCTTTACGTTGCATGAGTTGGTTACTTACGCCAGGTTGACTACGGTACAGACATGCTCACTTAAGTAGATTTTAAAAGTCTTGGGAAAGTACTCATAAAGTTGAAAGCAGAATTTATCAGTTTGATATGCCTCTCTTTTTGAACGACAGCTTATTGCGTTTTGATTCAATCTAAGCTGAAGAAGACCCAAGTAGCTCAGTGCAAGCCTTCAACATCAATGGCTGGTCAACCTGTTTTCGTTCTGTTTATAAGTTTTCTGATGTTCCACAAACGTGTTGCTCAGCATTGTGGTACAAACAGTTACTCCATTTATCAAATGATGCTCAAAGGACACACCTACATGAGAATCAAGGCCAGGCCAGGCTCACTTGACTGTAAACAGGCCTGTGACTCTGATGTCAGATGCCAGAGCTATAACTACGTCATGTTCCAAGACATATGTGAGTTGAATACCAGAACCAAAGAGGCCAGGCCAGACGATTTTATCAAGAGTAGTGACAGATATTACGTAACAAAAGCCCCATACAGAGGTAGGGAAATTCAAACCGAAATACATTTATTTTTAAAACCACGCGTTCATGTAACTAATATGGAAGAAGCAGAGAACTGAATCTCGCATTCGCATTGGCAGTCGTTGGAACATCTTTGTCAATGTTCGGAATGGTCAAGATAATTCAGTTATTTATTGTATCAATCACCAGTCGTCGGTAAATCTTCGGAAATTCAAGTTAGATAGTAAAGAAAACCTCAATCAAAGAACTCAAAACTTTAAAAAATATTGAGGCAAAGGGAAATAAAAGCAGTATAAATGCTGAAAACGGTATAAATTGCCCAGAAATAGCAAAAAAGCGCACAAAATTGAACATGAATTTAATTTAGCTGTGGTTTGTTTTATCTCCAGGGCGCCTAGGTTCCATTCCCGAGCTTTCTGCTGAATCGTGCGCAGAGATCAAAGCAAGTGAAGGAGAACATGCGGTCAGTGGTGAATACTGGTTGGATCCAGGGGGATCTGGGACCTCACATATTGTACATTGTGACATAAACACGTCAACGCCAAGTAGGTCGTTCTGGTAACTGCACTGGTGTCCTTACCGTCTGTGGGGCGGTAAAACACCTTAAGTAAAGTACTTCAAATATGATTTAGCATGCATATCGCATGCATTACCAAAATTACATGGTTGTCTGCAATATTGTGGGGGAGGGGGAGGGGGAGGGGGAGGGGGGGAATGGGAGAGCCCCCATGTATGAATGCCGAAGGTGTCTGTCTTAGTGTACGTTACGGCTTTTTCTTACCCGCAGAGGTGTCGCTCTATACTGCAAAAAAATCCAAGGGGTTTACGCTTGTGCGAAATGAAACATGTGGTAAATCCACAAATTTACTGCAGTCGATAAGAGCAAACAGAAAATTTCTCATTCAACTGCGTAATGTCTTACCTGAGCCCCCCATACGTACATTGAGAATTGGTCATAGTTCTAAAGGATGCACCATACTAACTATTAACTATGGATCATTGTTTCTGCTTTGCAGTCGCCGACTATTGTAAAAACCACCACTGTCCGAAAAATGCAACATGCACAAACAGTTGCGAGTCTTTCATGTGTAGGTGCAACTCACCGGGGTGGACTGGAGATCAATGCGACAAAGGTATACGCACAGCTGTAGATAATCTATGCTTTATTAAGAAGGATTTGGGGCTAAACAAGGTGAAATTTAGCCGATCCCCCTTTGAATGTTACTTCACTGAAGTGATCCCCCCTAATAACATTTGATGACTTTCGCGATCCCCCCCTCCTCATGTCTTCATTTTCCAAGCGAATTTGAGTGGTCCCCCCTCTGAATCCCTCCAAAGTTTTCAATTATCCCCCCTTTTGGGTTCTCAGTTACGATTGATCCCCCCTTTTGTTTTCCTAAAAATCAAGTGATCCCTCCCAAAATCCCCCCCCCGGGAGATAAATAATGACCGGTCCTTTGTACCTTTAACCATAGTCAGTAGAGGAGACTGGTTAGGAAACCCGGCAAACATCAAAGTTGAAAACAATGGTGCTGCAGTTTTTGTTGGAAGCTCCCTGATCGTGCACAATCCTTTGTTTTTTGTTCACAAATTATGACTGAATAAATTAATGCGATGTCTCTATTGGTCAGTAAGTTCAAAATGATGGGAATGCTATTGAACGTTGTGCAATGTCAGGTCCAAAAAGCTAACAAAAACATATAACAAAGGCTTTTCCAACCATTCGACTTAAATTAACTATGCTTTAACCAAACGTTTCCTTGCTTTTTCTGGTCAGTTTAAGTGGCTTTTGGTCGCGTTTTTTTACAGTTTGTACTCAGAGTTAGTAACACACTAGAAGTATTAATTTATTAATTAGTTATTCACAATAAACCGGTATTGACATACAGTACGTTTGGGCTGCCTGTGATGCCAGAGGGCTTCTCATTTATATGAGCTGCACAGACATGTGAGGGCAATAAGGGTATCGTTAATTTTTTTAGCCTTTTTGGTCTGAAATTGGGTGTAGTTTTTTAACCGTTTGGGTTTGAATAATTAGTAAAAATCTTTTCTTCTCTCTAGAACTAGGGACAGCGGTTCAGGTGCAGACAACTGAAAAAGGGAAGAGAAAATTCAAGATGTTGGTCTTAAATTGTGTGGGCGTATCGGAACGCATGTTTCCTACCCTTTTTCGACCCTTATTTCTTTTACTTCCAATTCATCCTCATTTCCCCAAGAAGCCACCGGGCGCCCGTTTCTCGAAAGTCCGCGGTTAGTAACTTTTCGGTACCGGAAAGCTGTTTCAGTGTATGCTAGCCGTGTTTACATTCAAGATCAGCGTTAATAGTTTTGAAACTGATATGATGAAACTACCATGTTTCTAAAGAGGCGAATTGTATTGTAGATATAGACGAGTGCGAGGATGGTCTTCATAACTGTCATACAAACGCAAAGTGTCAAAATGAAGAAGGATCTTTTAAATGCAACTGTAATCCAGGATTTGCTGGAGACGGAACAACAAACTGCGAAGGTGGGTAATGCGTCCCCATGAGCGCTCTTAATACCACGATGCATTTGACGCGGAAAGTGAGTAGAAATTGTTGTGCCTCACTGTCGGCAGCCTCCCAAGCAGCTGGTTTTCGCTCCTTCCCAACGTGCGCTGACAGAAACGGTTGCGAGGGAGACTACTCTATCCGTATTAATTCCCATAAAATGGAAGTCGTGACGATCGCTGTTGATAAATCGACGATCTTAGAAATTAGAAAGACGATCGCATTGCTCTTCCAATCAAGTTTAACAGCGTTAGTAGGTGCGATTATTAAAGCCAAAGGAATCTACTAAAAAACTGAAGTGTGCTACGGTTTCAGAATTTTTGTTTTGCATATTAAACGTGATGTTGTTTTTTAATTTTCTCGTTTGTTTTGTCTTTAATACGATGTCGTGGTTGCACAAACTCGCTAGCAGCGTAACCATCCATGATAGTTCTTGATATGCAACGATTTTCTTGGAAAACCGACGATTTAGTGAAAAACGCGCAACGAAAAATGACGAAAACGACGTCCACAGGTAACCCAGTAACCCATAGAGAGGTCAGTGGAACCGTACGTACGTGTTTAGGCGGCCAGCAATGAACTCACTTTGAAGAGGCTAACGGTAACTCCGTCGGAAATAGATCATTCTAGTTTAAAATTTTGCTGGAAATTTTTTTTCAGATGTCAACGAATGCAAAGTGGACCTTCACAAATGCCACAGCGACGCGAATTGTGAAAATACTGAAGGCTCATACAATTGTACTTGCAAACCAGAATATATTGGCGACGGATTTAACTGCCGACCAGAAGGTGGGTTAATAAATTTCATTTGATATAGGCCACTTCAAAGTTAAAGTCTTATCTAGGACGGTGTTCTGTACTACATTTTCGCTTCTTTTATGGGAAATCCCGGGTGGTTTGTGTAAATAGTAGGCACCCCGGGTAAAAATTCGTCCCCCCCAACCAGTCCCAGAGTTCAATTCGACACAACCGCGTCCCAGTCTTATAAGCGCAAAGTCAAAGTTGCAATAAACACGACTCAGTGTTTCAGTTTAAATCAATAACCAGGAAAAGAGTTGAAAGACCTCTTACAGAATTGATGTGCCACGGTGTATTTTTTAACCTGCATGCTTAGCCGGCAGGATCGTTAGTGCGAATTAACAAAGTTAGAGGAGCTTTGATGGAGAATGGGGAGAAGACGCTTTGAGATCCCTTTGGCGCTCGCTTCTCGCGGCAAAAGTCGCCTAAGCTCTCACAAGCGCAAAAACAATTCCGCCAGCTATACATATCTCTCCTCGTAAACAAGGAAAGATGATAGCCGTTTTAGAACCGATTCAAGGCCGCTTACCAAACGTTAAAACTGGACTACCGGACCTATAAAGTCATTCTGAAAAAGAAATAGAGGCATTTCTCGAGAGTTTTGGTTAAATCCTGTCATTGCTGTACATCAGGAATCGGCTGGTCTGGCTTGACAGCCCTAAAAATCCTGAGAAATAATGAAAAACGTTTTACAACTGAACTAATCTGGCCAGAAACGTGTTAATTATCGTAACCGGACTGAAATACACGGATACAAGAGAAGCATATTCTAGTACTTATGTTATGAGGCCGCAATAAATCTTAACTAAATCTTGGCTGGTGAGACCACTTTTCTCTAGAACGCGCGAAGGAAATCGGTAAGTATTTATCCTAAATCCGCGCCTGTTGTGGTTCAAATTTATCCCTGGTTTAAAAATTAGCTCCTTTGTTTCGAATAGCCTGTTTTCTTAGGGCGAAGGAAGAAATTTCGAGGATACGCGCGCGCACTCACGAGGGGAGAAAAACAGAGGAGGCTCCTCTCCCCTTCGCGTGTTCTCCTCAATCGAGCGCTCTACAAAAAATTTACCGAAAAAAACAAAAAACAAAAACAAAAACAAAAAAACCAAGCGCGCCTTCCACGTACGAGGCAGTGTTGAGGAGCGTGGAGGCAGCGTGGCGGAGCGGTTGGAGCGCTGGACTTGTAATCCGGAAGCCCTGAGTTCAAGCCCCACCCTGACCGCTAGCTGGATTTGTTCACGAGTCACGAGTCCCGAGTCCCGAGTCCCGAGTTCAAGTCCTCCGCCACGCTTGTAAATGGCCAGCTTAGACTAACTGGTTCGCCTCCTACCAGTTGGGATTCTTAAACATATTTTGTTCTATTTGAATTATTGTTTCGTTATTATTATTATCATTACTGTTTCAAACCGTGGTTATTGAAGTGGAGTGGTTATGAAACCCGTTAGACTCTTTTGTTGAAGGTTTTGGTTAGCTTTGTTGGACCTGACGTGCACAACGTTCAATTCCTATCATTTTGAACTCACTGGCCAATAGAAACATCGCATTAATTTATTCAGTCACAATGTGAACAATTAAAAAACAAAGGATTTTGCACGGTCAGGCCGAGCTCCAACATAAACTAAAGCACCGTTGTTTTCAACTTTGATGTTTGCCGGCTTTTATAACCAAACTCCTCTACTAACTATGTTCAAATTCATTGAGTTGACATGCATTACCATACCCTTTGTTTGCGTTTTTCATTCTTGATAACACTGTTTTAGAATGTCAAAACTACCTCAAACTGACGGACTCGAGGAGAAATTCACAGACACTTTGGACTTTATGCGATAATGAACTTGTACCTAACTGGTACCGTTTCACGAACGACGCAGGAACAACAATGCGTACTTCTTGTCCTGCCATGGACGCCTGCGGAACAGTTAAGCCTGGTTGGCTAGATGGAGATCATCCTTCAGCGAGCGATGGCAGAGTAACAAGAAAGGTCTGTTTCAAAGATGTTGTCGGTGTGCAGCCGAACTGTTGCCATTCCTCGGCTTTTATAAAAGTAAGAAACTGTAGTTCTTACATCGTTTATTATCTTAACGGCACAGCGACTACATGTCCCGCCGCCTATTGTGGTAGTAACTGAATCGTGTTAATTGAAGCACAGGGCACCCATGCTCACAACAGACTCCTCCAAGGAAAAAGGCTTTGCATGGGAATTTATGTTGAGTTCGATTAATCTGTGAAAATGCACATTAACAGTCATTTTAATGCACATACCTTATCAAGAGATGTCGTTGTGACGTTTTCTTTCTGTTTAGAGTGATTTTACTTGAATCGTGAAACATGCTAACAAATAGTGCAAAATAGCAAGAGGTAAACAAAAGAAGACAACGGCCTATTTCACGGGTTAAGTAAAATCACTCTACTGCCCTATGAATGCTATTTTGGCAAGTTTCTATTTTTTTCTTTCAGGTTTCTCACCTACTGAGAAGCCGAATTTGTTTCCATGTATTTTCGAACTTATGATACAATTCCGATACAATAATAACTTGGCCTCGAGGAGACTGTTGTGAGCCTGGACTCCCTGTGATTAAACATGAACGAGTGTGCTTTGACCAATCTAAGATAGTCAGTATGTATCTAGTGCTGTCTTTTTGTAGTTTGTAAATAAATTATTTGAGCCGTAATTCACTAGAGTAGTTTTCTGTTATATTGTATCCTTTTCGTTTTTGCAGAATAGTGTAAATGTAGTACTGTGGCATGGTATTTTGCAATTTTGAGCTGTAAATTTAGTAGTGAAATTTGTGAAAATTTGTAGAATGGTCAAGTGTGAAAAACAAGTCATTAAAATCCCAAAAAAGTTAATAAGAAAGAGGCAGGAATAATCGTCCGACCTCCTAAATGAGACTCGAGATTAAATTGATCCCTACATCATTAGTCAGGGGCACCCAACGTCAATTTTCGGAAAATATCTGTTCGGAAGGCGATTTGAGATCTAGAATTTTCGGAACATTTTTGGTAAAATTTCTTGCTTGCCTGCCTCTCCTAGGATTTTCGAACGTCTAGAAAATGGTATAACTGACCATTTTTAACGGGTTGTTACCGTAAAAAGGTCACCTAGAATTTGCGGAAACCTTTTTTCTGGCTGAAATTTTCGAAAAGATAAGTTTTGATCCCTATAATTCTCGGATGACTAGACTTTCAGCTAGGAAATCTGAACAGATGAAAACTTTGTAGGGGATAAAAATATGCCTATATCTACCGTTTAAATACTAAAATACGTTTAACAATGCTATGTTTAAGTGGTTTTGAACTATATTCTCGTCGGGTGCCCCTGATTAGAGTAGTAATAGATGTCTAGTAAATTCAAAAGATAAAAATACATATCTCAAGTTAGAAGTTAAACAAATAAAAAAAAGTTAAGAGCTCTTAGAACAATTATTCATCATCTATTTACATCACGCAATTAATATCATAGCTAAAGGTAGGTTTATTCACATAGGACGATCTGAAGCGCTCTGTTGCCACTATAGGATGATAAAAGCATGGTTTTCTTAGCGTGTAATTGGTGAAATTTCTTTCTGATAAAATCTTCCGGCACAAGGGGCGAATTTGTTCTCAATGCCTTTCTAAAAATACGACAATCTGATCTTTCAAGAAGCTCCGTTGCATTCAATTTCCTCGATATATACCCGCGTTTATAGCACTTACCTGGAAAATGGTGTATGTTGTTAAGATCAGAAAAGGAGGCTCCGTACACCGATAAACCATACAAGAAATTAGCCATAACAATTGATTGAAACAGATAATCCAGCTCCTCCTGATTGTACCCCTCTTACCGAAGAGTTCTTACTACGTGCAGGCATTTATTACCCTTAACAAGCTTTTCACGCACGTGACTTGCGTGTTTACAATTGTAGTGGAATATCACACCTAATAGTTTAAGCTCGCTGCATTGCGGAAGGTTATGTATTTTACACAGTTCCTCTAAAAACCCATTTTTACGCATGGTGAGTTCTTTGCTCTTTCCAGGATTACATGACATGGAGTTTTTTTCAGACCAACGTAAAAAATTGCCCACCACTTCCGGTGACTGATCAACTCCATCTTTCCACATCGGGATTACAATATTCGTGTCATCAACATATTTAAAAAGTATGTCAACACCTTCTAATTGAATGTTAAGATCATTCAGGAAAACATTGACAGACTCTTGGGTCATACCCTTGTTGACATCTTTCCATTCTCCGAAGAAGCTGTTATTATATACAACTCTTTGTTGCCAATCAGAAAGACAACTAAGACACCAATTCTGAATATAAGGATTGAGAACATGACTTTTAAGCTTATCAGCGAGTAAGACATGCTTCACTATATCCAAAGTTTTACTTAAGTCCATACTGAAGAGTCTAACCCCTTTGCAAGCAGAATTATCAAGAAAACTAAGAACCCTGTGCTGAATAGTCAATAAAGCATTAGCGCAACAGCCTCCGTCTCTATACGAAAACTGCGAAGGCGCAAGACTATTCTCGGACGACTCCTTGGCGCGGAAAAGATAACCAACCTTTTCAACCAATCTCGCAATAACCGGCGCTACGTTAATATCACGGTAACCGCCGATTATCATTCATTACTAGCGTGACTCATGCTCCAGAGGAAGTCGAAAGCTTGGATTGGCTTAAACGACTTCAACTGATTTAGCAAATCAGTAAACACCGTCACCAAAGATAATCTTGCCTGCTGTCTTATTTCTCACTTAATTCTCACCTACTTTTAAACGTCAAATTAAAAATGACTGCTCAACACGAACACTCCGTCCTGCTTGGTTTTTTTGTTTACCACATTTTGATGTGTTCATTTCTTTGTGAAGGACGGCATAATGAAACTTGCTTTTTAAGTTTTTGCAGTTTTATAACAAAAAGTATTTTAAGCATTGAGAAGTAATACTTGCACAAAGTCTCACTTTAAAAATATGCTTTCTAATTACATGTTTTTACCAGATGCTGCTCTGCCACAAGTTTTTGATGAAAGATCAAAAAATGATTCAAAAAATGAAATTCTGTGTTAGATTTGCCACGAGTAAGAACCTAAGATTTAAGAACCTGTTAGGCTAAAATTTGCAATTTAGACCCCCTCTATATAAGAACCTCTTAAGCCTAAAATTTGGAGAAAGGTTGTTATTTTCAAAAATCATTTAAAAATATTTACTTAAAGAGAAATGGTATAATAAATGTATGATCAATCTGAATGAGTAGTTGCTACATGTCAATTCTAATGTTAAAAATTATGACATGCATATAAAGTTGTTTTGACTCAAGAAATTAAAATTCATGTGAGAATAGATCTCTATTATGGTCATATTAAAATATAAGCAATCATTAGGTATAAAAATTTAAGCGTGCTGATCACTAAAATCTTCTTAGCAACGACATAATTTTTTGCAAGAAATTAAGAACCTATCAAGAACCTAGATAGCCTAAATTTACGTTAACTACCATTTAAGTAGGAACCTGTTTAGGCTAACCCTGGAAAATGTAGGTTCTTACTCGTGGGTTTTTACTGTACTCAAAATGTCCAATTAAATGAAATTCTGGACCACAGGTACAAAACACCAGCCCTTAGACATTAACCCTTCTTGATGCTGGCATGTCATGTTCTGGCATTGCACATTTTGCATTGCTGTAAACACTGTGTGAAACAGTTCAAAGGTACTTTCGGGAGTATAGCATGTGTGTTAAATTGCCAGCAACGTCAGATATCCAGCTGGAATATGTCTTCTACACTAAGGGATATGCTCAACGTTTGTGGGTACCATTATTTTTTTTCCCCATCCTGGGGCAAACCATTGATAGGTGCATAAAACACAAAGCATAATTTAAAAACAGAAAACTTTAACTGAAAAATGTTACGAATTTAAAGAAAACAGAGGAAATCCCCTACCGTAAAGGAGCAGAAAAGTTTGCAACTTGTGCTTTGAAATTTGTTGTTATTTGAGAGGTTCATACTACCTCCAAATTGATATAAAAAACTCGGCTACAGTCAGTTCACGGTCATTCTATGTTTCGTCTGCGTACAGGCGAATTCTGTTGCACCTCGGTTTTAATTTGACTTTGCCTTATAAACTCTTGTCGGCGTGTTAAAAGAAAGCTGTGCTCCAGTCAACTGCCTTTAGAGCATTTCAATATTAGAAACTCTTCCTCGACTACTCAGAGTATGTAATACTTCGCCATGCTCTTCGGTCTTTTCTTTCACGTACGGTTGTGTCCTGTCGCCGGTTGACCGCGGATAGCGTTCGGCCATTGCCTCGTGTGCGCTGGTGACCAGCGCGAATGCGTCGGTCTCTTCGTATTCGCGCCATGTTGTGTCAACGAAAGTCAGCTCAACTTTTTGTTTTCCTTCTTGCTGAACTCGCTCCTTAAAGGCCGTGACAGCCGCCTGTGCTTGGAGCTCCTGATAATCTTCCAAAGATGGAAACGCTTCGTCAAATTTGTTCACAGCGACGAGATTTTCATAGGCACTCTTAAGGATGTCAGACGGGTTTTTCTTGTTCATGGTCGCAAAGTACATATCTGCACGCCTCTTGCCTTGTCCTTTCGCGAGTTTTTCCATGTTCAGTTTAAAGGCCTCCACAGCAGCTTCTGACTCGAGCTTCTTATACTGGTACGGACTCGGTAAAGTGCCGAACTCACGCTGATAACAGCATCGCTGAACTGAAACAACAACGAAACCTGTAAGTAACGCTCCAGCTAGCAAGAGCAACGCTGCCGTCTGTGAATTTTTTCCCGCGTTCGCGTAATCTGCTTCGATTTGTAACTTTTGCGCGGCTGAGGCATTGATTAATTTAGCTGCTTTCGTTCCTCCGAGAGCGGCGCAGATGTAATAGTCACGCTGCAAGAGCGCCCAGAAAATCCACATGAACCCAGACAGAGAACTTTGGAATACGATTTCCACAAGAGCTTTGCTGCAAGGCCATCTTGGAAACAAACAACAGCAGTACCGTTTTGCTCCTCGCTTGTACGGACCTTCGTAATAACAGCATCCACGAACATGATCCCAAAATCCGCTGTGAAGAAAAATCGTCGCCATGAACAAAAACAAAGCAGGAATGATGAAGAAACAGCTGGAGTAGAAAACAAAGTTGTCTGGAGGACACTGGAAAAAACCTTCACTCTGTACGACGGCATTCAGGCCAAACACCAGCAAGGCGACAGTTGTGTTTCTTATGGAACCTGAGTTGTTTTGGAAGGCCGATTTCACATTTTTTAAAAGCGAACTAAGCGTGAGCGCCATCTTCTATTTAGGCGAGACTAATTTATTCAAGTTCGTCTAATGGTTTGTGCGTCTCAGATTTATTGTCTGATCTCGCATATCACGCGACCAACAATAGAAACCACGGAACGAGGAAGAGTTTCAATTTTTGACCATAAAAGTCAAGAATAGAAAATATGGGTATAATTCTTCGTCCCTGACTTTATCGTTTTCAATCGTATGAGCGCATTAGCTCAAAATGGAAAACAAAAAATCATTTAAAAAAATCATTTGGTTTTTCAATACCCATTGTTCGAATGATCACGCTTGACAGTTACTAAGGACTCGAAGTGTGTATTAACTTTTGAGACCATGAACTCTTTAAAT
Organism: Porites lobata; assembly: GCA_942486035.1. Taxonomy (NCBI): domain Eukaryota; kingdom Metazoa; phylum Cnidaria; class Anthozoa; order Scleractinia; family Poritidae; genus Porites; species Porites lobata. Next base: position 1,677,846 of record CALNXK010000127.1, read on the forward strand.
AGCAACGATCCTAGGTTACCGACAGTTTGGGATTTTTAACAAAACTGTCAAAGAGTTCTGTGATCCAAAGATTTCGATTACTATTTTCTTACAAGTTACTTACAAATAGTAAGCTGCAACTTAGTAAACCGCAATGTGCGGAAAGTTGCATTTGTAAACTCTAAAAGTTTTTTATTTTTATTTGTCGAGAAAGGGGCAATGATAGTAGCGTTACTTGTCAAAGATTGTCACACAGACGAGGAGAGAAGAGTTGCGGTTTGTCGACAACAAAAATTGACGCTTGTGTTATCGACGAAAACACTCTTTTTTTAGAATGTTATTTTCCGACCCACGGACTGAATATTCTTCGTATAATAAGCCCCAAGGCTTCTGTTTGAGCTTTCTCGCCAGAAAAATACTTTTAATTCTTTTACTTACAATCTACGCCTCTTTTATCTTTAAATAATATTTTTTATAATATATTGCATGTCTGTACGTATATCATTATGTTTTTTTTTCTGGCAAATAAATAAGTAAGAATTCTTACTTTTCTGCCGATTTGAGGCTGACAAAATTCTTGTCTTATCCTAAAATTATAGCTTTTTTTCCATTTAGAATGTATTGGGGTATCAATCATATTTACTACAGGTTTTCTCATTTTGTTGGCTAGTTTTGCCGTTTAGAGAAAGGAATAAGTTATTAACCGGGGCACCCAACGATGGTTTCCTTTTTAGGCTATCCAGAGTACTTTTTAGATATCTAGAAATGCATTCTAAATACGGCGCGTAACATTTGTATCTGTTTGGTCATCCTTGGGGAACTTGAGTCTTTTCGAAATTACAAAGGTTTGAGTATTATTTTTCCGACATTTTAGATGAAATTTGACGTATTACCAAAAGTGAGAAATTTTCTGATTCCTCTCGCCATCACATTTTTGAAACCGAAAAGTTTAGGTTCCTTTTTTCTACGAAAAACAGTCTAACTTGGACAGTAAAATGTGAAAAATAAAATTTCAGAAAATCGTGGAGAATTTATAAGATAAGCTTCGAGAATTGTACGTGAATGGAACGGTCATCTATAAATTTTTAGCCGTCCTCAAGTAATAGAATATTATAGACAAATTTTAGAGGAAATGTAAGGGCTTTCTTTCCCCAGAGACAAAGAAAACCGTCTGTAATAATGATGGTGTCCGTATTAAGCAAGTGTCCGCAAAGCGGCGTTCGACTGTACATGGGAGCGTAAATCCACGGATTGACACAGGTTTTAGTGCAGAATCAGAGGGATGTAGCATAAGCTTGTTTCTTTGAAAAGATTTCGATAAAAAAAACTGCAGAACCATGAACGTGTTATAATTTCATAACTAAACTTATATCAGTTACATGTAACAATACTATTGCTAATTATGTCATATTGTGATTCAAGAATAACTAGTATTCATTTTTGCTAAAAATATATAAATTTCATAATTTTTATCATTTACTGAGACAATTGTCGATGTGTTTGTTGATATCAGAATTTTTCAATCCGCTCGCAAATTTCTCCCCACAAACAGGGCAGAGAATTTCTTTCTCCATTTGGTCCTTAGAATCTTTGTCACTCCTTTTCCCAAACGAAGACAAAATGCTCGATTGCTTCTGTCGCTTAATCGCCCTTGACGACGCTTCAGAACTGGTTCGTTTCAAAGAGTTCTTTCCTTGAAGGTTCTCTTTCGAAAGGGGTTGCGAAAGGTGATGCACAAGACCATTACACTTAGCAGCATCTTCCTTTTCTCTTCCCTTCGATTTAAAGTATATTGATTTGACTTCCTTCTTACTTACTTTGGTCGTTGCTTGTTTGTCATCCGTGCTGTTTTTGACGTTGTTCTCGATTTCTTGATTTTCGCTCTTTTCCTTAACATCCTGATGTTCTGATGCACTTTTATTACTCTCAGGTGATCGTTCAACAGTCTTCGGTTTAAAGAAATTCTTTATAGTTACAGGAGGAGTAGTAGCCTTAGTTAACGTCCTTTGGTTGATGGGCGTTTCCGCTTCCTCAAACGCTCGGCTGGCTTTTGATGGCTGTCTAAGAGAAGGTTCCGTTGAACTCAAAACACCATTTTGTTTGTCCTAGAAAATAAAGGAAAAAAAACAACAACAAAAAAAAGATAATCGTTTAAGTCAAAACAATACCTAACAAGGTTCAAAGTTGAAGCCTAGAAGCAGTAGCAAAGCACGATAAAAATTTTAACCAGACTCTCGCTAACGTCCCCAGAAACGGGGGCAATGAGAGAAGGCTGAACTCGCAGGTTATTAATAATTTGAAATAAATATCAGATAAGTAACAAGATCATGCTGCGATGTTAAAATAAAACTTATTCTCTGTTGTGTACTATGAAAACCCAGTATACACAGACAAATAAAATCTCCGGACTTTTTCTTCACGTATGTTTTAACAAAATTAGAACAGACAATTTGGTAAAAGATCAACTTTTGGTTACATTTTATTAATTCTTATAACCTTCTCTCTTGGTTACGTATTGATATTATGGATCATTACACGCTTCTGGGAAACTGCCCACCTACCCCTCCCCTAAGCCAACATTTTGCCCTAAGTGAGAAGTACAAAGTCATGTATTTTTCGATGTTATTTTTGATGTTTACATTCACGTGGATAACAGAGAAAGAGCTACAGCCGAATTTTGTAGCAAGAAAAACATAAAAATTCAAAGCGGCGGTGAGACAATGAGAAATGCTAGCGGCCAGCAAGGAACGCCCAGCAAGGTGAAAATGAGGGGCAGTGAAAAATAAAAGCGAACATGAACACAGGAGACAAAATATTGGGTAAGCAGATACGACAATTCCTCCATAAAAATAATGTGTAACTAGGAAGTTTGACGATTTAGTCCAAAAAACAGGGTTGTAGTTGTGCAAAACAACGGCAAAGAAAGACAAAAAGCGTGCTGCACGTGCAAATTTGTTTTTTTGCTAATTAGAAAAAAAAGTGTGCTGCACGTGCAATTTGTTTTTTTGCTAATTAGATCTATTAAACTTGATGCCATTTTCATTGCCGTCCCCGTTTAGCATTACACGTTTTAATTTTTCTTGGTTATAAGTATTATTAACCAGAGCTTCGCTTTTAGCCCTGGCTAATCCATTTAGTAAAATCCAACTAGTGGTCTATTATCAATGCTGCGTTCTGATTGGTTGAGCTACTACTAGGCTATATGTTACAGCCCATTAGTAGCGAAAAGCGCGGGCTTTTTGGCTGCAAAAAAACGATTTAAGTCTAGCTTTAACCAGCTAAACCTGTTTTGTCTCGATATTTTTGACCAGCTAGTTGCATTTTATTAAAAAAATTATTCCTCTCGCCCTCATGGCCTCTCAGTCGATAGCCCATTTGGCCTTCGGCCTCATGGGCTATTGCCTCAGAGGCCATGAAGGCGAGAGGAATAATTGCTAAATATTATTGTTAGGAGAAAATTAATGTTGGTCACTCTTGGGACTTAAGGTTAAGAGGAGTTCTTGATGATGACTGAGTGTGGTTATCAATCGTTCAACGCTGCTAAAATTAAGGACCGGTCGGGGACTGTTCTTTAACACGAGTGCTTGGCCAAAAGTGTGTGATGAGAATGTTTTACACTTTTCTTTATACAAATCGATATTTACTTACTATAACGGCGTCGAGCAACTTTTGCTCCTTCAGAAACAATGTAGCTTCCGGTATGAGTTGCTCTGGGTAACGCAGACCTACCAGCCGCTGACCGTCATCTAGCTCAACGCGGACTACTCTCAGAGATCGACTTTCCTTGCTGCAACAAAAAGGAAAAAGAAAAACTGCTCGGCGACAAGAACCAAACACAATGACACGACCAAAACTCACGCCTCGGGAACCGAAGTCGCCAGACGGTCAAAATATCAACCGCTAAGACGTACTGTGGATACATTGTGCGACCATTCACATATAACCTTTTTAGCAGTGCTTCGGCTTTTATAGCGATTCATGCTTTTGATAATCAGTTCTTTTGGAAGCGAAGGGGTTAAGAGTTACTTACCTGAGACCAATTTTATCAGCATTTTTAGCCATGGCCATCTCCAACGCAGACAACAGAGGAATAATTCCACCACACAATAAATGGATCTGAGTAATGCGACAGCCGGCTGACAAACAAACAAAGACGGGATCTCGTCGAATTATTTACAGTTTCTGGGTCCTTCCCAACCCACCTTAACTCTCGTTTTTCCCTAACGGGTGACTTTAGGAAAGAAACATGGGTTAGGGGTTCGGAGGTTGGGAGTTTTTCCAGAAACGGTGATCGATCCAATGATTAGCCATTTTATGGTTGCCGTTTGACTTCATGTAAATATATGTGAAATATCACTCTTGACCACAGAGTGGCCAGTCCAATTGCACTATGGGACTGTTTTGCGAGAGAAATTTTAACCCAGTTTCTTGCGCAACCTCGTAACAGCCAATGAGTGAAGCCATAGCGTCCCAAAAGGGATCAAAGTGCTCTCGACATACCAACAACCTGAGCCTGACGCGCAACCTCAAAATGGCCAATACCAAGTAACAATACAAGGTATTGATATTGGGATGCTATTATGCTGTCTTTTCTTTCTATTGAACAGGTCAGGATAGGACGGAATGGAATGCGATGGGATAGGATAGGATAGGATGGGATGGGATAAAGAAAGATAGCAGAACCATATCTTAATCATGGACTGCATTACCCATCAACGTTACGTATTTTTTTAAAGCTAGCCACTAACAAGTTGATAACTTTTCATTGTATCGTGCTCACTGTAAATTTAAAATATTCGTTTCATTGCAACTGAATGTCATCATTGTATCGCGCTTTAGGTGTCCCCTATTAGATGAGGGTTTTTCTCTGCTAGATGTTGTATTGACACTTTCATAAAGTTTATTCGTTCATTCATTAACAAATTGTCGGAGTTATTCTTTTAAAGAAGGATTAAATCATTTTGTCGGGTCACTTCCTCGTGGTCTCTTAAGGAGACTTCTAAGGAATACACCACTGTAATAAAGTTTTCACTTACTTTTACAAGAAGGTCCAGTCTTGCAGCCTAATCCGTGAATACAGTGATCTCTGGTTCTTTCGTACTGTGCTTTCCATCCAGCTTCTAATGAATCAAAAGTATACAACAGTATTTAGTTCCTGACCAATCAAAGTACTTGACATTTTACGAGTTTTACTTTTCGTGTAACCTGTTAAACGATTAGCAAAACATGAAGTCACAACAAAAGAAATTTTTTTATTTAATGGCTTTTATTTTAAAAGCTCTGCAACCACAACGACGACGGCAGCGAGAACAGCAAGTGGTAACGTTGCGAGTATGCGCGAGCCGCTGGACGGAAGTTTGTGGTGGTAGCGAATGCAGCAAAGAAAAATGGCGCCTCTTTTAAAAATTACCATCGTCTTACTCATCTGTTTTATCTTTGTGGAGTGCAGATAAGACAAAGTCTTCTTTGTAATATGCGAGATTGGTCTCAAGGCTAATAAGTCGCAGATCATTCACAATTTTGCGCGGTTTGTGGTCCATGAGTGATTATTGTTTCGTGTTTTGGCTTGCGCGCGGACACGTCGATGGGGTTCTGTGTAACAGCTGCAAAACTCCTCTTTTAAACACTGGATAATTGGGAAAAAATCTCTTCATGTAAGTTGTGACCGAGTACAAAACGTCCGACGCTTACGATTTGAATAAAACGCTGTGAAAAAAATTCTAAATGCTAGTCTGTTTATATAGTCATAACTGCAGTTCTTGCGACAATCCCCTTGCAATAATACGATTTCACGTCAGTTATGGTTCAGGAACGCCCTGTTTTTCAGAGATGTGCAACCTTAGTGTAGTGATTCTGCCAGTGATTACTTTTCAGAGATACCCCATCCTAACCACCAGTGGCCAAAGCAGGTGCAGTGCCCTAATTCTGCGACTGATAAAATTTCAAAGATATCCCACCCAGGGCTATGAAATTGTATGTTTCCTTTTTTGACTAGATAAAGACTCAAACTCAAGAAATGACATCTATTAAATCTATGTGACGCCTTAACTTATACAGGGGTGTAGGCAGAATTTTGTAATATGGAGGCTCTTGACTCCAACATGCCCCTTATACTTCTAAAATAAAGATTAGATGAGCCAAAAAAAGAGTGTGGTACAAGATGTTTCATATTACAGATGTGTTTTATTGAGGTAACCCTAACCATGAAAAATCCTTCCCTTTACTCCCCACACTTCTACATTGTAAATATGCACACAGCAGTGAAAATACTTAAAATAGTAAAGATCATAGTCATATCTAAAACTGCATTATTTTTCTCTCTGAGACATTGAAGTGAATTTTCTGCTTCTGATACTTCCATGCTTGCACTCATTTTTGCTTTTAATAAATTTTGTTGTTGGTTTTTTCTACTGCACATGTGTTAATTATTTAAGATATAACTAATAAGGCCTAGCTCCCTTGACTAGCCCATATCTGGGCTAAGATTAAAAAATTGAAAATGAGAGAAAATTAGCTCTAACTTTTCCTTTTCATTCAATTTCAACATGAGGAGACCTCAAGGATCTTAAAGCCTGATATTTATAAAGTCTGAGTTTATGGCAGCTTCAAGTGAGCCAATGTATGGCTCATTAAAATTAAAGCTTGTCTGTGTGTCTTCTGGGGCACCAAGGCTATTTGATGCAGTTCAGGATGGAGTGACAGACCTTTCACATTCTGCAGACAGCATAGGGTAAAATAAAAAACGGATAGTCGCCATTTTGTACCAGCTCTGCTATGGCTTGAGTGAAAAGTGTGACTGGTTTAAATGTGACGATGCAGTCGTCCTCAATGACTATCACCTGAATCAACAAGGTTTAGTGCTGAGCATCTCATAGGGAGCTCCTGCGACAGGAAAAAGGCAAAATCAATTTTTCATAACTTGTCATCTGCGACACCAGGAGCATCAATGAGCTTGTTTCAGGGGCAATTTTACATAAATTGCAACTTGTGCAGCCTATGATATATGATTATATACACTACTACAGTGTATACACAGCCAAACCGACATTGGCAAGCCAAGTGCTCCTAAATTCATGTGCACAAACACTGAATATATGAGACCCAGAGTATCAAAAGATCTATTTCTATCAGAGAGTGAAAAGTTACCCCTATGGCATTTAGTTTTTGCCCACAACTAGTGATACCACTTTAAATATTTCAGGATTTCTAAAGTGTCATGGATACGAATTTATATTCAAGAAGGAAAGAAATCTTTAGGATAGAAAAGGAATAATAACATTTATGATTTTTGTAAGCATACAAATACATTGTAGGTAATTCTTATGTGGATGCCAATGTAAAATATCAAATACAGGGATTTCATGTCCAGTGTTGTCTGTACTTCAAACAGGAATGGCAGTCCAGCAAGTGCAAAGGTGAACAAGGGCAAGAATTGTTTTGCACTTGAATTTGTGCTAGTGTCAAAGTGGGAGTAATATTAATGGTCATATGAAAATGCATTACATCACACTTATTAAATCACTTTTATAGTAGGGCAGGGAAAAGAATGCACATATGTGTATTTTCATATTTTATATTGATTTCAGTTATGTTTCAAGATATTATGTAAACATTTTAAGCATAACATTACAATTCTTTTAGGCACCAGTTTTGTATGTATAAACAAATCATCATTGAATAATTATCAGAATAAAATCATCTTCCAAATGGTGAGGGTTCTTGTCAGTGAATCTGAGAGCTTACAGTGCATGATTATTAAAACGCAAATTCATCAGTGTTCCCCCCCTTGGATGCAAAATCAAACATTCAAGAATGAAAGAGTGTTCCGAAACAATGCTCTTACAAATAAGTTTTGTTGGGATATACTTTTACATGTTAACGAAAAATCTAAAAACAAGGTTGAAAAGGACAAGAAAAATTTGTCCATCTTTAACGAAGTTTTAGCAAATAATATTTCAAAATCCACCGCCTCGATCTCTTAATCTCTGAGAATAAGTAATCGCCATAGAGCACCAATGTAAACCAGAAAAGCAAATTTTCGAAAATGGAAGGAGACATCCGACTATGGCTATACTTGTAAGAGCAGGAAATTTTCTTGTTGATTTCATGCCGCTAAATAGTATCAAAATACTCGAACTTCCCCCCTTTGAATTAACCATTAAAAGTGAAAATACGGAGTGACCGAAAGAGAAGTTTCACCTGTTTAGTCGCTTGTGTGGGATATATCACTGGATCTCGCTGTACGGTCAGGGTCAAATACTACAAAAATACCAGGGTCACATAAATTACGTTGAATTCAGGCTGCTATAATTTTAACACATAACATTCGATGATGCTGCTCCACATTTCACAAAGTAAATCAAGGGGTATATCTTACCTAAATGTTAGGCAGCTCTGCAGATCGTGGACGATAACCCAGAAATCCGTGACCGCTTGAATGTCAACAAATCAACATATCACAACAAACGACCTCGTGAACGCTTTATCTGCTTCATCACAGGAGCCAAATGGACGAAAATTAACCACCTAAATGGTCCCTCTCCCATACATGACACTTCATCATGGCTTAGCCAAAGTATCCAATCTATAAGACATGTCTGTTGTCGATTGGGTATGCAAAAAAATCTCCCTTGAAAGTGCTTCAGAACGGCTTTCGGCCATTACGATTTCCCGACAACAAGTGCTTCCCAGCAAGCTTGACGCATGCGCAAACGTTACCACTTGCTGTTGGCAGCGAGTACGTCAAAAAATTCATTTTATGAACAAAACAATACGGCTCTGCACGTACACCACACTTTTCAGTACATTTCTTTAACGTCCACTGCACGACTACGACGTGAAACCCCCTAAAGCGACGTTTTATGGAGGACGAGACGACGACGAATTTTTATTTATCTTTTTGAAGATAACTACACTTTTTGAGAATTTAGCACCAGGAATATTCGCCAACCTTTTACAAGTTAGGACGGGCTGGCACCCGTGCAGTGTACTAGATTTCAAACAAATCACAGTAAAACACGCGGACAGCACTTCTGATTTCACACGGCTTCCCGGTGGTAGATACAAAGATAGCCTGACTAGGCCCGTCTCCCTTACCTGCATCTTCCAGTGAAATCCTATTGTACTTGTGCAGAAGATCGGTTTTTTCTTCTTCAAAAGGAGACCGTCCTGTGTTTGGTCTGCACAAAAACAAAACGAAGTAAAAGCGGAAATTATCTTTGGGTAGAAATTCCACACCGTAATATGTCGCTTATAAACCCTGGGTTTATACATTTTCTTAAGGGGTTTTAAGAGAGCTAATAAACGAAGGGGCTAATAACCGAAACAGAAAAGGCGCTTCGAAACATTCTATAGCAGTGCTGAACAAGAAACCTTGAGCATTTACTGGTTTTTAAACAAGCTTCAAAATGTCATAATAAATCGAATTCATTTTAATTTGTTTGGACGCGCCGGGAGCTAAGATCCTGGGAGGCTTAGTCGCATGTACTTTATCGTTTACAGGAAGAAATCACAACTTCAAGTCTCTGAATCTGGTTAATGAAGCATACCGGATTAGTCCAGATGAAACGTTAAAGGGGAAGGTGCTTATTTAAGAGAGAGGGCAGGGCTGTATAGAGGATTTACAGTATTTAAACCAACCAACCAACCAACCAACCTAAAATTTGAACTTTTAGGGCGTTCACATCGGTGAAAAGCAGTTTTTCGCCCTTACATTTACCTTGTAATGTTAAAAAGATGGGTGGAAGACTCCTTTTGTATCGCTAGAAGGTAAAGCCGTCTCCCTTTCTGTTCCCTTTTGGAACAATAAAACCCGTCAAACTTGTTTTTTCCATTGTCTTGTAACTGCTTCACTGCCGAATCCCAGCCTATTCCGCGATCAACGTTTACAGTCATGTGTCTGAAAAAAGAAATGAAAATAACTGAGAAGGGATTTCAGGTTATTCCTTCGTATGCATTGCGCATTACTTCACGCTTGATAAGCCCGCGCCAACAGATCATAACAGGACGCACGCACTTAAAACAAGGCGGCTTTTGCCTTGACACTGGAGTGGAGCTCCCCAGAGAGTTAAATCTTCATTTTCTCGTAAACGAGAATGGTGACCTTTTATTTTTTCTCTTCTTTTAAAATGAGCAGTAACGTTCTTCTTCTTGGATAAATTAAGACTAATTTCTACCGTAGAAAGAGAGACGAGCGTCGGAAACGTGTTCAAAACATGTACTCCTAAATATTATCATAGTCGGGAGCGACTGCAACTAGAAAGGTAAAAAATCATAGGGCTGCGTGGAAACGGACGCAACAACTCCCAACATTGTTGCGCCAACAATGTTGGGAGTTGTTGCGTGCATGTTGTTGCGTGCATGTCGGCAAACGGATGCAACAACTCCCAACAATGTTGGGACCTGCAGTGCATCGTGGGAAGGATACAACCCATGAGTCTTTGTAATCCATGTGTAATGAGCGTGCGTGGCCCCAACAATGTTGGAAGAGTTGTGCAAACGGATCCAACATTGTTGTGCTACGTTCCGGCGATCACGGAAGAAAAGAAATGTTGGGAGTCGCTGGCTGAAAAGTTTGACCGGTTTCAAACTTTGCGCAACAACACGCAACAACATCCAACAACATCCAACAGGATGTGCAAACGGACGCAACATGTAACATCCAACAATGTTGAGAGTTGTTGGCCAACAATGTTAAGTTGCGTCCGTTTGCACGGGGCTTAGGTTTATATTAGCTAAACAACAACTTCGCACGTGCATCACACATTTTTCTACATTTCGTTGCCGTCACTGCACAACTACGATGTGAAAATGCCTAATTTCACGTTTATGGAGGACGTAAACAAGCGAGGAAGAATTTTTTTCCTTCTCTATCTAAACTTGAGTGCAGTCCCCAAGAAATTCACCCGCTACAGTTTGACATTGTCATTGAACTGGAATAAGCACGCCAAAAAAAACCCACTCAAATTCATTTTAAAAGTGACGTTTTCGCTGCCATCGCTGTCGTTGATGCGGAAGCTCCCTTGGTATCTCAAGGAATCACTGCGCACTTACAAGTTGCTCCCGCTCCAAAACGAGTATGGGGATTGGGGACCCCGCGATTTTATTTCAAACAACATCCAATCGGCAAAGTTTGACAAAAATCTCACTGCAGATTCAACTACAGAAGAATGACCTTAAGAATTGACTTAATGGTAACTTCGGGCTAAATTTGCAATTGCTTAAATTGCGTTCACGACTGGGAAGGGTCATATCTTCATTAAGACTACTTACTTTGTTTCCATGAGGCCTCTTTGAAAGTCGCTAAAAACAGGCCGGGCAGCGCCGACCATCGTGATTGAAGATCCAGATACGTCTGTCACGCCTTCACTATACCTAAGAATTATCATGCAATATTATTCATTTGTGTCCAGGGTATGAATGCGAGACCAATGTTTTTTCGAGGATGCATGCGACACAAATCTTATCGTGTAAGAACCAAGCTTTATTGACCCTAAGCTTAATATGAGAGATCGACGCTTCGGGGTGAAGAACTTAGTTTCTTAGAAATTAACTGGTCAGTAACAAAAACAATACTTACCTTCCTTCTCGCTTTGCAGTTTCAATTGCAGCATTTAGGCACTCACAAAAGTACGAGAATAACTACAAATAAAACAGGGGATAATGAAACATTTCTTATGAGCAAAAATCGCAAAGTGCTTTGCACAAGGGGTGTGGTCACGTGAGATGTAGCGCAGCAGAAAAGTGGGTGTAAACTGAGTTAGTGAGCTTGGGAAGGCAGAAGCGTCTGTTCTATACTAGCGAGCTACCGGTGTAGAGGAGAAAGTTATATACTTGAGATACCGAAGCCGAGTTTGTGGTGTCAGCCATCTCCTCTTCCCTATACCCTGAAGGAGCGGTAAAATCTGGATATCAGACTCATTCAAAATTCAAATTCCATGAGCGCTAAAAACGCGACTGATTGAGTAACACCACGAAAATAGAAAACAGAAACAAAAAACGAAACTCGATAACAGAAAGTCTTAGGGCACTTACAATTTGTCAGAACTGGCTGGCCAGACCAGTACAACCGCCAGGAGAATTCCACTTTTAATCAGGACTATCCGGACAGATCTGTTTATCTCTAAAATGTATGCGCGGCAGTGATGGGTTTTTGGTAAACATTTCATTTTCATTATGACCAGTTTGGCCGGCTAGTTCTGACAAAGATACAAGAAGACTGAGAAATCGAACGATAAAAGAAGACTGAGAAATCGATCGATAAAAGAAGAGTGGGAAATCGATCGATACAAGAACACTGAGAAATCGATCGATACAAGAAGACTGAGAAATCGATCGATAAAAGAAGACTGAGAAATCGATCGATAAAAGAAGAGTGGGAAATCGATCGATAAAAGAAGAGTGGGAAATCGACCGATAAAAGAAGACTGAGAAATCGATCAATAAAAGAAGACTGAGAAATCGATCGATAAAAGAAGACTGAGAAATCGATCGATAAAAGAAGAGTGGGAAATCGACCGATAAAAGAAGACTGAGAAATCGATCGATACAAGAAGACTGAGAAATCGATCGATACAAGAAGACTGAGATATCGGTCGATACAAGAAGACTGAGAAATCGATCGATACAAGAAGACTGAGAAATCGATCGATAAAAGAAGACTGAGAAATCGATAGATACAAGAAGACTGAGAAATCGACCGATAAGAGAAGACTGAGAAATCGATCGATAAAAGAAGACTGAGAAATCGATCGATACAAGAAGACTGAGAAATCGATCGATAAAAGAAGAGTGGGAAATCGATCGATAAAAGAAGAGTGGAAAATCGACCGATAAAAGAAGACTGAGAAATCGATCAATAAAAGAAGACTGAGAAATCGATCGATAAAAGAAGACTGAGAAATCGATCGATAAAAGAAGAGTGGGAAATCGACCGATAAAAGAAGACTGAGAAATCGATCGATAAAAGAAGAGTAGGAAATCGACCGATAAAAGAAGACTGAGAAATCGATCGATACAAGAAGACTGAGAAATCGATCGATACAAGAAGACTGAGATATCGATCGATACAAGAAGACTGAGATATCGATCGATACAAGAAGACTGTGAAAGCGATCGATACAAGAAGACTGAGAAATCGATCGATACAAGAAGACTGAGAAATCGATCAATAAAAGAAGACTGAGAAATCGATCGATAAAAGAAAACTGAGAAATCGATCGATAAAAGAAGACTGAGAAATCCATCGATAAAAGAAGACTGAGAAATCGATCGATACAAGAAGACTGAGAAATCGATCGATAAAAGAAGAGTGGGAAATCGAACGATAAAAGAAGACTGAGAAATCGATCGATAAAAGAAGAGTGGGAAATCGAACGATAAAAGAAGACTGATATAGAAATCGGTCGATAAAAGAAGAGTGGGAAATCGACTGATAAAAGAAGACTGAGAAATCGACAGATAAAATTCACGACAGGGCTTCAAATAGCAGAAAAAGTTAGGAAACAAGGGTAGTCCCAGAACTTCCCCTCAAACGTACGTTTCATTGCCACCAAACAGGAAGGATCTTTGTACTTACCAAATTTTGTCTTTCCACACTAAGACCCAAAATACGGTTGAGAAATTTTCCCACATCGCTGGCGTCTTTGTCTTTCACAACGAAACTGGCTTCTGTTACTCCCATGGACAGAAGACATTGCTGTGAAATCAAAGAAAACAGGGCTTTGTTAAACTTGAGAGTAATTCAGTCATTTGGACACCTCGGTAAATGTAATGGACCACCTTTGAGAAAGACTTTCTTCACAAGTCACCACTAATGTGAAACTGGACTACCAATTGCAATAGCCTACGTCGCATATGTAATCTAACCCCCCCCCCCCCCGGGGGGGGGGGTACTTTTTCAGGATTTTTTGGGCGGGGATGTGCCGCCGGGACCCTGTAACCCTTAGCCTATACTAAAGCTAGTGCAGCTGAAGTTTTCTACCCTATGCTGGACTAAAATCTTCAAATCCTCCTATGCTAGAGTCGCTTTTATGCTGAGTTGCGTAAATTTAAACTTGCCGATTTGATTTTTTCATATTTTTGAGAGGCAAGAGGTAATGTCTGCGAAACAGGTAGATCCTTTTTCTGGGCGAAACAGCGCCGAGATCCTTGTTCTGGGCCCACAACGGAATTAAGCGTTTTGCCAGAAGTGCGTTTGAGAACCCAGTTTCTTTTCAACCTGATTGGCAAATGGACAATGGCACTTTTAAAAGGCCAATCATGGCGCGTACTCAAATCCTGGTACACAAGTGGGGCCCAGAACAAGGATTTCGACGCTTTTTCGTAGACAGACTTAACCAGAGTTTAGTTTCGTCTATGGCGCGGGCTAGACTACCGAACGAAATGGGCGCTTTGTAGTGCTTTAGTCACGTGGTACAAATACGCCATGCTGAGGGGCAAGAAACGCGATGGGACAAGACAAACAAGGAGCTTACATTTTTCCAAATGCTTATTATTATTATAAACAGGCTACTAATGTATCTCCTGTTTCCACAAAGGTTTCCTAAAGCTGCAGAAATTGTTGGTGGTTACAAAATAGCTGTTGGGGTATTGAGTTGCCATTATTCAAGGTCTCTCTAATTTTTCCTATCAAGTCATTTTTTACTGATCGCATTATATGTTATTACAAAATGACGTTTTTCCTTTATCCATTCCCACGTGTTGCCCAAAATTTTTATGAAGCAATATCGCTGCCTAACTGCCATATAAAACTGTCTCTGACATCATAAATTTTGTTTCCAAATCCACTTTTAAGGAGAGAAATTAAACAAGAATTTTAACCACGTTCGCGACCAACGAAGTAAAACTCACCCTTGCGATGGAGTTAAACTCTGTGAATTCATGCTTGTCGGGAATTTGTGCTGCTAACAGAACCTTAGACAAAGCAACTCCGGGACAAATGGATTGCTGAAAAAAAAAATAAGTCCCAAGTTCAAATAAAAACGCTCGGTCGTACACGACACAAGCAACAAGCACACATGGTTCTAATTCGTGACCACTTCTGACATACCGGTACCGTAAAATCTCACGTTAAACCCCTGGGCTTATATAACGTCTTGAGGGGTTTTGGGTAGGCTTATAAATAGGGGGGGGGGGGATTATATCCGGGGGACTTGTATCCGGAATATGTGATATCTTCGTTAGCAAAGAGATGGACTTAGATCCGGGAGAGGGTTTAAAACCGGGGGGTGCTTTAACGTGGGATTTTTAGCAATTATTCCTCGAGCCCGAATGGGCTCTGAGTCAATAGCCCATGAGGCCGAAGACCGAATGGGCTATTGGCTAAGAGGCCATGAGGGCGAGAGGAATAATTGTTTTAGTAAAATCCAACTAGTTGGTCAAAAATATCGAGAATAAAAAAACAATTTAGCTAGTTACTACGCTATTATCTTTTATCCCGAAACAGGCTATCTGACATACCAAAGTAATGGCTTGGTACATGTTCCTGAGTGCAGATCGGCCGTAAGGCGTGTCAAAATTAAACTGCGTTAAGTCGGCCCCAGTCGCTGCTCGTCTGTCACCTTTGGTAAGTGCACCTGCAGGCAAACAAAACAAAAACTTAAAGGGGCTCTGTCAAGGCTGTTTAGTTGAATGGATTGATGCTCTTGGCTGGGAAAACAAAAGAAAACCTATGACTTTCTGGCTACCAGTCCAGATGCTCTACCACTGAGCTACAAATGATTAAGGCCACTAAACTAGGTTCACGTGACAAACATCCAGCATACTGCTAGGATAAGAACGTTCTAGATACAGTCGAAGCTCTCGTAAGCGACCACCCCGTCCATTTGGGTAATCCCAAAAGCGTTCACGGCCGCTTACTGGAGTGGTCGCTAACAAGAGCTTTTTCACTAAATTGTTTAAGTCACTGTCCAAACGGGGTTTCACAAAGGTGGTCGTAACTAGACCACGAGAGTGGTCGCATGGAGAGCTTCGACTGTATTCTGCTAGGATTAGTTCTAGACAATCTAGCAGTATTACATACAGGATGCTTGCACATGAACTTAGCTCCAAAACTTCTCCTGTGGCTCAGTGGTAGAGCATCTGGACTAGTAACCAGAATGTTATAAGTTTGACCGCCTACTGGGAGTAATCGGATGTTTTTCTTCCAAGCCGCCTGTGTCACTGACTGAAAAATCATATTTCTCATGTATTCACCAGGCTCAAAATTCACCATCCAGAGTGCAAAGAAAGTAGTGTCCGATAGCTCGGGGCAAGTGAATTTTGTTATCAGGCTAGTGAATTCTCTTTTTAACTTGCCCGATAAGCAAGTGATGTTTTTTGAGCAATTCGGATAAAGGAAGAACTGTGAAATCAATTCTGCTCGTCAAAAAGCTTTTGGGGCTAGTTAAAATGATGTCTGGGCTAGTAAATGCTAGCTTCAGCTTCCCGAATGGCAAGCTATAAAAATGATTTTCTTTGCACCCTGCCATCACATCTTTTATCATATTGCATCAGTACATATCGACATTTTAGTCCTAGAAGTATGCAGGATGTTTGCCACATGGACCTAGTTTAGTGACCTTAGCTCCCACGTGACCCCTGTAGCTTAGTGGTAGAGCATCTGGCCGGGCTAGTAAACAGATGATCAAAGTTTTAACTCCTGTTGGATGGGTGTACTCGAACTTTTTCATTTCGAGCCGCCTGTGTCAGACTTGAAAATCATCTTTCTCAAACTAATTACCGCTGATACTTGCAGGTTCTTTGTTTTTATGTCTGATTAGCTTTTTCCTTGCAACTGAGTGAGAATAATTCACAAATACGTCAGATGTTCACGATTTTCCGAGTTTGACAAACATTTAAACATTACCTAACGACTGAAGCCGTCGAGCCACAGCCGCAGCAAATCTTCTTTCACCGCCCAAGTTTGTTGTTACAAGTTTATAGATAGGTCCACTAAAAAAACAAAACAAAACAAAGAAAAACATTAGAGCCAGTAAAACTCTGGAGAAAAGCGGAGCCCCCCAGGCGCGCCAATTAGACGGTGAACATTATCACGTGATATCTCCCTCCTCTGACTCCCATGGTACAAAGGGGATTTTGGCGAAAGAAAAAGTGATCAAGGGAGTAGCCTGCGTAAAGCCGCCCCTCCCTTTTCCCCGATTTTTCCCAAGGGAGAAGGCGGCTGTACACAGGATATTATGGAAGTAGTGATATTCCAAGAAAGCCTTAAGATTTTTTTTTAATCACAAGGAATTTTATTTTTTTGTTTTACTAGACTGTCCAATTCTTGGCAGGGTAACCGCAAAAGCGTGAAGCCAAGTATTGTGCCCCGTGACAGTTCCTTCCACGTGAGAGATAAACCACACCACAGAGGTCTACCTCTCTCTCTTCTCCAACAGCAGTGTGGGTTCTTTTACGTCCCCTTCGAATTGTTAAGAAAGGATGAATAAGACAAGGCCAATGGATTAACATCACCGCCCACTGACGTGACTATCAGATCATCTGGACTGCGACAAGATCTTAGATAACAGGCAGCATGATATGATCAGTTTTTTGAAGACCCTGGTTGGTGTTGGGTTTAAACGGCGGGTTTAAACCTGCTTGGCAGAACGCTACCCTTCCAACAAGGCTAATCAAGCGGAGGTACAATTAAAAAATGGTAAACGTGCAGCGCGCAACCATTTCCTTCTTCTTTAGGAAATAGCTTATATCAAAGGGATAGGAATGTTTGTGTTTGGGCAGTGCATGTACCTTGTCTGGTTTGACCGGTGTGATCTTCCCAGTTGCTGAACAGCTTTGTCAGCACTCCAAGGCAGCTCAATGGTCACATGAACACGGCGGCACTGATTGGCTGCTCGGACATCCGCGTGTAACGAGATACCTGTGTAATTCAATGACTCTTACAAATGATATCACACAGAATATTGTAATATTAAATCATTTGGAAAACAGTCGATGTACCAGGTGGTATACGACCCCAAGTAAATTATCGTCTTGTTTTGTCACTTATACACGTTATTTATTGCGGTTCCTTTTACCCGAGGAAAACCTTTTATTCCTGCTTGAGTAGAACTTTAAGTCAAGAAACATCACTCTAAATTTCAAGTCTCTACACGAAATTCCAAGTAATGGCAACTCAATTGAACGCTAACAGACACTGAGCCAGCGATTCTTTGTGTGAAAATAACTTCAAGGTTGCCTCAAATTTCAAGTATTAAAAGAATTTAAAAAGTGCAATGTTTAATCCAGGTAACTTCAAACGAATCAAGGAACAAAGGGAACCTACCAGTGCTGGCGGCATCAGATATGATGGCAACAAGTTTTGTTCCATTCATAAAACTGTTCCTCTGTGAGACAAAGCAATCGAAAAAACAACGTTGAATGTTCAGATATACTCAAACAACTCTCTAAAAACTGTGGTATTTAAAGAGACAGTTCTTGAGCTTCAAGCAATTGCTTTATGCCGACTTAGTTGCTACCTGAATTTAAGGCATAAGAGTTCAGATTTAGAGTAAGACTTTAAGTTTGGACTACACTTGAAAACTTGTAATCCCAGGAACAACTAACAAACACAAGCACTAGGCTGTCTTTCTCGCGCTGAAACGACGGTCCTGTTTTTAAATGTAAGGGACAAGGCAGAGTTCATCCTCGGAGACCAGGGCAGTCAGTCAGGTCGGCAGAAACGGTGCGACGAGTCGTGCGACGAAAGTTTTCGACCTGGCTGCCTGCTCCAGGGTCTTGCCGAGGATGACGTCTGTGCTGATGACTGTAATTACCGACTGTAAATCGCGTTTTCTACCATTTTATTCAGAACACGGCGCAAGATTTAGTTCTGATTACTTTGCTCACCTCTTGAATATTCAAACTATCCACATTGCTGCTGTCTGATTCTCGAGCCTCGTAATGAGGTTGAGGCTGCTTGTCAGTTTTTACCACGCGACCACGCCTGCCTGTCATTTCTGCTACTTTTCCTGGTCCTCCGAGCTGGTTTATAAGGTCATCAAGAGGACTAGAGACAAAAATAAGTCACAAAGGTACGAAGGTAAAGTCTGCGTTCGAGCCAGGTAGCCCATTTGGCCGTAGCACATTCCGATCTCCATAGCATGAAGCGACTAGGAATATTTTTGCTCTTCCTTGGACGGGATAGTAGTCAATAACAGGATCCCTCCCACCTCCACCCAGGATTAAATCTTTTGGTACCCAAATTTATACACCTGGCTGGAGTGAGACAGTATATTGTAGTCCATAACAGGATCCCTCCCACCTCCACCCAGGATTAAATCTTTTGGTACCCAAATTTATACACCTGGGTGGAGTGAGACAGTGTATGGTAGTCCATAACAGGATCCTTTCCATCCCCACCCAGGATTAATCCCAAAAATAAGGCGGCAAATTTGTTATTTTAGAATATTTTAACCACTGAAACTGGTTTCTGTCGTCTGTTGCAACGGATGGCAAGAATCGGCATGGATTTAAACTTGAAAACGTTGTACCATATTGTTCAAGTTTTAATGCTATGCCTGTAACAGTCACCCAAAAAATTTGTGGTTAGTGCTCTATGATTAAAAATTTGTTTGTATATACTCAATAGGTAAGGGCAAGAAGTAATGAATTGACCGAAAACAGCAATTTTCTCATGCCATGGCCCCTTTAAAGGGGGTTAAAGAACTTAACATTCATACAAACCTGACTGGAAGATTAATTTTCTTGACAAAACCTTGAAGAAGATTTTTAGCCTGAACACTCCACTGATCTTCAACAACATCGCCGTTCTACACAAATAAACAAAAGCCTTGAATTTTTTTTCTTTTTTATTTACTTAACATAGTTCAAAACGAAAACAAGACTATTAGACTGGACTTCAGTGGCTTATGAATTACAACAGGAGAAGCACAATCAAATCTTTGAGATGTGAAACGCAGAAAGTGTATTAATGTTAAAAAATTATCCATTGGTTGTGTGATGTATCATCCTTGAGATTAGCCTGCGTAGCTGGTGGGATCAAAGCGCATGAACATTGTTCGGCGACGCTGAAGTCGCTACGGGAAATAAAAGATCTTCGTCATCTTCAAAGCCAAAACCAAAGCGCTCGTGTAATTGAGCACTCGCGTGAGCTAGATCCCACCAGCTAAGCAGAGTTCTTCAGAATTACTCACCGATTTGATTATCTGAGTTGGAAAATACTGCGTGATAAACCTGCTGATGATTTCTTCTGTACTTGAGACAAAGCCATTCAGTATTCCACCACAACGTGATATTTCACTTTCCAAACTTGCCTGACAAATGAAATGATGACCACACCCTTTAGCGACACACTGCTTCACAAGCCAAACCCTAAATTCAAGCACCCACTAACTCATGATCATTAGGGAGTATCAGCAATGACGACGGTGGTAGCCAAAACGTCTCCTAAAAAGTGAATGTAGTTTACGCCGTTTCAAAAATTCATCGCTGTTACTCCATGTCGTTGAAGGCAAATGTTGGTAAATTTTCTGGGAGTCCAAGGTTTCTTAGTCAGTGAAAAAAAAGATGGTTTTGTTGTGTTCACGTCCTCCAGGAAACGTGCAATTCTACAAAAAAGCGTGATTTATGTGCAAAGTTATTGTATTGCTAAAAGTGTCAATGTATTTAGCACGAAAGTGCTAATTGGGGACGCTATTTTTACGTCTCCTAATGGAGACGGGACCGCCATTTCACGTGGTCATCTGAGCAACGCGAAGGTCTCGCCGCTTGCAGAGCAAAGGAAGTACCTTCATTTTTCAGTTATTTTAAGACCCTGAGTATTGGTTCGGCCCCGCGAATCGAACTCGCTACCTCCCGCTCTGCAGTCAAGCGCTCTACTGACTGAGCTAATCCTGCCGCGGTTAATCTAAACCTATTGCTTCTTGCCGTTCTCGTTGCCATTGCAGTCGTTGTTTAAGCTCCCTATTTACTAGATCATCTACTTTGCGCCTCAAGACACAAAGCCGGAGTTGCAAATACGAGTCGGTCATGGGGCAATGCCTGGTTAAAATTAACAAAACTAGTCCATGTACTATATGCAGTCTAGTGAATTGTGGTCTACCATAACTTCTGGACAAAATTAATAGACTGGACTATCACAATCCAGATGAGCAAAATCCGCCTAAACACAGGTGGATTGTTGCGCCAACAAACTAACATTAATGCAGCGAAAATGTGGTCCGTGTACAGGGGCCCCTTCTCCGATTTTTTCTAAGGGGAGAGTGCAGCTGTACACAGGCTATGAACAGGTGGAAGTTATGATACGTTCAGTGAATTATTCTGTACAGAGTTAAACACAGTAAGCCCTCCAACGATTTCAACCATTTTTTTTTTGTATTGTCCGACAGAAATACTGACTTGATCGTACATACGTCCTTTGAAGAAAGATAAAATACTAGCAGCGATAACTTTGCATCAAGTGCATCTACCTATGGAACCTAAAATGTGAGGGGCGAACAATTATTTGGTACGTACTTTCTACTAACTTTGCAAGAAATTCTCAGTGTCTCAAACACCACGTTTTAAAACTAAAACTGGCTACCGTTGAATTAAGGAATGTTTATGTTATCAGAAATTGTAACCCATACGAAAAAAACTGGAGAGGAAGAGAAAACAAACCTCTCCAGTGGACTGGAGACCAATGACCACACAATATCCTGCCTGCAATGCTTGCCGGGCTTCTTCCACTATGGTAGGAACTTTCATACTCA
>CALNXK010000128.1:0-55000 GCA_942486035.1 Porites lobata
CTTTTTTCAACTTCAACACTTGAATTTTATATTGAATTCAATATTTACACTCTTCCTGTTTAGAGTTCACGTCATTGAAAACGTTTCACTTGTCTTTGAACATTGACCTTAAGGCTGTACATTTTCCACTGCTTTGTCAAATTACACAGTCAAACCATGCAATATTCAACTCGACAAATTTTTATACACCGCTTTTTATTAGTTTTGATGCTCAAACCAGTATTCTACATTTGACTGAGATGCCAATTTTCATTCGATACTCATTCGCCGCATTTCGCCAGTAACCGCGTCAAATTTCAAACTCAACATCGTATATTTTCAACTCAACCTTTGAATTTTGTCTTAACAGTATTGGTCCAACCCAGTGCAACTCTTTGTCAGTCCAGTGATGCAGCCCAATGCACCATCAAGAAACCAAGTTTGTGCAACAGATGGAGAACTTTGGTACAACCTACTGTGGTACCGCTGCCATAAAGTATGTAAATTCATTCGGACCAAACGATACCCGGGTTGAAATAGTCGGAGGATGCTTCGATTGCGCAGGTAGGTTGGTTTTTAAGGCGTTTCGATACAGTTTTTCAGAGACCAAACCAATCGCCTTAAAAGTGGCTTCTTCCTTGTCCGATCGCTAAAAAAATTTTCACCAGTAATTGGCTGTGGATTGAAAAATGTGAAATGTAGTTTAAGTAAACCGATATTACTATGGACAACAAGAACAAAAAAACTTTGAAATTGATAAAAAGCCGAATTTTGTGTGTGATCTAGATCAAGCTACTGAAAATCAAACACTAGAACTTAAACTTTGGTGTTTAGCAAACAATCTCAGTAAGAAGTAAAAGTTCTGTATGTTTGAATTCGACTAAAACGAAAATATATTTCAAACGTAATCGATTATTTAATCAGAACGTGGGGAAATACATGACAGACTATTCAATAAAAACGTTATAAATGACTCAAATTTTAATATTCTTAAGTAGTGTCAGAATGCTGCTTAATATCATATTTTTGACGCAAAGGAAATTTTGCTGTATTTTCGTTCATGCGATCTTCATACGATCTTGAAAAACTAACCCGTATTCTCACTACCTGTTTAGTGCAACTTCATTCAAAATTTGGACTTTAGCGCTTTTTTTTATATCTCTGAAGCGACCCTTCACATAATCTTCATAATGTATAACTGAAGGTCTAAAACTTTCATTGAGATTGATTCACTGCAACATCTTAAAATTTCGAGACAAACCTATCCTACGAACTTGTCAAAATCTGCGTCCACATTCACTGTTTTGACGTTATGCTAATTTTTCCAAAATAATCCGCACTATACGTGCCTCCATTGCTAGCACATTTTAGTTGAATTTATCGTATCTTTTGAAGGTAAAACATTGACAATACTCACAATGAAATGTACTAGTCATGTATATAGGTAGAAATTATGTAATCTTAACTTAGATCAGCGTGCCGCGTGGGAAATTTCATTCAACCAATCAGAAGAACTACCTAGATCTGTCTAGTGACGCGTCATCAGTATGGAATTTCAACGCTCGTTTCATTTGGCGGGGAAACCAGTGGTAGCGTTCTCGGGCATGAAGTTTTTTTCACCTGAGTTGCTCGCTTAACCAACAAAAAGCCAAACGCGTTTGTATTCGTTCGATAAACCAATCAAATCGCTTTATTTCTGCTTGTTGTTTCTGTTTTGTTCGCGCGTTTTCATTGGCCGTGGAACATTTCTGGAATGTGCCGGAACATTTCGGAACATTCCGGAACATCGGAACATCCCAGAACATGAAAAAATTTTTAAAATTTTAAAAAAAATAATAGCAAGAAATAAATAAGACAATAAATATAGACATAACTAAAGAGCCCAAAAATAAAACTAAAGAAAGAAAGAGCATATGAGTGAAGGCTCCAACACTTTCCTGCCAACTCAGCTCGGGATCACATGTGTCGTGAATGCCGAAGGGCCGTTCTTCACGATATCACAGTTTAAAAGCAAACAGGGTTTATTTCACAGCTTCGATCCCCACAGTTTTCGTTTCACACACTCACAAACACCGTGACTTTCTTGAATCTATAAGCTTTTTTGATTTTAATGCGATCGTCATCAAGTTCTCTGTCGCTCTGACAGACGAGTGAAACTATTAATAACAAAATCGAAGGGATAATAAAAATCACGCCATCTCACAATCACGCTACACTCTTGCTTAACAACATGGAAAGCAAACATGGATTCAGACAGCAGTTCGGACGATGACTGCCAGGTAATTCGTGCAGTTTGTGAGGAAAGCTTAAAAATTCCGTCTTTGCGACCCAATCTACTATATTTTAAAGAGGCGAACCGTCAATCATGACCATCATTTGCATGGAACTGCCCTCACTGCCCAGCAAATCAATTCCGACCAAGAGAGATAAAAGCTTCATCCCCTCTCGTGATTCCCACAAAATATTGTTTCCTTATACTCGGAGAAGATACTTAGATTCATTTTTTTATTTATTTATTGTTTTCTTATTTTATGTGTTTATGTTTATTTTGGTTATATATAAAGTATATTTATTGTCTTATTTATTTCTTTTGCTATTATTTTTAAAATTTTTAAATTTTTTTCATGTTCAGGATGTTCCGGAATGTTACGGAATGTTCCGGAATGTTTCCGGCATGTTCCGGAATGTTCCATGTTCGGGTTTTATCGACGGCCGTTTTCATTTCAAGGTCGTACGAAAATCGCTCTATTTCTATGTTTCACTCAGTTTGGTGGTGGTATCACTGTTTAAATTTTGATTAATTTCGTGACACAGCTCCTTTAAATTTATAATATTTCGTTAAATTTTCTGTTGATGTTTGGCACGTCCACGTTTAAACGAGTCATGTACATTGCTTTATTCTTGATGAAGAAAATACTTGCTAACTTGGTGCTAAATATAATTTTCGTTACAGATAAGACCGCAGCGTGCTTTTTTCTTGGAGGCTATTTAAGGAACAGAGGTCGAATCCTGTTACAGTGTAAGATTGAATGCTTCTCCGTCGACAACTGCAACACTCAGATCCCTACCCTGTCACAAGATGCAGTTACTGTTTTCCCCCAAAAGGTAACGGCACTTTTACTCAACGTATGACTCCACACACGCCAAAAAGTAAACTATGCAACGCCCCCCTGCCATGAAAGATATAGCACACACCACCAGAGGGTCCCCCAACAGGTTTTTCAGGGATCCGAATTTCCCTTATTTGAAGCTCGGGATTAGGGATTTAAGAGCAAAATCAGGCTAGATTCGGGATTTAACTATAAAAATTAACTTTAAAATGAACAACGTTTACATGCTTAATTTTAATTCTTATCTTGAACTTAAAAGGAACCTCGGACGGTTGAAACGTCTTTCATTTTTAACGTTAATTTTTATAATTAAATCCCTTTGATTGTTGATTCGATAACTATTATTTTTTGTTATGGTACTTAAAAAAAGTGGACGAAGAGAAGCGTGTTCAATGTGATTTATGCATTTTCTTTTGGTCGAACAAAGCCCCACCTACGGGAATAATTTGTCTCTAACAATTTTGGTTTTTGCTTTAATTTGCTCCAGTAGACAGGCCTTTTCCTTAAGAGTTTCTTGTTCAAAAACTAACGTGCTTGCTTGCGACGAACAGAAAATCACAAATTTTTAGAAAAAACTTGTCAACTTCACAGACTAGTTCTGTGTGCACGTCTTGAAGACTCGAAAGTGAGGCTATATACTATGCTACAATAACTAAAAAATTACATATGGTCACGTCAACTGCTTGCCATTTTACCTATCTTTTACTAACAAAGAAATAGCACCAATTCATCGCTTAGGTAAAAAGGTTCCTCCATTTGCCATGTAGCAGCAAAGTTCATGCTTTTATCAAATTAAGGTGTATAGACTTTGCTCGCTTGGCGTCAAGAAAAAGCTCAATAGAGACCTTAAGCTCGAGGTTTTACGGTATTTCCTGCGAACCGCAAACGCCAAGAAGTCACGTGACTAGTGCCTTTGCCGTCATGTTTGCGGTTTGAGGTTCACGTTTGTACGGCTAGATTACGCTCTACAGGTAAGTGATTTTACCGCAAGGTTTTTGTACTCTAAAACTTCACAATCCCACGTTTGAGAGAAAAACTCCCTTTTTTAGAACTCTTTCGCTAATTAATTATTGAACTATTTTTATAGAGACGTAACTTTGAAGACGATTTCTCAGTTAAAATAGAAGTAAATGAATGAATAAAAACAAACATGGCAGCCGCAAGCTACCCGGCCGCGAATCTTAATTCCTAAATATGGGTAGACGGATAACGTGAAACCGCTAACCGCAAACCGCAGATTGCCGCTTGCGGTAAGACGGCACAAACCTCGATCTTAAGGTCTCAATTGTAATCTGCGAACAATCTTTTTTTTTTTTGTGACAGCCCTGGTCCAACACAATGTCAGAGTTGCGAGGAAAGTGATCCGTACACCTGCAGTTATAGCCAGAGACCCCCAAATGTGCGCGACGAGTTCTCGTTCACTCTGAACAACTCATTGTGGCTCTGCGACAGTTAAATATCGTGACGATCGTGGTGTCTATAATCGCACTTTACGAGGATGTATTAACTGTGCGGGTTAGTAGAATTTTACATTTTGGAGGTGGGAGGGAGAACAGGTCTCTCTCCAGTTCTGTGATCTTGACTAAAATCTTCCCTCACTCCTGTTACTCTAGACGTCTTTTATCGGCTAATCCCCGATCTCACATTCGTATTATTTTTTAAGTGCCTTGCAAAGCCTTGAATTTCTCTCATATTGACAGTGGGCTAAAAAAGTGGTGCGGACATAGAACTCGTCATGGGACGAGAAAATGGGCAACTTGTGTCAAGTCCAAATGAAATGATTTTCACTTTTCTTATGGAAACCATACTCTACGACAACATTTCCTGAATCTGGCATCGTAAAATCGCTAAATCGAATGTCTTAAATAATAACACTACCGAACCTAGCTCCTAATCTTTAAAATCTTGAGGTTCACCATCTCTTCAGTTAAAGCCAAACTTTCCCATATTGAAGTGACGGGGATTCTTATTCCCTCACTTAAGGGTATCGAAAAATTGCAATTTTGGTCTCACTTAAGGTATTAACGACGTAAAAGTTAATAATTTTATCCACAAGAGAGGATGAATTCTATTCTCACTTAAGGGTTGCAAGAAGGACAAAACCTCCAAAAACAATGTTTTCGAGCATGGTCTCTCTTTTAGGTGGGGTCAAAATAAAGCCGGTAGAAGTCAATGTCTTGAGTAATATATTACCTTGATTTTTAAATGATCTGTTTACAGATAAAAGAGCAGCTTGTGCTACACTTGGTGGCTATCTGAGATCATTTTATAGATCGTACACTTTTTGGAATGTGAAATCGAGTGCTGCACTGGTGATAATTGCAATGACGGAGGTAATAAATGAAAGCTAGAAAAATTTTTTATCTTACTTAGCTGAATACCCTTTCATGCATGACTTAAGTATAAGAACGTTAAAGGTAATGCATTCGAGTAACTCTTTGTTACGAACCATACCGTAATGATCGATTAAGCACCGAGGCGCTTATTTAATTATCCCCGTTATAGGTGCGGCGCTTATACGAGAGCGGGTTAAAGTGAGGCGTGTATTAGGTATGCACGATTCAATATAAAAGTACACCTCAAATAGTTGGTTGAAAGTACTTGCCCTCGTTTTCAAACTCGTTTCTGGTGTTTGGATATCGAAAAAACACTTCTTCTTGTGTTCGATATAACTTCTCGGTGTTTAGATATCAGATGAAACACTGCTTCTGGTGTTTGATATATCACCTCTCGTTGTTTGGATATCAGACTGAAACACTCCTTTTCGTGTTTGATATTTCACCTCTCGGTGTTTGGATATCGGATGAAACACTCCCTCTCGTGTTTGATATATTACTTCTCGGTGCGTGAAAATCGGAAAAAAAAACACTTCTTCTCGTGTTTAATACAATGCTTACCTAATTGTTTACTCAGACAATGGTCCAGGACAGTGTATCGCGTGTACGGAGTTCCAGGGTGGCCCAATCAGACCCTGCAGCTCTTCAATGCAAAGGAACCAAACGTGTTTGACGGGTCGCAGTTCCCTCGGTACAACTCATTGTGGTTCGGCAGCAGTGAAGTACCGTGGGGGCTTTTTGATGGCACCAATATCGATATAATTCGAGGATGTTTTGACTGCACGGGTAAGTAAAAAGTATTATTTTTAACAGTTTTATCACAGAAAAAATAAATCATAATAGAAACTGCTACGATAATCACAATCTTTCCATTCAGATAAAAAAGCAGCCTGCTATTCTCTTGGAGGTTATCTGAAGACTGAACGAGGAGACACATTGCTTGAGTGCGAAATCGAGTGTTGCAATAGCAGTAGATGTAACACGAAGAACTCATCTTTGACACAAGACGCGGTAACTGTGTTTTTACACCAGAAGGTATTATATTAAATATTTTCAAATTGTATATTTTACAGAACCAGAGCTATGCGAGTTTACCGTGAACGTTTGTCATGTTTGGACCAAACCTTGGTCTCTATCAGCCGTCAGCTGGAAAACGGATTAGCGATTGTCACATGTTCGCTTGTAGCCTCCGCAGACGTTCGTAGGGGCTTCGTCACCCGTTTTTTGCTCACGAACGTTTGCAGGAGGGCGTCACGAAGCCCTAAAACTTCTGCATGGGAGGCTAGTTCGCTTGCGATCGTGTAATCGGGGAACAGTGCCATAAACGCATGGTAGCGCTAGTCCCTTGTCCCTGTTTCGTGACGTTGGACTTAGGTACTAGTTTTTAACCCTGTCACTGCCAATTGTGGCTAAAGGCAAAACTGAACAAAAATTCCCAAATTTCATTTTGCAAAATTTTAAAAAACAAATAGTACCATGTGAAAGTACAGGTAGAGAGCTTTCATTTGAATGGTCACATCATAGGATTTCGTCCACAGACTCAAACGTTAGAGCCACCTTACAAAACTCCTCTATTCACTCTGGAAGCGGTTAAAGGGTTTTAACTGCCTATTAAAATAGTCTCTCTGGTCTGACTTTACTTCTCCCTTTGCTATGGTATGGGCAGCCCTGACCGTCGCAATGCCAGGGGAGTGTTTCGACGATAATGATGCAGAGTGCATTGAGAGACAAGGCCCACAGGATTGTAGCCGAGATTCGCGTTCACTGAACAACTCACTGTGGCTACGCCAGATAAAGTATGCGTCCACTTTTGGTATACGTGACGCGGTTTATAGGAGGATGTATTAATTGCTCAGGTACGTTTAGCAGGATAATTCTGGAAATACGATATCACAGGAACTAGAATAATAATAATAATAATAATAATAATAATAATAAATACTTAGGGCGCTATGGACTTCAGTTTTTAGGTTTTTGGTTTTTCTCTAGAAATCTAGAAACACAAGCTTGCTGACGTTTTTACTTAGATTTTTTAGAACATTAGAGTGTGATATTATTATAAATATGTTTTTAGTAGAGATAGCGAAGGTTTTACAGAGTATCAGAATTTAATAATATTCTAAATTGGCTTTTTAAGTAGAGAGACTTATATCACTATGTATTTTAGGATTGTATTCGTATCGACCATTTTTACTTCTAAGTATAGCTTCTCAAAGTGGTGTAGGTTACTATGCGCCCTATACTACTCATAATGTGGACAGCATTCCAAAGTTTCATACTGCGACATAATAATAATAATAATAATAATAATAATAATAATAATAATAATAATAATAATAATAATAATAATAATAATAATAATAATAATAATAAGCTCCCTCCTGAACAAGAGTGGCTATGGGTACAACACCCCCATGGAAAGATCAGCCACCTCTTCACATGGATGACCTGAAGACCTACGCAAAAAGTGACGACGAACAAACGGGCCTGTTGAAAGCCATCAAATCTTTCAGTGACGACATAGGCATGGAGTTCGGATTGGACAAGTGCGCCAAGGCCACCTTCAAGAAAAGGGCAACTAGGCCGACTCTAGTAACATCAAGCTCGACGTCAACACCATCATACAGGACTTAGAACAGTAAGGTACCTACAAGTGCCTCGGAGTAAGCGAGGGAGACGGAGTCCAGCACTCTCAGATGAAAGAGAAGATCCGGAAGAGTACTACCGGGATCGGATGGAACTCCGCAAACAAACTGAAAGCCATCAACACCTGGGCAGTACCAGTGGTAACTTACAGTTTTAACGTCACAAACTGGACATTACAAGAAATGGCCAAACTTGATACAAAAGGTTAGAAAGTTCCCAGACCGTGTACAAGATGCACCACCCCAATCTGACGTGGACAGGCTTTACCTGCCCAGAATGGAAGAGGTACAGGGGGGCTTACAGCTGGAGCTTTCCTACAAGTCAACCACTATCGGTCTTGATAAATACCTCCAGGAGACACAGGAAACCCTTCTCCACTTTGTTAAAGACCATGACGACAGGAACTTCTTGTACTCTATCAACAGACATCATCTGGTTATGTAATATATTCCCAAAAAGAACAAAGGGTACCAAGGAAAGTGAAAATAAGGCGGTAAAGAGCCCCAGCTTTAACACAGACTTTCCTAAACACTTCTTTGACGTGACAAATAAGTTAAATCTTAATCTAAATCAACACCTATGATCTAACTACCTTTACTACTCGATACAGTTTCTGACATCATTTTGGCAGGTTCTGTTCATTTCTTTGTGACAACTTTAGTGGGAAAAAAAAAACTATCCAAGAAAGTTTGGTTAAATTATTATGACCCCATGACCACATTTCGAAACCATAGAAACCTATTGTCACCATATCTTGGTAAAAAGAAATAAACAAACAGCTACGATCGAAAAACTGGCACAAACGGTTTGACAAAAAGTCGGAGAAAGAAGCTTAATTAATAAACGTTACTAAACTGCATTCAGTGGGTACATATCATGAAGATGTAGCTTGCAAAAAGATACATTTATTACTGACTTCATTGTTTTCAGATAAAAAGGCAGCCTGTGCAATTATAAGTGGCTACATTAAATCACGCAGGAGTGGTCTCTTGCTGACATGTGATATCCAATGTTGCACAAGTAACAACTGTAACGATGCAGGTAATGTATGACGCGTTTCGATCCGGGGAACCCTATTTTAGCCTATGCAAAGAGGATCCCCCCAAAAAAGGAGAAAAGAAAGGAAATCTGCCATTTCAGTCTGTAAAAAGGCCCAAAAGGACTGAAAGATGCATTTTAAGGCAAGAAAAATGCTCAAAACGACGAACCCTTATATGGTTAAATGAAGGACAATGTCATTTTTAACTCAGCTTGTACTCCGGTCCACTTATTAACAGTTTCAAGTCAAAGGTCTCTCCCAACTAAATTAATTAAATTTAAAAAGGTGGTCTTGAAGACACTAGAGTATCCCCACCACCAAAAAACTGAGCTAACTGAGCTCGTCGAAAGGTTCATTCTTGCCTCTTTTCGCTGATATGTCAGGTAATATGAACTTTTTTCCTCACAGCTGCCGGTCTACCGACATGTACTCATTGCTTGATACTTGCTCAACAAGGATCCTCCCAAGCCTGTTCCCTAAATCCAAGTTTTGGTTCGCTTGGGACGACTCATTGTGGCTCTGTAGTAGGTAGTTATCGGGATGGCTCCGGAAATGTTAAGGATTTGGCATATCGAGGATGTTTTGACTGCGCTGGTAAGTTAACAACCAGTTTTCACCACACTGAGGCTTAGGGCCAAGGCTCTCTCCTGGGAACGAGGTCGTCGAATCAAGTCACTAAGCAGTTTGACGTCATAGAACTTTTCATGTATTTACAATGTTACTATTACAATTAGTTTTGTTCTCGAACTTTCGCTGGTTAACTTAAACGCAGGTGTATTTTCACCTTATTTTCTCCAACCCCGACTTTAGGGTAACATTTGCAAAAAAGCGAGCACCTAAAGGCGTTTTGAAGAGCCAATTTTGTAGTTTTCCCTAATGGTGAGAGTGTAGAGCCGGGTTTTAAGCCACGCTTTACCAGCTGTGTGATTTGCCCATGCGTGATTCTTGTTAGGGACAAGCCATTACAAGAATTTGCCCATAAATCGGGCTTAAAAGTTAAAAACGACTTATTAAAAGTGATGCCCCGGTTGTTCAAAGTTAAAAAAAACTGATTGCGTTATCCGCTGGATAGTTATTTATCCAGTTGATAGCGCTGTCCACCTTTCCAGAATTTCAGTTTTCGAGGTTCTCTTTCAATCCGTTAGGTTGCTCATGCAACTTGCAAGGATCACATCCAAAGTTAAGAACAATCCTGACAGAATCTCCTTAAGCATTTTAGAAGGACGAAAGAAGGGAAAATTTCTCAAATTAAGCTACACGACACTGGTATTGTTGATATCGTTGCTTTCAAAGAGAAGTTCTGCAGCGCACGCTGCATTAAAAATCTTGCACTTCAGAGAGCCAGTTTACGTCGGTAGGTGTCTACATTCTTATCGCCACCTTAAGAAAACCAAGTGACATTTCTTTATCAGATAAAAAAGCGGCTTGTTTTGCTCTTGGTGGTTATTTGAAAATGGCAAGATCATTGACTTTGTTGGAATGTGAGATCGACTGCTGCACTGGGAAGAACTGCAACACACAAATACCGACCGGATCGCCATCAGCCAATGCAGTCAAAGTATTTACAACAGCAGGTAATTAGACGAAGGTTGTTCTATTCTTCAAGTATCGTATTAGAGAAAAAAGGAGGTAGAGGTGAATACTAAACGCATTATTCAATTTATTCAAAGGCATTCCATCTCGTTAATGGAGGACAGAGTTTCGCAGGTTAAGCGGTTTAATTTTAAGTGAGTTTGGCCTTTTTTTGGAAGTGTATTTTTCAAGTGCGTTTGTTGTTCACTTCTACCATGCCACTACTAACTAGAAATACGTGAATCGCAGAGCGAAGCAAAGGCTAAAGGCCAGAAGTAAGAAGAAAGGGAAAAAGCCGATAGGGAAAGGAAACTTTATTTATAAATATAAAAAAACAAAACAACAACGAAAAAAAAAATAAAATAAAGAAGGAGAGAGGTAGAAGATCAGGAATCGAACCTCGCGCCTCCAGATTGGCGCGATTTCTCCTTTACCACTGCTCTACTGAGGATCACGATATAAGCACTAGTAAAAGTATTTGATGTAAACCCTTTTCCATGAAACTTCCTCCGGCAAAGGCAGTTTAAAGCTTAACGAGCCGTATTAAACACGAATTCAAAGATATATTTCAGGAAAATAACCGAAATATTGACAGTCCAAAACGAATTTTGTCTACGGAGTAGGACGCAAAACATGTTTTCTTTTCCCGATTTCCGCTGTTATTTTGAAGTTAATGGTCCAAATCACATCCATTTTCTGTTAAAGGTACGAAATTTATCACCAATGGCATTTCTTGTCCTCCTCAATGGCGGCTAAAGCAACCGGGCAAGTTTTGTGGCGGTTTTGTTTACACGCTGCCTTGTTGCTAGGCACCTGCGTTCGCCCAAACCGATAGAGAGAGAGAGAGAGAGAGAGAGAGAGAGAGAGAGAGAGAGAGAGAGAGATTTTTGACCAAAGCAAGATCACGCGTCGCTTAGCGATTGTTGTGCGCGTTGCCGCGCGCTGCAGGCGCTACAAATTTATAAACTCGTTTCGCTCGCGGACTTACGGCCACTCGCTTCGCGAGAATAACAACAATAATAATGATAACCATGATAATAAAAGAGACGAATAAGACAGAAAACATGAAAAAGTAAAAAGAAATGAACACTATTCACCTGCGAGCCAACCAAGGGCTAGTCAGGCACAAGGCTATGTTTACTTATGTAGTGCATAGCAAAGAGGATTGTAGTTCTTAAAAACTGAAGAAATGTAATCTGTCTAATTTGGTAGAGGAAAGAGAGATAGAAAAGGCGCATGAGAAAAGGGAGAAGGTAGTCTGGATTTATTAGTAAGAGACTTAGGCTAGCCCACACACACCACAGAGCTTTTTGCCGGCTTGAAAAGCATACCGGCTATGGCTTCTGTTCTGTTAAGAACGATGATTTCGGAGCGATGTCTCTTAACTGAGCGAAGCTGCACCGCGCCGATCTCGAAAGTAGAGACTGACTCACATATCAGATAGGTGTTCATGATTTACCGAATAGTCGCGTCGGCACGAAATGCTACCCCTTATAGTGTGAAGATAGCTGTAGTGTGAATGAGTTACCATATATAGATCGTTTTCACTGTCACGCAACAAAAAATAAATTGTCAACCTTCCAGTAGAAGAAAAGAAAATGAAATGTTATAAAAGACTAGTATATAAACAATTTGTCCAAGTCTCAGGTCTTTGTAGCCCACAGTTTCAGTTTTCACGTTCCTTTGTAGAGCTTAGTACGGAGACGCCATATTGGTGTACCGTTTTGGTGCACCAATATGGCCGCCGGAAATCAACAAAACATCTAGAGTTCACTTTTTTTCTATAAAAGCTCTTCCTTTTTACTCGAGAACTAGCATACGTGCACATAAACGTATGTTCTAATTCTTGAAATGGTTATACTGCTGAAAATCAAGAGAACAGACTTTTTTTCAATGAGACAGCTTTCCAATTTTGGTGTCACACACTGTGAAAACTCGGAAGTTCAAATTGCTGTATTTTCGAAATGAAACATGCTACGGGACTAGAAACTTCAACCTAGTGTAAATAAGAATGCGTAAAACCTCGCTATTTTGACTTTACAATTTGATGATGTCACTGTGAAAACCATCTATAGGTAATCAAAAGGTGACGCCTTGCGTGATCTTACCTTTACCTTAAAATATATTAACTCTCTCTCCCTTTCTCTTCCCCCCTCTCTCCAATTTCCAACGCTCGTCCCTTATTCTTCATTAGTGATTAATAGTTAACGGTCGCGTTTTGTTTTCTATGTTTTTTCATTCGTTTAGCTTCTGGTCCGAAACAGTGTTTTTATGTCTGGGAACTAATGCGACCAGCTGCTCGCGCTCAAAGAGTCGGAGGACCCAGATTTGCGCCACTGATTCATTTTCACTCGGTACTTCTCACTGTGGTGCTGCAGTGGGTAAATATCAGGATAGCAAAGGAAATATCGTGGATAACTTTATTCGGGGATGCATTAACTGTGCTGGTAGGAAAATAATTTTACCCTTTGCCCAGAATGATTGTTGTTACGCTAATTATTCTGATTAATTCGAGACTTGAAACTCGTTAATTAAAATAAGTTCGCATATTGAGAATGGCTTTACAACGGCGCTGAAACAGACTTTTTTACACTCATTTTTTACCCGACAGATGATGTGAGAATATTTCAATATTGGCAATGCAATAGACAAAACATGTTTTTTTGGACAGGAATTATATTTACAGTTGACTCTCTCTTAACAAATTTTAAACTTAAAACATTATGTTTTGCAAATATAATTCATTACTTTATTTTTGTTTTCTTTCTTTATTTTTTCTATCACTTTTCCTGCCGTAAGGATCAGTTTACTGTTTTAAGTTTAAAATTTGGTACTCAAAGATTTTACTGATCCATGTCAAGAGCCATAATAGGACAGAGAGGCAGTCTAAGGGCGTTGGCTGGGATATCTTAATTTCAAAAAAGTGAATTTTTAGAACTATGCGGACCACGCGGAAACAGTTTCCGGTAAACTGTTTGACTTCCGGAAGACTCGCTTTCACGATTCAGCGCCCTCTCTGTCCTATTATGGCTCTTGTCCAGGTCTACTAAAGATCAGGCTGACCCTCACTAGTTTGGGGTTGTGGTTTTTCTCTCACGAGTGTTTCTCTCTTAACAGATACACCTATGGCATCGCTGTAAAACGGACACCTAGAGTTGGTCCCTACCTTTCTTTACTCCCTTTAATTGACTCTCTATAAGACGGACATCTCTCAAAAAGTTGCTTATTTTCCACTAACGCGTTTTCGCCTACGCACGTTAACGCACGTAAATTTTAATCCATGACGTGAATAATATAGAGCAAGATAAAATGTGCTGAGCTTAAACGAGAAGTTGAGCGAGGTTCAACCTTTTGCGCTTACGAGCGACCTTCCATACATTGTCTCTATTTTATTCACCCGCGTAAAATTTACGTGCGTACGTACGGAAAAATTACGCGACAGTGGAAATCCAAGCTAAGACGGACACTAAGTGTCCGCCTTAGAAAGAGTTGACTGTAGCTAATTAATTAAGGTTAGGAGACAGGAGGTTCTCAGCTAAAACGAATATAAAAAGTTTTTTGTTATTATTCCCTTTTAATAAATTCAACAGAAGTCTACTTTTTTTTTTTCGTTTTTGACCGATGATTACAGATAAGAAAGCGGCTTGTGCGGCTGTGGGTGGTTTTCTCAAGGGAGACAGAAGGCAAAGTTTGACCCAGCTCGAATGCGCAGTCGAGTGTTGCACCGGTGATGACTGTAACAAAGACATCATCCCAGTCTTACAAACAGGTACGTGTAACTGAAACTTCTTGAAACACGTCTACGGTAATATAGAGATTAACTGAAAAACAATAAATAAATAAATAAACTGCGCGTAACAGAGCATTTTGGACCTTCGACTAGGTGTTTGGCTGTTTGTACTGAGGCACTCTTCCAAGTTGTTTTTTTTAATACCTTCCTTAAATAAACAGATTTTATAGGAGAACTTAGACTCAAAAATGAAGAGTTTTTGTCAGAAATACAAGACGTCATAATGTACTATTTCGTCATTTCTTCAACTTCTGGGTAAATTTTGCTCGGCCATTGATGAGGTAAACGTTCACCTAAAAGCTTAAAGTTCAGCTGCTCAATGCATGTATTTCTCGGAATAAAAAAGAAAATTAGAAAAGATGGTAGTTTCAGTGAAATAACATCACTTATGAACCGTGCCTAGGCTTAGCCGAGACTACGAGTTATATTTATCCGTTACGCTAAAATAAATTTTTTTCAGGAATCAGTCCATCGCCATCATCAAGTTCCCCTGACAGTGGTCCATCACCAAGTTCCCCTGACAGTGGTCCATCACCAAGTTCAGTTGCTAGCAGAGAAGGACACTGGGTCATGATAAGAGCTTTGCTCTTCTCAACTGCAGCTCTTTTTTTGCCTTTTATCTAGTTTAACAGGGACAGTAGCACAAAAAAGCTCTTAAAGCTAAACGTATTCACCTACTAAACTTCAACATAAATTGTACAACGACACCTTCCTGACAAATATAGTCCTTTCTCGCTTGAAACGTAATCGCCAGCGTAAAATCCGGCAGTGTTTTCTTGCGCTGTTCCAACAGGTTCCGTTTTTGGTCACTGTCGCGTGTGTCCATACGTAAACCTAAGTGGACCAAAACTCGATCCAAAATGATGTATAATCGCATGGGAGTATTTTAACACTGAGCTATAGGGTGTTTTAACTAACCCTATCTCTAATTATAGCACTTTGTGTACAGTGGTCCATTAAACAAACGTGTTATTTCACGGAGACACTGCTTGCCTCATTTTAAACTTAAAAAATAAACCACCTCATTCCCAAGGATTCTCGATCCAGGAGAAGACAAGAAGAAAGGCCCTCGCCAGTATGAGGTTGTAAATATCTAAAAGAAATATTTACTCGAAAAGAAGCTCCCCCCCCAAACCCCCGAACATTTTCATTGGAATCTTCCTCTTCACTAAGACTACTCGATCGATACACGCAGAATTCTCGAGTACGACAAGATCGAGCATACGAAGAAAGGGGAGCAAGACAGAGGTTCAAGAACGCGTTCTTGGATTTCCGCCGGCCAAAGTGAGTGCAGACGCGAAAACCGAAAGATTCTTCAGCGTTATTGGATTTGCGCTGGGCTATTTCGAAGAGACAGTTGAAGTTAATCAAATTTAGTAATGCGTTTCCCAAAGATTATCATAAATTTATAAGAGAAAGTTTGTTTTAGCTAATTTTCTCGCACTCGAACAAAGGCATAATCTCCTTGTCTTTAATTTAAAAGCTTTGCAGCTTGTGTGTTTTTCTGGAATAATAATATAATGACAATAAGAAGAAATAAACAGATTAGTCAGGGGCACCCAACGACGGTTTCCTCCTAAATGCATTGAAAAGTCTTTTTAGGTTATCCACAGTACTTCTAGATCTCTAGAAATGCATTCTAAGCGGCGCGCTATAAAATTTGTATCTGGCCGGTCATCCTTGGGGAACTTGAGGCCCTTCGAATTTACAACGGCTTTAGTGATATTTTTCCGAAAATTTTACATGCAGTTGAACAACGTTTTACGAAACTGAGAATTTTTCTTATTCCTCTCTCCATCACATTTTTGAATCCGAAAATTTTAGGTTTCCTACGAAAATCACCCTAACATAAGGAGTAAAATATGAAAAATTAAACTTCAGAAAATCTTAGGGAATTGTTTAGATAAGCTTCGAAAATTTTACCTGAATGGAACGCTCATCTAGAAATTTTTAGCCATATTCAAGCAATAGAAAATTCTTGGCAATCGTGCTTTTCCGAACAGATATTTTACAGAAAATATTCGTTGGGTGCCCCTCATCATTTGTATTGTGAATTCGGAGAGATTTAGATCAAGGGCAAACTGAGCCACAGCATTCGCTCCTGAGACCTAACATGTATTCTGTGCGTCAAAAAGGTCGCTGAAACATTTAGATTATCAACCTTTCGTAAAACAAAAAGAATTACAGGAGTTTATTAAATCAACTGAGTTACCCTACGATAAGAGCGTGATCATGTTCCAGTTGACAAACTATTTTGCGTTCCCTACATATGAACAACCAAAGAAACCAACACGCGATCTATGAAGCCCAAGAAAGTACACTTTATTGGTAAGAAATACAAAAATAAAAATAAAAATACGAGAACACCACAGCCGGACACGTAAACCCCGAAAAACCAATTTTGGAAAAAATGGGGACCGTGTACCCCGACCAGTGCTATGGCGATGCCTTCGGGGTTTTAAGGCCTACTAGCTTAAATAAATAAGTAAAGTATAGTAAATAAAATAAATAAGTTAATAGAAGTAACCTCTTAGCTTTGCTAGGATAAAAGAAAAGAAAAATCCGTTTGCCCGCTGAGCTGTTGAGTCGGCAAGGCTGAGACCAGAACAGCGCGACTTAATCATCTCACGACTGCCGCCGGAATCTCTGTTTTTGTGCCTGCAGAACTAAACTAAATTATGTTTACTGAACCAACGTAAAGGTTTGAAAGCTATGATTCCGTGCCTTCACTCGGCAGATAGCAACAATAACGTTTTAAATTTTGTTTCTTCAGACAAATTCAGTTCAGGCAAAACACTTCCTTGGAACCTCTAAAAATCTTCATGCATTATAAGGTTATTGCTGGTTATGTTACATGTTAAGCTATGAAATCAGCGAAGTCAGTGGCATTAATTAAGGAGAATTCAGAAGTTCCAAGTTGCGCTGTTACGTTCGAAGTCGAATTGATAAATTCTACATCTCTCTAATCATCTTGCCAATTGTAAAATAGCCTTCTCACTTTACCTCATGGCTCTCACATTTGTTACATTATTGACCTTATTCATTGTTCATCTAGCACGAAACTAGTACTGATTAGAACAAATAAAATACGGATTTTATTATCCCTTTTGCTCTAACATGCTTTTAAGAATACCAAACCTAATTTTTGAATACTATCTTGCTTTCTAGTTCGTAAAATCCTAAACAATTATTGTTAATACGAGGAAGTAGTGTTGAAAAAGTCTTATTTCCATGGTGACACCATAGGGTTTGCTCAACAAACTCCGAGGAAACAAACACAATTTCTTTATTTTCATAAATGCTTTGGAAGAGTTCAGTTCGTTCAAACCGGCCGTTAAACCGTTATGATTCATCGAACAGGAATGATGTTACTG
The DNA here is from genome assembly GCA_942486035.1 of Porites lobata. NCBI lineage: Eukaryota > Metazoa > Cnidaria > Anthozoa > Scleractinia > Poritidae > Porites > Porites lobata. The sequence continues at coordinate 17,847 of CALNXK010000128.1, forward strand.
CTTCTTCGTCAGAACATACTGCCCAAATTCAAACTCGTTGCTGCTTAGAACCGTTGGCCGGTTTACAAAGTAAAATAAATGGGATCAGAGTTTAGTAGAAGAACAATTTGTCGAGTTTAAACCTTATAGAATTTGCTGAATCCGTTTTCTTCAACGATCAGTGTTTGCTGGCGAAACTGTAGGAGACAGCATTGCGAAAAGAAGTCTGTTTAAACATGGGCCTTACTTAAATATTATAAACGGGCGGTCTATGGTAGTTTAAAGTTCATCTTTGCTTGGTTTCTCCTCCACGTAGGAAGTACATCCAAAATCTTTCTCCAATATGATATATGGACTCTTGAATTGCAATCTTTTCCTCATGGGTGCTGTTGAGACAAAACAGTTTGGAATCACCTTTTTTTAATTTTTGAACAAGAATCTCCCAGGTTTATTTTACTGTAGCTGCAAAGTATTTTCCGGGTGTATTTTTATAGCCTTAAATTTATCATAGGGGAAGGTGCGTGTCTTCAATGTCTCTTCCCACTTCTATTTTGTTTGGTATGCAATTAAATTAAGCAAAAATTAAATAATCCATTTTAATTTTGGAGTTTGAAACCCATGGTATCTTACACCAGATTGCGTTTTCTGTTCTTCCTGCACAGTTCTCAAATATCATTAATAATTCATAAAGAAAATACAAAGGAAATTAATGTTTAATGACTATTTGGAAATCAAATGAAAATTTGCTAATTATTGCATCCTTAATTTCTCTTTCTAAAATCATCAGCTTTTGAAGAAGGAAAAAGGTGAGTGTTTGGTGCTCACCAGGTGAAGACGCCATGGCCATTTACTGAGCTGCGGGGTTTCTTGATCTGAGTACAAGAACACAAGCATCATCATCATCATCATCATCGTCATCATCATCGTCATCATCATCGTCATCATCATCGTCAATAATAGCGTCATCAACATCATCGTCAGCATTTTAAGCAATCTTTGTCATCATCTTCATCTTCATCAAAGTGTGCATCAGTCTTTCTCAGAGTATCAGCATCATGAAAATCTTTATCATTGTCAGCATAACTCAGCACCACCACCATCATCATTGCCATTATCATCGTCGTCCTCGTCATCATCATCGTCAATGTTACTGACAGTCATCAGTCGTCAAGCCCTCTTCACACCGCGATGCCACATCAGGCTGCTTAGCTTGTCGACGTTCACTGCCTCTAAATCCCTCAATACAAAGTAAAGAGCACACGTTTAACTGAACTTACTGTCAAATATTACTAGCCCCCTCCCCCTTCAACCCCCCCCCCAACCAATCCTTCAGCGGGTCCTTGTATTTAATAAGCTATGATAACAAAATAGCAAAGACAAAAGCTATAATGCGTTTCCGGATATTTCCGATAGTCAGGTCATGCTTATATAGTATGAAAGCAGCTCAGTTGAAAATTTGGTACAATTTTTAAAAACTTTAAAAATAATACAGGCCAGTAAGGATAAATCTTGAAAATAATGACTTGCGTGCAAAAGAACAAAGAGAAAAAAGGTCAAAAGAGTAAATAAATTCAAAGAATGTAACAAAAATAAACTTACTTTAAAATAATACTTAATAAATAGAGTGAATAAAATAAATTTCAAATAATAATAATGATCGCATATAATGATTGTAATAGGAAAGGGAAAGTGTTAATACTTCTAGCTGGATTTTTGAAACGTGACTGCTTTAGTTACGTTTTCAAAAATCAAGTCTAGTTTTTTCGTTGCAGCTGCTTGTTGAATCCTTTTCTATTATTATTATCATTATCGTGATCATTATTAATATCCCTATTATTAATTATTCATTTGAATTTATATTTAGTTTCATTATAATTATAGGATAGTTTAGTATTTACTATTTATCACTATATATCTATATATTTTTTTCTTTTATTCATTTTTGATTTAAAATTCATTTTTGCTCCATTTTCCTACACTTATTTCCTCTTTTGATCTTCTTCTTTCCTTTAATTTCGTGATTCCAATTAGTCCAGCCGCATTTTATTATTTCAAATATTATCCCTACTGGCCTTTAAAATCCTCCGAGAAGCACATACCTAGGGTATCTGAAGTATTGCGAGAACTCAAGTCGCTTTTGTCTTTGCTGTTGTGTCAATTACAGCTTTATCGATTTAGCTGAAATAGATGCATTTGGGTGTCGTCTAAATTACTCAAGTTTCAATGGACGTTTTCACCTATTGACAAATGACGTGGCCGCATCAACATCATCGTCGTTGTTTGACATCATCGTTACCATTATCATCGACGTTCTCATCAACGTCATTGTCATTAGTGAGATAATCATCATAATCAATGCAATAGGTGTCACTCATTTATCTTGCCCTCTTCTCATGACTTTGCTTCGTGAGACGCATGCGCAGTCATGAGTAAACCAGCTAGAGAAAGATTGTACTTGCCTTTGTCGAGTTAAACAGGCTCCTTCCACATAATCTTCGAGTCACTGACTGCAGGCCTGACGAGGCGCGACATCTGAAATCTTCTGGATCTATACATAAAAGAACAAGGTATTTAGCTTATTTAGCAAGTAAGAGCCTATTACATATTTCGCTCTTCTTAGTTAAGAAGGCCTGGGTTTGAATCCCACAAGCACCTTGTATTTGCTTGACGTAACGTAACAGTTAAGCAAAGTTCATGGATCATGAGAAATCCAATGAAGGAGAAAACTGAGAGTTTCAATATAAGGACCTTCAAATGAAAGGTACGGCTTGTCCCCAGCCAGTTCAGTTATCAGCTACATGTAGTTAGCATAGCCTCTTCCCGTTGTCTTTTTTACATTGTGCAATATAAGTAATGCTCTGCAAGTTCACAACTTGAGCAAATGCGCATAGTGAGTTCTTTTGTCATCAGTTTTCTTTCCTCGTATTTTCTTTTGGGCAAGGTTGGGTTGAACGTGTTGGTATTTTTCTTCTGTACTTACCTATGATTTGCCAGGTGGTTCGTTCAAATCACTTTCCATGTAATGCTGTAGTTTAAGAGACGAGACTTCCGGGTTGCTTTTCCGCTCGCTGACTTCTATCAGAAATTTTGTGACCTAAATGCAAAGCTTCTCAAGAACATGGATTAAGAATGCAAACAAACGTTTTCCCATGTTTTTAAAAAGTTAATGCTGTCACTAAAATAACTTTTAATCCTTCGATGCTCCTCCTTTGAGTTTTGGTCTATCTACGCGGTAGCCAAACCGCTGTTTCAGATATGACCACTTGGATTTGTATTCTAATTAAACGTGACATTTAATTATCTTTGTAGAGCTTCGAATACGATGATTATTAGAGTGAAAGTCGGTACTTGAAATCATAATCAAAGGCTTTATTTCATTTCCTTTCAGAATACTTGCGTAGCGTAAATACATTTTACCTTTCCAGTACTAGTACTTACCGCGGATCTGGTAGCTAGGGTCACGTGTTTAAATCTCAATGCTAACGGGCCGGCTACGACCGAGTGCTGGAAACAACCTCTGGAATTGCACAGACCTGAATAAACAGCTTCTTAAAACAGATTATCAAAGCAACATTTTAACATGGCAGTTGAAAATGAACTTTAAACTATGAAGCTTCTCTCAGACACTCTGGCGAATGAATGTCATTAATATCAGTTTCATATCGATTTGCTTACTGATGGAGCAATGTTCATGGGTTGGAATCCCACTGGAAAACAGTATTCACCTATAAAGTTCCGACTTTTGATGCAGAAGGAGCACAATTGACTTCAAAACTCTTTTCTTAAACGACCCTGTTTGGGTAAGCTTGTTTACTGCCTCTTGAAGACGAAGGTGTTCCAATATTCTGGTACTTACAGGTTGCACAACACTGCTGATGGGTCATATCACGGCTGGGCGTATTCGACCTAAATAAAATAATTCTTAAAAACAGAATCAATAACATTAAAACACTGCCTTTTTTGCGCACTTGGAAACCAATCTCAGACTCCATTTCCTTTAAAAGGCCTTGGAATTGTCTGCTAGACTACTGTCAGCTATCATCAAACAGATTCGAATTCTGTTTGCATCGTGTGGGATCTCAAGTCTTGAAAATTGCATTCTTTGGTACACTAGGAGCCCCAGTAAATAAACAAATGTCGTAGGTTTGAATCCCACTAAGGCGTGAACGAATAAATTTTAGTATCATCCGAGGATAAGTTCATGTCAGCACAATCATATTTAACGTACTCACGTTCCGTTTCTTCCTTGCTTCTTAGCTGTCGTTCGCTAACTTCATGCACTAAATCTGAAACCCAAGGAGATGATCTAACAGTTAGAGCATAAACAGATATCTGTCTTACCTTTAGAACTTTGAGTTGTTTTCCAGTCGTAATCAGCGTCGATATGCGTTTCTTCAGGAACGCAGCCAGAAAAAACTTCCAGGTGAGCTTCTAGATAGCATACGTCACATGCATTCAGTTTGCTGTGGCTGGTCTTCAGAGGGCGCGCCCAGAAAGACGTCTTCGAGGCGGCGATGTTCGAGCAAAAAAAGGATGTAAAAGACGACTTCCGATGTTCCTGAAACAAAACTTTTTAAATTATTTATTATCGGTTTAGAGAAAAAGTACAATAGCGAAGCGGCATTGTGTTGGTCACACTTTATTTTCTTTCTGAGAAGCAACCCCGTTACAACATAATCTAACTTATCTAAATGTTTAGTGCTAGTTTAACTGAAAAAAAAGGAAAAAAAAAGCAAGCTGATGATATACCTTTCGTTTGTTAAACTTTATTTTTCATCAACTTTGAATTACGTACAATTCAATCAAATTAATCTTGATGTTAAAGTTCCTGCTGTTCCTTCAGCACGTCATGCACGACTTCCAAATAGGCAGTGCCATGCGTTTCTTCAAGAACGCCTCAAAAAAACGCAGTAAAAAGGTCGAAAAAAGCCATGTGCGATCTTGAGAGGGGCGCCCAAAAAAATGTGCGTCCATTCACTCTTGAAAAAAGTGGCGGAGGACTCAAAAAAGATAAACTTGTTGATTTCCGACGCACCTAATATTAAACGAGTTAGTTGTTTATGTTTTCATAGCACACTGATGCGACGCTCATTGTCACTCAATGTGCGTAGTTAAAAAGACATCACACTCACAACTCGGTGTTTTAGTTTTGTTTTATTTATTTACCGTGATTAATACAACAAGTATTTGTAATATCCCTGCAAATCAAATGATCATTAGTACTTGTAATTAATTACTCTAAAGATTTAGCCTTAAAGTAAAAGAAAAACCACACAGACAACACATAAGATAAAGTGTTTTTATTAAATTGAGTTGGCTGTTTACAGAAAGTAATGTCTATATAGATGGGGTGCGCTTCTTAGAATTTGACGTCCGAGCAAGACCGAGGAGTGTAACATGCGTACATAAAACCTTGACACCTCGAATGAAACACACCAGGGTCCCCCGGACGGTACGCAGGGATATTTGGCGGCTTGCTATGGAGACTTTGTCCATACCAAGCCTTCACATGTTTTGAATCCGAATCCGGAAACAGATCAAAAGTCGAATCGAAAGCCGAAAAAAGACGAACGAACGAACCGAAAATTTAATCACCTAAAAAAAGTAAAAGAATCCACATACCTTGTGCCACATTGGATTATTGCTTGGGCTGATTGATGTGGTGCAATGTTTACATAAGCGTTACGAAGAAATTCAATGATCCGATTTTGCTATTTCAGACCGAACGAGTCAGCTTTGCGTAAACTTTGTACCAGCATAAATCAGCCCTACCTTATATGGGCTGCTGTACTCTGTCGTCATGTTCCTCCACAAAAAGACCAAGAGAGACTGGAATCCACAATCCAAAAAAAGCGTAGGTACGTATCGGGAAAAAAAGAAGTCTTAGAAGTCCATAATGAAGTGAAGTTCGGCCGGCCAATTAAATTTTAATTATAGCATATTGGTGGCTGTCTTAACTAACGTTGGACTATGCGACAGGGATTCAAATAATTTTAGATTTACGGTGACTAAGAATTTCTATGAAAAATTGAAAAGGGTGGAAGGGGTGGATATAGGCCCTTACTGGTATCAGCGTTAGTTAAGACAGCTCATTAACGTTATTGCTATATGCTGTCTCCTCTGTCTTTACCTTGCCTTCCTAGTGATAAAGTCGTTTTCACTATGATATCATCGGCTTTTGTTTGCAAAATAGCCATGATTTACATTTTAGCGTGATTTTTTCGTTTCAATTATTACCCTAAACCAACGGCAAATAAAATAACTTTAGTAGAAGCAGAATGACGTCTTAGTGCAAACGATCATCATCATCATAATCGTCGTCGTCATCATCGTCATCAGCATCATCATCATTATCATTATTGTCTGGTTCGGTCTTATATGTTTTTTCTTCTCAATTCATCGCCGCAAAGCTAAGGCAGCTACCTCGCCTACTTAATTAACTGGACTATCTTTCTGTACATCTGGAGGTTCTTTGTTCTTCTTTCTTCGGTCGGCCTCTTCCCTTGATGTAGCAATGGACCACAATTCAATCACATACAATACGATCAAAAGCATTTTATTCACATTTTCAAAGGCAAACATTTGTTGTTACAAGATTCAGGGAAAAAAGTAAATAGGCAACGCGCTGCTTTAGGATTCACTCCCAGTCATGAATTATTTCAAAAGCTGTCGGGGGCAGAGCACTGCAGGCCAATCTCGGACGAGGACTAAGAAACCAATAGCCACGAACGGTCGACGTGAAAACTACGTACGCCTACCATTTGTAGACGATCTGTGCCTGCGTAGTGCAATGGAGAACTTCCTAAGAAGAAAACCCTCCAGCGAGGCAAACTTAACAAAAAGACAAATTAAATCGTCTTAATGTCAACGAGGCAACGCCAGAGTATCCCCTCCTGCTGCTTAATGAAAGACTATCTATAACCTGCGAGGTTTTCACCTGAATGCCATTCAGGGACACGCATATCAAGGTATGGTGGGCCTCCACATGTGTGTCTCCGAAATATTCGGCCAAGTAGCATTCTCGTAATTACCTCGCAGGCTACAAACGTTGACTAAAGGCCGGTCGGCTTGTTCGTGCTCCTCCAGCGATGAAACTGCGTCGTAGATTGGTCTCGAAGACTTCCTACGCTTACGATTTGTAAACGATCTAGCCTGTGGTGTGTGGATTGTCCCATGTTGCCCTGGTAACCTGCAACAAGGTGTTGGCTCTTCGCGGGAAGAAACGCCTGGTCGCAAATTACCTCCTTTGTAAGACTAAAACCTGTCAAGTGATCTATCCTCACAAGTTCGAAGTCTGAAAATCAAAAATGTTCGCTTCGCATTCTTATTGCTTAACATGAAAAGTCAAATTGGTATAGGAAGGATCAGACTCGAATTTGGGAGACTAACCTGACTATCTACCTGTAACCAGAGAGACCACTGAGCCTCTAAGCGGAGGCCAAATGAGGTTCTCTCACTGCAGCTGGATGGTCTTACGTCTCTAGTTTACTAAGTTACGTATTAAAATAATCAATGTCTGGTTGAACCTTGCGAGTGAATGCCTCACTTGCCCAGCGCAATGACTATCAAGTGAAGTGTTATGAATTGAATTTGGCGCAACTAAGCGGGAGAATGCAGTGACGACGTGACGACGACGACGACGAAAAGCGGCGGTGAGTCCATCAAAAAGGCGCAAAAAACGAGGCCGAATCGTTTCCTAGAAGCCGAGCCGAATCCTAAAAGCCGAACCTATGTTGCTGACCGAACACCTGCAAAGGAACCCAACTTATGAAAAAAGGGAAGGGAGGCCCTTACCAGCCCAGGGCACCCGCTAACTAATTTAACTACAGTTAAGTTAAGCCGAAAAAGATGTCCGAAAACTTCAGGCCGAACGTGTGTGGAAAGTATGCTTTGCAAGGCTCATCCAGAGCTCTATATACCCCCCTTGACCCAACCCACAAACAATGCACCTGACCTGTACCATTTCACGAAGTTGGGTTTGCTGTGCTGATTTGAAGTGGAGCAGTCAAGAATGGTAGCCTGTTGGGCTGATCTGATCTGGTGGTCTGGTTTGGCGGTGGTGGTCTGATCTGATGGGCTGATTTTGGTAGTCTGGTCTGACGATGGTCTGGTGTGGGAGTTGGTGCATGGTCTGATCTGTGGTCGGGATCTGAGACTCATCTGATTGTGGTGTGATGGTCTGATCTGGGGCGGCTCTTATGGATTGCTGTTGTGGTCTGGTTCCATGGCCTAATCTGGAGGTCTGAGTGAGGAAGATAGTCTGGTCTGACGGCTGGAATGAAAATTAAAAAGATGATAAGCTGAGGAAATAGTAGTGAAAAGGTTCCAAACGCTTTAGGGACCTATGTAAAGAGAAACGAAGAAAAAAAATACAGAAACACTAAATGCAAAGTTTCTCAAGAACATGGATTGAGAACTCAAGCAAAAGTTTTCCCATGTTTTTAAAAAGTTAACTCTGACACTAATTTAACTTTTCATCCTTGGATGCTCCCCCTTTGAGTTAAGGTCTATCTACGCTGTAGCCAAACCGCTGTTTCGGATATGAACACTTGGATGTGTATTCCAAGTAAACGTGACATTATCTTTGTAGAGCTTCGAATACGATAACTATTAGAGTGAAAGTCAGTGCTTGAAATGATAATCAAAGGGTTAATTTCATTTCCTTTCAGAATACTTGTGTAAACATATTTTACCTTTCCAGTACTTACCTCGGATCTGGTCAGGCTAGGGTCACGTGTTTAAATCTCAATGCCAATGGGTCTGCTACGACTGAGTGTTGGAAACAACTTCTGGGATTGCACAGAACTGAATAAAAAGCTTCATAAAACAGATTACCAAAGCAATACTTTTAACATGGCAGTTGAAAATGAACTTTAAACTATGCTGCTTCTCTCAGACACTCTGGCGATTGAATCTCATTAATATTTCATATCGATTTGCTTACTGATGAAGCAATGTTCATGGGTTGGAATCCCACTGGAAAACAGTATTTACTCTAAAGTTATGAATTTTGATGCAGTAGGAGCACAATTTACCTCAAAACTCTTTTCTTAAACGACCCTGTTTGGGTAAGCTTGTTTACTGCCTCTTGAAGACGAAGGTTTTCCAATATTCTGGTACTTACAGGTTGCAAATCACTGCTGATGGGTCATATCACGGCTTGACGTCTTCGACCTAAATAAAATATTTCTTAAAAACAGAATCAATAACACCAAAACACTGCCTTTTCTGCGCACCTGGAAAGCAATCACAGACTCCATTTCCTTTAAAAGGCCTTAGAATTGTCTGGTAGACTACGGTCAGGTACCATCAAACAGATTCAAATTCTGTCCGCATCGTGTGGGATGCCAAGTCTTGAAAATTTCATTCTTTGGTACACTAGGAGCACCAGTAAATAAACAAATGTCGTAGGTTTGAATCCCACTAAGGCTTGAACGAATAAATTTTAGAATTATCCGAGGATAAGTGCATATCAGCACAATCAGATTTAACGTACTCACGTTCCGTTTCATTCTTCCTTGCCTCTTAGACGCTGCTGTCGAACGCTAACTTCATGCACTAAATCTGAAACCCAAAGAGATAATCTAACAGTTAGAGCATAAACAGTTATCTGTCTTACCTGTAGAACTTTGAGTTGTGTTCCAGTGGTAATCAGCGTCGATATGCGTTTCTTCAGGAACGCAGCCAGAAAAAAATTCCAGATGAGCTTCTAGAGAGCATACGTCACATGCATTCAGTTTGCTGTGGTCGGTCTTCAGAGGGCGCGCCCAAAAAGACGTCTTCGAGGCGGCGATGTTCGAGCAAAAAAAGATTTACAAGACGAAGTCCGATGTTCCTGAAATAAAACTTTTTAAATTATTTATTATTGGTTTAAAGAAAAAATACAGTGGCGAAGCAGTATTGTGTTGGTCACACTTTATTTTTTTCCCGAGGAGCAACTCCGTTACAACATAATCTAAATTATCTAAATTTTTTAGTGCTAGTTTAACTGACAAAAAGAAAAAGAAAAGAGAGCTGATGATATACCTTTCGTTTGTTAATCGTTATTTTTCATCAGCTTTCAATTACATACAATTCAATGACATTAAACTTGATGTTAAAGTTCCTGCTCTTCCTTCAGCATCTCTCGTACGACTTCCAAATAGGCAGTGCCATGCGTTTCTTCAAGAACGCCTCAAAAACGCAGTAAAAAGGTCGAAAAAAGCCATGTGCGCTCTTGAGAGGGCGCGCCCAAAAAATGTGCGTCCATTCACTCTTGAAAAAAGTGGCGGAGGAGTCAAAAAAAGATAAACTTATTGATTTCCGACGCACCTGAAATTAAATGAGTTAGTTGTTTATGTGTCATAGCGAGCACACTGATGCGACACTCATTGTAACTCAATGTGCGTAGTTAAAAGACATCACACTCACAACTCAGCGTTTTAGTTTTGTTTTATTTGTATGCTGTTATTACAACAAGTATTTGTTAATATCCCTGCAAATCAAATGATCATTAGTACTTAATTACTCTAAAGATTTAGCCTTAAAGTAAAAGAAAAACCACACAGACAACACATTAGAATAAGTGTTTTTATTAAATTGAGTTTGCCGTTTACAGGAATTAAGTAGTCTATATAGATGGGGTGCGCTTCCTAGAATTTGACGTCCGAGCAAGACCGAGGAGTTAGACATGCGTCCATAAAACCTTGACACCTCTAATGAAACACACCAGGGTCCCCCGGACGGTACGCAGGGATATTTGGCGGCTTGCTATGGAGACTTTGTCCATACCAAGCCTTCATATGTTTTGAAGCCGAATCCGGAATCACATCAAAAGTCGAATCGAAAGCCGTAAAAAGACCAACGACCGAACCGAAAATTTAATGGCCTAAAAAAAGTAAAAGAATCCACATACCTTGTGCCACATTGGATTATTGCTTGGGCTGATTGATGTGGTACAATGTTTACATAAGCGTTACGAAGCAATTCAATAATCCGATTTTGCTTATTCAGACCGAACGAGTCAGCTTTGCGTAAACTTTGTACCAACATAAATCAGCCCTACCTTATATGGGCTGCTGTACTCTGTCGTCATGTTCCTCCACAAAAAGATCAAGGAGACTGGAATCCACAATCCAAAAAAAGCGTAGGTATGTATCGGGAAAAAAAGAAGTTGTAGAAGTCCATGATGAAGTGAAGTTGTCCAAAGGTGAAGTTCGGCCGGCCAATTAAATTTTAATTATAACATATCGGTGGCTGTCTCAACTAACATAGGACTATGCGACAGGGATTCAACTAATTTAAGATTTACGGTGACAAAGAATTTTTATGAAAAATTGAAAAGGGTGGAAGGGGGTGGAAAAAGGCCTTTACGGATATCAACGTTAGTTAAGACAGCTCATCAAAGTCATCGCTATATGCTGTCTCCTCTGGCTTTACCTTGTCTTTCTAGTGACGAAGTCGTTTTCACTATGATGTGATCGGCTTCTGTTTGCAAAGTAGCCAATTTACATTCCAGCGTGATTTTCTTCAGTTCAATTATGACCCCAAATCAACGGCAAATACAATAAATTTAGTAGAAACACAATGACGTCTTAGTGCAAACGATCATCATCATCATAGTCGTAGTCGTCATCATCATCATTATCCTCATCACCATCATCATTGTCTGGTTTGGTCCTATATGTTTTTCTTCTCAATTCATCGCCGCAAAGGCAGCTACCTTGCCTACTTAATTATTAATTAATTGGACTATCTTTCTGAACATCTGGAGGTTCTTTGTTCTTCTTTCTTCGGCCGGCCTCTTCCCTTGATGTACCAATCGACCCACAATTCAATCAAATACAATACGGTCAAAAGCATTTTATTCAAATTTCTGAGAGCAAATATTTCTTGTTACAAGATTCAAGGAAAAAAAAGTAAATAGACAGCGTGCTGCTTTAGGATTCCCTCCTAACCATGAAGTACTTCAAGAGCTGTCGGAGGTAGAACACTGCAGGCCATACCTCGGGAGTCGGGACAAAGAAACCAAAAACCACGAACGGTCGACGTGAAGACTACGTACGCCTACCATTTGTAGACGATCTGTGCCTGCGTTGTGCAATGCAGGGCTTCCTAAGAAGAAAACTCTCCAGCAAGGCAAAATTAACAAGAAGACAAATTAGATCGTCTTAATGTCAACGATGCCACGCCAGAGTATCCTCTCCGGCTACTTACTGAAAAACTATCTATAACCTGCGAGGTTTTCACCTGAATGCCATTCAGGGACACGCATATCAAGGTATGGTGGGCCTTCACATGTGAGTCCCTGAAATATTCGGCCAAGTAGCATTCTCGTAATTACTTCGCAGGCTACAAACGTTGTCTAAAGGCCGATCAGCTTGTTCGTGCTCCTCCAGCGATGAAACTGCGTCGTAGATTGGTCTCGAAGACTTCCTACGCTTACGATTTGTAAACGATCTAGCCTGTGGTGTGTGGATTGTTCCATGTTGCCCTGGCAACCTGCAACAAGGTGTTGGCTCTTCGCGGGAAGAAACGCCTGGTCGCAAATTACCTTCTTTGTAAGACTAAACCTCTCAACTGATCTACCCTCACAAGTTCGAAGTCTGAAAATCAAAGCGCACTTAAAAATTTTCGCTTTGCATTCGTATTGCTTAACATGAAAAGTCAAATTGGTATAGGTAGGATCAGACTCGAATTTGAGAGACTAATCTGACTATCTACCTGTAACCAGAGAGACCATTGAGCCTGTAAGTGGAGGCCAAATGAGGTCCTCTCACTGCAGCTGGATGGTCTTACGTCTCTAGTTTACTAAGTTACGCATTAAAATAATCACTGTCTGGTTGAACCTTGCGAGTGAATGCCTCACTTGCCCAGCGCAATGACTATCAAGTGAAGTGTTATGAATTGAATTTGGCGCAACTAAGCGGGAGACTGCAGTGACGACGTGACGACGACGACGACGAAAAGCGGCGGTGAGTCCATCAACAAAAGGCGCAAAAAACGAGGCCGAATCGTTTCCTAGAAGCCGAGCCGAATCCTAAAAGCCGAACCTATGTTGCTGACCGAACACCTGCAAAGGAAACCAACTTATGAAAAAGGGAAAGGGGAGGCCCTTACCAGCCCAGGGCACCCGCTAACTAATCTAACTACAGTTAAGTCAAGCCGAAAAAGTTGTCCGAAAACTTCAGGCCGAACGTGTGTGGAAAGTATGCGTTGCAAGGTTCATCCAGAGCTCTATATACCCCCCTTGGCCCAACCCACAAACAATGCACCTGACCTGTACCATTTCACGAGGTTGGGTGTGCTGTGCTGATTTGAAGTGGAGCATTCAAGAATGGTAGTCTGTTGGGCTGATCTGATCTGGTGGTCTAGTTTGGCGGTAGTGGTCTGATCTGATGGGCTGATCTTGGTGATCTGATGGGCTGATCTTGGTGGTCTGGTCTGACGATGGTCTGGTGTGGGAGTTGGTGCATGGTCTGATCTGTGGTCGGGATCTGAGACTCATCTGATTGTCTGGTGTGATGGTCTGATCTGGGGCGGATCTTATGGGCTGCTGTTGCTGTCTGGTCTGACGGCTGAAATTAAAATTAAAAAGATGAGAAGCTGAGGAAATAGTAGTGAAAAGGCTCTAAACGCTTTAGGCAGCTATGTAAAGAAGAAACGAAGAAAAAATACAGAAATACTTTATTTTTCAAATTCAGTTGCAATTGAAAATTTCTTATGCCCTGAAAAGGTTTGCAAAGACTTTATCATACTAATTCAGGGCTGTGCTGACGATCTTTTCGAATCTTTTCCATTTGTAGCAAGAATTGCAACCTGCAATGTTCATCACCATGGTAACAATCCAGGCTCGGCCGCAATATATCCGCACGAGAGATCGCGCGTGATGCAGTGACGTCATATGAGGTGGGAATCAAGGTTTGACTGCAAATGGGTTGTTGGTTTTTCTCAGGGCAATAGGCCATTTGGAGCTAGTCATTCACGTCGTACAGAACCGCAGTGTTGGAGAGCAAAAGTCGCACTGGGATAAGACAAACAAAGAAAATTACCATTTAAAATTATGTATGTCTTTTGTTTGTCCTGTCCCAATGCGACTTTAGCTCTCCCGCGTGGCGGTTTTGTACCACATGAATGGCTAGCTGCAAAGGGCCTATTTAGCCGAAATCTGGCCAAACATAACGAAAACTATCTGACTTAGGCGAAAACTGATCACTATTTTACAACTTTATGGCAATTTAAAAGTCATTTTTTATTCCAATCTATTTAATTGTCAATTGTCTAATTATTAATTATGTAACTGTTTAAAATCATTTTAAGCCATAAGTTGCATGTATATCTTGTTTCATCAATTCACTCATTCAAATATAGCTGGTTCGTTATTTACACGACCCTGTTTGAATGTAACGGTAATCTCATCCAACCTAAGACAGAGCAAGACCTCAATAAATGTTATATAATTAAACTAGATTATAGTAGTTGCACACGAGGAAGCGAAAACTCAAGTAGCGAGTTTACCAAAGAGTTCAGTGTTCGAAATTGTCCAACTAAAAACGTTGACAACCAAAAGTACCAAGTCACACATTTTCCTATCCTTAATACTGAATTAAGTTTAAGTGCAAGGTACTTTTCTATATTCTTTCGGGTATAAATGTTTGTCTAAACTCTTGCAAAAAAAAAAACTTAAAAAAACCTTCTGCTAATTAACTTTGAGGCTTTCCGTTATAGCTTTTATTGGTCGATATCATTTAAAGTAGGAACGGTGGCCACATATTTCCGGCGAGGTTAGCAAACTTCACCAAACTCTCGCTGTCATGATGTATACGGGAGAAAGAAAATGACTGAAATTTCTTGTTTTTTTAAGTTGAATTACTGTCTGTGTCACCATCGTGAATTTGGATGAAGAGCAAAATGTGATTTGCTAGCTTACTTTCTTTATCTAAGACTCTACTGAGCTTCGCTTGTATATGAGACTGCCACGTGTCCGACCATGTACGAACTAAACAGGGCTTTCAAAATGACAGACTATAAATAAATTTTGTTGAGTGGGCATTTGGCTTCGTTTCAACTTGCTATTTCTCCTCTGAGAACAAATTTGTTTAAAACAAGAGCATTTGACAACGAAATTACTCAATTTTAAGTTGGACTCGTCGGAACACAAATTTCAACCGTACAGACGATACTGACTTTAACAAGTATAATTTACCTCAGTCGTGCGCGCTGGTTTTAACATCCCAGACTGCTTCGTTCATAGTTAGCTTTCCTTGTTAAGCTGAGAAAGACGGCCAGGTAGTTTAAGCGAGAGCGTCTTGTTTCTCCTTCGTGAGCAATCGTCGCCAGCTCTCACAACTGAAGTTACCAATTTTTGAATGTGGCGCGGAGCAAAGTTTTGATTTGAATAATTTTTTCTGATTGGATTTTCTTACTGCACGTGTCTATGTAGTATGAACAAGGATTGTTTACCACATAAATTACCACATACACTTCTGGGCAAGTCATTTGGGACTTTTCAGGTTAATTAACATTTCAAATAAATTCTTTAAAAGAGTCTTGGGGGAATAAACCATTTTAAAGGCGGAAAAATGGGTTAATTTTTTTGGTCGGAAAGGAAAATCTTGTCAAGTCGTGACATTATGCTCCCGTGTAAACGTTGTAAACAAAACTTACAAATATTTGCTTGGCAAAATAATTGTTAAGACTAACATTTGAATACAGGAGTTTGCGGTCCTTTAATACAGCTCAACGTAAAACTTTAACCAGGGTTATCAAAATCATTATTAATATAAGAAACCTCAGAGGTGAAAGCACTTGATACAACAGAGACAATATTTAAAATAAGCTTACCAGACAAAGTTTTAGCTGTCAACGTGGCGTGTGCTTTCTGTGTGCTTCATATTTTTAGCGCCAATCAATAATAGCGGCGAAGATTTTCCTAATTAGGTACCGTCTGTTTTTTGTTAACCAATCAAAAACAAGCATTTTACGTGCACTTAAAGTTTTGTGAAGAACTGCATGTACCCTTTTTTAACCAGATATAGGCAGAATTTCGAGAAAAATTAACCAGGAAGGCTCTGTCAAACGGTGTCAAGATAAGGTGTTGAGAAAACTCATGACAGCAGCGGCAACGACGCGACTCAGACTGTGTAGGAAAAAAAAAACATTTGGTCAAATCTAGAGCGCTTACCATTTGTATGGAAAACCCGGAAATTCCGGGGAGAATTTAAATGGAACGGTTCATCCCGGTGGAAATTTTCCGGAAAAAAAGTAATGCCTTTCGAGGTATCACCTTTTTCCCGTTTTTACTGAAACGACCGAAATTTGTTGTACCATTTGTTTGGATTACTAGTGCCAGGCTTCATGCCCAGAGAAAGCAAAAACTTTGCCGGTATTTTGTCACCGGTACAACTCAATCCCGTTCCTGTTTTCGGTGCCATAAAAATACCAGTACCATCTGACGGAAATTTTCCACCGAAATTTTCGTGGTAAGCGCTCGAGGTATTACCTTTTTTCCCGTTTTTACGGAAGTGAGCGAAATTTTCTGTACCATTTGTTTGGATTACTAGTTCCAGGCTTCATGTCGAGAGAAGGCGAAAAATTTACCGGTATTTTTTAGATGGTATAACTCAATCCCGTTCCTGTTTCTGGTGCCAAAAAAATACCGGCACCATTTGACCGAAATTTTTGACCCAAATTTCCGTACAAATAGTAAGTAATCCCCCCCGGGGGGGTACTTGGGTTAATTTTTGCTGGGTATGTGCCACTGGCCCCTCACAGCCCCTACCCAATTACCGTCTATTCTGTGCCCAACGATTGACTCCATCTTAGTCACTTTTAATTTTTAATTCAGGCAAATGTGATTATCGCGATCCCAACTTAGTCACTTTCTATTTATGAGTCCTTTAAAATAGGTTATCCTAAAATGAATTAAACCATTTTTTGAAATGAATCAAGAGCACTTTACTTTTCACCTACAGTACAAACATTCTGGTAGGTTGGATAACCGGAAATATCATGATCAAGAACTTTCTCACCCCAAAAATCCGAAAAGGTGTGACCCCATTCATAGCCTGGGTGCCAGAGGGCCGAGGATGTGTCGGCCCTCGGCCAACGCTGGAAATGCCCGTCACATGCGAGAACAACCTCTGGTACCCAGGATACCCCATTCAAATAACTCTATTGAAAATGCGACCCCATGGGGAAATGCCATTTGCTATTGTAACTCCAAAACTGTCCGGTTTGATCTATCCGATTACCAGGAGCTTGTAATCGGACAGGTCAAATCGGACAGTTAAAAACCAATGAAAATGAACTAGCAAATGGCATTAATCAATGAAAGTTAAGTACATAGCACATGATAACCAACCAAAATCAATGAAAATATATTGACCAGGTAAGCTGTCTAGCTTCAACTGTAAAAGAAAAATGGATAAAACTAACTGGTCCAGTGACTTTTATTCATATATTTTTTCTTTGGGCTTTGACAGCTTGTTAAATACAAAAAAACGTATTTTTTCTAAAGGTCATCATGCGGTCGGGCTTCCACATTCCACGTTCATGTTTTTGCTTTGGAAGTTTCTCTTACATTAATAAATATTCCAAGACTGAGATTCTCGCATTTTGTTATTGACACAATTAATTGTTGGTAATAGGCCTTCGTGTCGTACAATTCATGGGTTCTTGCCGGGCTCGTAATTTCAAATCGGCCTTGCGCTACGTATACGTGCTCGGCCGATTTGAAATTACAGGCCCGATTACTTCCTGAATTATATTGTACTTCACTCAGTCCTATTGCCATCACTAATTGTCGAAACAAACTTTAAGGCAACACCCCTACAGTTTGCCAAGAAGGTACGAATCAATTCTTTTTGTGGTTGTTTTAACTCCAAATCTGGAGTTAATTCAGCGAATAAAAATAACTGTGATTGCCAATGGAAATATTACCCTTTGATTAGAGTCATTGTAACTCTACCACAAAGGAAAAGATCTTCTTTTTGGAGTTAAAAATCTCCAAAAGAACATAATTAACTCTTCAGAGATGAAAAATAAAAAGAAGCCTGAGATATCGCATGTTTCCAGGAGATCCTCATCTCAACTGACGAGATTATGATTATGTATGATTTGTATGATATGGGACTATTTGCTTAAAAAGTCAGTTTAAGTAAAACTACAGCATTATTGATGCCTCAGTGCATTCCATGTGTATCCAATATACTGTGTATTTATACTGGAGACAATATTTCGTTTCATTGTTTAGTTTTGTTTGCTTGTACGACGGATAGCTTTTATATGACTCTGAAGTGTCAAGATCTTTGACTCTAAAGATGACTACCGCTCAGGTTGTCGAAACGTCAGTCACTGCCAACAACAACAGTCCTATTCAGGACACCCGGACGATCAAACTCAAGCTATTTTTGAAAGCTCTTATGAACAACATCAATGCAGAAAAGAGATAAAATAATCTTCAAACTCCTTTTCATTTCGCGTTTTGGAGTGCGCTCTTTTCAAAACCACAATGGTAATAACATTAACATGAAATATTGCAATGAAAACTTGCCAGATTTACTGATAGATGATATATATGTTTTATTTTTACCTAAACAGTTAATTAAGTAAAACTTCGACATTATTATTTTCTCTGCCCTGATTCCATGCGTATCCAGGTTTACTGAGAATAGTTATGCTCCGGATAAGATCTGATTTTGATCTTTTCTTTTTGTCGTGTTTGCTTGATTGTTTGTAGGATGGTTATTGGGGTCAGGCTCTTAAGATGTTCACTTATGAGTTATTACTACAGATCCACCACTACGAAAAGAAGAAATAGACAAACTTTAACAATTTTTGTAGGTGACGTATTGTGGGGAATCTAATTGCTGGCCCCAATTCCCTGTGACACTGAAGACTCGCGTTGTAGAAATAAACGTATTTAATGCCTACAAAATCCTAGAATATGTAACAATCAACCGAAAAGATCTCCGCTACTACGTACGTACGTGCTCCAGAAAACCTATCTACTTATCACATGATTCGAAATTCGATGGTTAAATCACTTAGCAACATGAAAAATAAAAGTAGCGACTTCTTAAGCTGTAAAACAACACGTCACGCAGTCAAAACATTTCTTACAATATTTCAGTGCATTCTTCATGAAAACTTACAATAATATAAACATGAGTATTAGCCTGGATAAAATATAACGATGCATTTTGCAAGTTCCGGTTGGGTTCGAAACACAATTAAAAGCGCTTCCAACTTTCGATCGACCAGTCGTAACCGATAGGGGAAGTAATATTACTTTTCATATTTACATTTTACACTGATATACTCAGGCAACAAGGGTCTCTATCTTCACTAGCACCTTTAAAACTCATCTTACAGAGATTATCTTTTTAATTGGAAATATGAAGTTGTTTCCTGTGCTCGTCTTTCTCGTTGTCGCAGACTTGAGTGGTGAGTAACCCTTCTGCTAGTTATATTTCATTCATGTTGAGGCATAAGCAACATATTGAACCATTTTTTCGTTTAATATAAAATGAATCAAGTATCTCTAACAGAAGAGTAAACTACCTTATTATAAGAAATTAACGCTCCATGAAATTAAGGTATTGGAAATTAACGCGACTTAAATTAACGCGAATTTAATGGAAAACGACTTTCGAATAAAGAAAATTAACGCGAAAGAGGAGGTAGAATTTCATAATAAAGGAAATTAACGCGATTAATTACGCGAAATCAAAAGAGAAGATATTGACATCACTTCTGAAAGCGACAACGATGAAGATAAACTCGAAATATTGTAAACCTTCGCCCTAGCTTTTCAGGGCCACCCAACGACCGTTTTCTGGGAAATGATCTGAAATGGCTCGTTATGCATCCTGGAGTGCTTTAAATGCAATATAAAAGAATAATTCGCATCGCTAAAATAATTTGATCTGTTCGGTCGTCCTAGGAGTGGTTTGAACCTCTCGAATTTTTTAGGGCTGTTTTTCGCCTTTCCCGAAAATAACAGCCTACAGTGAAAGCTTTCCGAAAACGTAAGATTACCTGACGAGCTTTTCCCTTAGCCGAAATTTTTAGGGGTCCTTTTAAATTTTTTCCGAAAACTCTTCCTCTTGTGGGAATGTCTTCGAATTTTCTAGGGCAACATAGAATGTATAGAAAATTCTAGGTGTAATAATACGAATAATTGTAATAAAAAAATGAGAAGAACAAAAATAAGAACAAAGAAAAGGCATTTAAGTGATTTTAAAGCCAGTTTCAAACGTCTTGTACCCTGCCGAACTCAATTCGCACGGCACTTACTGAAAAATCTGAAATACGGCATGGCACTGACTGATTAGCCGGTTTTTTTGCTATTCTTAGTTTACGAAAGCTACGAAATTTCTAGGTGCCGAAACCAGAATCAAGAGATTACTACAAAATCCGAAATTCTTAGGTGAACAAACCACACAAATCCCGAAACTCTGAGCCCAACAAACAGTCACCACGAAACATTTTCGAAGTTTTCAGCTGTTCTTGGGCTCTCGAAAATTTTAGCCATTCTAGAGGGCTCCGAACAGATATTTCCCAGAAAACGGTCGTTGGGTGCCCCTGGCTTTTGTGAAAGATGAAAAATAAAGGGTAAATGGAAAGAAAGAAAGCTTGTAGTTAATGTTTTTTAGGTGTCAAGAATGTCTGGACACGTTCCAAAATTGGGGTTAAGATACTGGAAATCAAGAGCGCGGAAATTAACGCTGCACTTAATTAGCATCGTGGAAATTAACGCTCAACAAAATTAACGCGACTTAAATTAACGCGAATTTTAACGATTCGCGTTAATTTCATGGAGCGTTAATTTCCTATAATAAGATAGCTTGAAATGCAATATGTAGCTGATCCGGGCGATTTCAGAAACCTGGCTAAAAACATTCAGATCAGTAACCTTCAAAGTCCACTGTTTATCGCCTGGCTGCATGCAAAGGAACAGTATTTCTTACACTTTGTATATTTTCTACAGAAGCTGCGATTTCGACATTTCCATTTCCTTTTCCTTTTTTTTTCGTACTACGAGTTCTTTGCATATGCTTGTCATTTCGTACGAGAATTAACGTGACCACGCTATGCCGCTAACTAGAAGGCTGAACTCAAAATACATGCTTACAAATTTTGGGAGAGAATATGTAAGATAAGATCACTTCAATCGTGGAACTCAAGTTACTGTCTTGCTAAATATCACGGATGAGAAATAATTTTAGCGCGAAATTTCAGCTTTTATACTACTACATGAAAAATTACCGCAATTTGATTGGCTTAGAGCAGTGGTATTTCAGCTTAATTTGAAATACCTACATGTGAAGATTACAAACAAATAATAGCATGATTTGTTCGTGATATTTGACATAAATACCACTAGTGATATTTCAAAATTGTCTCAAATTTCCCTCGCCTAACGGCTCGTGAAATTACGTATAACAATTTCGAAATATCACTCGTGGTAAATATGCCCAATTTCACTACAAATCATACTATTACCTATACTAATTTATAATTTTACACGTGAAATTACAAAATTGCTATCTCAACGTTCCGTATATGTCTCAGTGCGAAGATGGCGTCAAGGTTTTAAAATGTTATGAATGAATATGTCAGGGCATTAAAAGACTCTTTAGAAAACCTAAACACACGCAAGATCACACCAAGAAGGATTCTAAAAAAAGCGTAATAATTGTCTCCGATGAAATTTAAGCTTATAGGTAAAAGTCTCGGGGGGGGGCTGGTCTCGGGAAATTATTATAATTTGGACTGAATTAGGTTCTTGAAATTGCTCCCTAATTTCACTCGTCACCATTTGATTACTCATACCAATTTTACTTACTCATTTGGATATCTGGGACATGTTTTCGGAGAATGGCGGTGAAAGGATGACCTTATTGCAATTCCAACTCAAGACAGTTAAAGCTTTACCAATTCTTCTAGTGTCTCTAAGTATTGAAAATAGCTTTAAGTCAGTTACTGTTGAATTTGCTAAAACAGGGGCTGTACCAACACAGTGTCTTTCTTGCGGGCCTGGATTTGATGCAGCTAATTGCGTGATCCGTTTTCAAGAAGAAGACCAAACTTGCGCAAACAGTGAAGAATCCCTTGGTACAACTCACTGTGGTACCGCGGCAATAAAATTTGTAGGCTATGGAACTAACGTCACCTGGACTGGCATATTCCGAGGATGTTTTGATTGCTCCGGTAAGTTTTGCCTGATAGTACTCCTAATGTAACAAATGAACATTAACTGCAAAGGACCGCAAATTAACGCGAATACGCCGCAGAATGTAGGATCGATAAAAGAAGACCTGATCAGAAAAAAATATTAATGCCAAGAGGCCAAACTGAAATCTGCAATACTCCTAATACCTTTCAAAATTTGGTTGTTGCTCAGAATTTGGTTGTTACCAGCTACGACTGAACGGGCCGCCGGAAATGGTACCAATCGTTTACAAACGGCTCTGTGAACGCTGAAACCTATATAGGTAAAAACAGTTGTCAGTCTGAACTATTTACAGGGGCGGATCCAGGATTTTTTTAGGAGGGGTGCACTCGTCTCTTGCTCTACTTCAACACCAATAAACCCCATAGTTTTTTTTTTTAGCAGAATACCAGTTGTATTAGAAAACCGCAGATCATCTCAGGGAGGCGGGGGGTGAGCACCCCCTGCACCCTCCTCCTAGATCCGCCCCTGATTTAGATCTTGCCTCTGCTACCTGAGTGCCTCACACCACTTTTGCGCCATTTTTCAACACTCCCTTAACATCGTCTGATCAGTCCTATAACGCCTTTGTCAGTTGACGATTGACAAAATAAGGAATTGACGTTACAAGTTACGAAAACCGCGAGTTGATAACCTGAACCTGCATGCTAAAAACAGCCTAATTCTTAGCTTTTTTAGCACTTTTTTTTTTTTGCTTACAGGAGAGAGCGCGCGGTGGACTGGATCCATTTTTATGGTTGTTTTTACCTCTATACTCCTATTTTTTCAAAGGCAAAATTTCTCAAAATCCTGGGTTTTAAAAAATCGGAAATATGTCAACGGAAACATAACGAAAACAAGAAAGAACAGAAATGTAACAACTGAAATGGGAACATGATGGAAACGTTCCCGTACATAGAAAAGTAGCTAGATAGCCATGTTTCCGCAGGACGGAAACGTGACGGATATAAGCAACTCTATGTTTCCGTCGAGTTTACAAAATACGGAAACAAGTCATTTCGTCTTATATATGTTGCAATTTCTATATCATACAATCAACTATTCACCAAGTTTAAAGAGGCTATGTCACGCTAGTTGCTGCCTTCTTCAAAAGCTGCAATTTTTTCCGCATGAATTGAATTGAATTCCAAGAATAATGGTCCAGACCAGGCTTGTTCCCAGTCGTCCTCGGTGATTTCGGATGTGACGTCACCTGTTCCGAGCTTCGTCTGGTAACTCGGATAGCGCGAACTGACCTGTGTACGAGGCTGGGTCCAGACTATATTTAGAGATTGAATCAAAACTGTTGCCCGCCTTCTGTTGCAACAGATGGTAAGGATGGAAATGGATTGATACTCAAAAAAGATGGGCCAACTTCTTCAAGTTTTAATGCCATGCTTGCAAAAATCACAAAAAAGTACTATGGTTAGTGCTCCCTCATGAAATGTGTTTCATATCTTCTTCATAACTCGATCTACAGGGGAATTTTGTGAACGGGTTATAAAAAGGCACAAAGTAATGACTTCAGCCCAGAATTGACCTAGAACTGCAGCAATATCCTCGTGACATAGTCCCTTTAAAGAAACATTCAATGAAGCACCTCCAGGACCGCTTTAACTTTTTAGAAAATTACAGTGGTGTTTCTAAATCAGTTCCCATTGAGTTGGATTTCTTAACTCTGTGAAAAGTTAACTCAGCTGGCCACAGTGGAAAGCTGCTTATATTATTCATTATTTCTATTTAAGAAGTAAGTTCTATTGATTTATCATTGGTCTATTTGTTCTAAACCAAAACTTCTCCCCGTTACAGATAAGACGGCGGCGTGTTTTGCCATTGGAGGCTTTTTAAGACCACGAGGTCTCACCGTGCTGCAATGTGAGATTGAATGCTGCTCCTCAAGCAAATGCAACACTCAATTCCCGTCTTTGTCGCTAAATGCAGTAACTGTGTTTTCCCCTAACGGTAATAAACTTTTTATTTTTAAATGTTCCCTATAGAATTGACGATGTGCTCGAAACTGGACTGAAGGTCATTATTAATAATGGCTTCATCAGCCGGATTCTACTACATATATCTTTGTGGATTATAACTATTAATGCCGAGTCTCCAACAAAAAGTAGTAGCTGATGAGGGCTTCAGAATTAACCTTGTGCGGTGTCAGTGAATTTCTTTATTCATGGAATAAGAAATGAGCAAATGGTAGTAAAATAATTCCATTCGCCATTTGCACTGATCTCCTATAACAAACCTAGTTTGCCCCCCATACTTTTGAATGACTTTGGTTGTTTATTTCTTCTGGGTATTACAGTCATCCCAAGAGAAATTGAGGACAATGCTTATGAATTTTTTTGGGGGGAGTGGGGGCGGAG
Organism: Porites lobata; assembly: GCA_942486035.1. NCBI lineage: Eukaryota > Metazoa > Cnidaria > Anthozoa > Scleractinia > Poritidae > Porites > Porites lobata. The sequence goes on from CALNXK010000128.1 coordinate 42,390, forward strand.
AGGGGGGAGAAGGGGGGAAAGGCAATCAAGGTGTATTATGGGAGATTGGCAAATGGCACATTTTAGCACTTTTTTGTCCCTTTAAGGACCTAGGGATCTTAGACCAACTCATTCTGTTAGTTCTATTGTTAAACCGTCGCCCTGCTAGCGGATCCTTTCTTTCACTTGTTCAGTTTTGGCGTACTCGAGAAAGACTTTGTTTGAATCGAGTAAGACCTTTGTTGGGAATATGCTGCATGCGCTGCTTGTTGCTGGAATACATTTTCGACCCCAGGCCTGATAGCCGTGCGCCTGGTACAGCGGACCCAGTTATGACCTTTGGTTATCAATAAAAGGATGCTCGCAATTGAAAAAAACAGTTTGACTAGATAAAACAAGATTGACCAGTTTAGAAGTTTTGGCTGCGACGACTTCAAAGACTTGACGCGATTCAGGTATGCCCAGGCAGGTTGGCGCAGAGTGTAACACACAAATACTCCAAAAGTTAAGTCACTCTTTGCAAGAAAAAATTCAATGAATTCTCTTTAAATCAGTTCCTTAACGCGTTGCAAAGAAACGAAAATATCTCTTCCAAAACCTGACCGCAGCCTATTCTACGAACCTCTTCTTCTAGACATGTAAAAATTCAGCCTTGAGAGACACCAACTCACCTCTTTCACTTGTATCTTTTTTTTTCTATTGTAAGTCATGTGATGTTCTTACGGGAATTTCTTTTTTGTCTTTATGCGTAGAAATTAAAACAGGCCAGGAATGCTACACAGCCGTTTTTAGTGTCGTCACGCAACGCTCCTCCCCAGTTCCTCCCCGGGGAGGAGCGTTCGCGTGACGACACTAAAAACGGCTGTGTAGCAGACTAGGAAAACAACAACAACAACAAAATAGTTTCATAGAAAATCAGTATTTTTTAGAGTAACGTGGCATGACCTTTATGGGGACAACGGAAAACGCAAGCTAAAATGGTCTATTTGGATCGTGCGTTAAAAAGAATAATGTTACGCATTGACAATGTACAATGGAGGTTCACAATGCTGACTTTTTACAATCTTTGGGCAAGAATTTCTTACCGTGGGATCAGATAGACTATGAAGGTTCAGAGAATGGTTAAAAATAATAGCATTACTGGAGTGAATTAGTCCTTTCAATTGTTTCAGGGTTGTTAGTACATTCAAAATTCGACTCAAACAGCAAAAATGCCTCAACCAGGCCGCTCATGGTGCTCATAGATATTGATTACTTGGCATGTGACGAAATAAAAAAAAATGACTAACTAACTAAATCAATCAATCAATCAATCAATAAATCTACAATACTGACCATGTGATAAGGCAAGATCTTTAATATATGATTCCTTTTCTCTGTGACAGTTTCCGGTGGTACAAAACAATGTCAGGGTTGTCTCGGAGGTAGCCCCTATCAGTGCAGTTATCTTAAAAGACCCCAGATATGTGCAACAGATTTTAATTCGTTAGGAACAACTCACTGTGGGTCAGCTATAATTAAATATCGCGAGCAGCGTAGTGGCAGGATATCTCAAAGCGTCTTACGAGGATGCATTAACTGTGCAGGTTGGTGGAATTTTTTTTTAAAATCAATTTCATCAGAATATTTGACACGCCATAGATTTAAGAAAAAGGCCCTAAGAATACATCTTTACTTATCTCAGCAAAAACCCTAGGCGGAAAAGCACAACCTCTTAGCTAAAAATTAAATATTAATTAATGCTTTTTAAAATTATCCCTTTTGTAACTTTAATTAACAGACCCGACCTTAACTAATTTAAAACACAGTTCAGGTTAGTCTCCAGAGAAAGTAAGGAAGTGGGAATGGGGGTGTGGGGGCGTGGGTGTGTGAATTTTCTTTTGCTTCTCAGAGTTAAATTGTTAATGTAGGGTCTCATTTAGCCGGGTGGCATACTTGTCGCATACTTGGTCAATCGTAGTGCCTAGGGCGGTTGTTAGGCATGCAATAAGTAATTTCTGGGTTGCCCCAAGCCTCTGTCTCAAAGCGAGGCTAAGTGTGACTCCATTGATATGAAAATGATTTCTTATTCTCATGCAAAAAACTCATTTTCACAAGAAAGGTTTTACACTTAGCCTCGTTTCGAAACCCGGAGTTTTTGGAACTAGAAAATGACTTATTAAGTAAGCTTTCCGGCAACTGCATGTATTAATTTAATTCCGTGATGATTCTTACAGATAAAAAAATAGCTTGTGCAGCAATTCGCGGCGGTATTAAAACACAGTTGGGAACTTTGCTGGAATGTGAAATTGAGTGTTGCACTGGTGACAATTGCAATGAAGGTAATAATATGAAAATAAATTCATTTGTTATATACCCCACTTGCACATCTGCCACAACGCACCTTTTTTGTTCCCTCAATGGTTACTTCGAGGTCAAATGAACAATGAACCTGCTTCCCTCCAAAATCTCTGAGTGGGCAATGTTGCAAAACTGCTGTAAATGCACTGAATAAACTACTAAAACAAAACTTGTTTTCGACTTTTTCACGGCCATAAAGACATTTGGGCTTTTTACGGACTGAAATGACAGATTGTCCTACCCTTTCATATTTCTGAAGCCTGAAAAAGGTACTTGTTTCGAGCGAGGCCTCCCCGTATAGGCCATTATAGGTAGTATCTCTCTCTAGGGATGAAGTCAGTGGTGATCGGACATGAAAAGGTTGTTGAATCTATACTCAGACGTGTAAAGGGGTATATATGGGGTCAGGTATGCCGCAAATAATTCAGAGACTGGCACCCCATCCAAAAGAGAGTAGTGACAAGTTTTTATTCTAGGAGTGACTGAACGGTCTAATTTAATGCGAAGTCACCTTTGTTTCTAAAGTCCCTCTCAACGATTTTCTGATAATTATAAAAAGTCAAACTCGTTAAAAATTCATGATAAGGCGCGCCAGGAGTCTGCACCGAGAAGAAAGTTCGATCATAAAAAGTTCCCAGATTTTGAAGCGATGGCTTTAACTTAACTTAAGTTATTAATCAGTCTAAGTTGAAATTATTTTTTCAACTTGCTTCTGTGTGTCGGAAGTCTAGTATATCAGATGAAACACTCCTTCTAGAGTTTAATATAAACCTTACCTGATTGTTTTACACAGATACGATAGATACTGGTCCAGGACAGTGTATCAAGTGTGCTAATAGCCAGTTTGGTCCATTGAGAACATGTGGCTCTTCAGTGCAATGGAACCAAATCTGTTTAATTGATCCCAGTTCATTAGGTGCATCTCATTGTGGTTCGGCGGCAATAAAATACCTTGACTTTTCCGATGAGACCATCAAGACCGATGTAATTCGTGGATGTTTTAACTGCTCGGGTAGATAACATTTATTGTATTGCTTTAACAGTGACTTCTAACTTTTAATATTTTATATTTTATTTGCCACCAGGGAGGTCAGTAAGACAAGAAACTGTAGGTCTTGAATAAATTGTGCTTTAATATTTTTTTTTCCCGTATATATGTATCACTGATGAATGGCACGCTTGGTTTTGTTTATTTCTAGTTTTTACCTCAGTGGCACGTAACAATGTACCAAACGAAAAAGACGAAAAACCCGAATTCATTTGCTGACTAACTGATTAATTAAGGAGGGCGTCATTGGCCTTGGCGGATAACACCCTCCCGGTTTTGAAACATTTTGCATATCATACTCACCCTCATTGAACAGTTGTTAAATATATTGAATAATAGAGAGCCAAAACGACTGCTTAGAACACCAAGATCACAGAGTATGTATATGTACACTCAATTTCAGTTACCTTTGATCCGGCTGTATTCTTTGATTTTATAGGCACTACGATGTTCACGGTCTGAACCCTCTTTTCTTCATTTTAGATAAAAAAGCAGCTTGCCTTACTCTTGGTGGTTACCTAAAAACTTTCCGTGTAACATTGCTTGAGTGCGAGATTGAGTGTTGTGATAGCAGTAACTGTAACACGCAGAAGTTAAGTTTGACACAGGACGCAGTGAGAGTGTTCCCACCAGGTAACAAATATTAATTTATGATAATTCAGTCTTACCTGCGTGCAATAAAATACCATACTAACTGTTTCAAAAGGTGCAGGGGAACTTAAAAAACCGAGGTACAGTCGATTGTCTTCAACTTGATATAAAAAAAGTTTAACTGCGAGTGAACGGTCCTGCTCATTGTCATACTATTTCCTAGGTTTCGCAAAAGTGAAGGATCAAGGGGCAAGTACAATGTTCTGTTCTTTATTCCCGAAAGTTTCATCTGCTGCTATTTTCATGAAAAACGTCTTTTTTTTTCTTTTCGATATAAAATTTTTCCACACTTTTCCTCCTCCTAGAAGGCGCGGAACAGTTATCATTGATTATTCCATAACGCTTATTGACTTTTGTGATATCCGGGATTCTCGATCGACTCACCTTTCTGTAGAAGTTCCCCGAAGGGGCCCATTTCTCGAAAGTCTCGACAATTGACAGGCCTTGAAAGCTGTTGTTGTTCACATTCATGATCGAAGTTTCCACAGTTTTGCAGATGATGATGATGATGATGATAACAATAATAATCTCTGTTCAATCGATAAAATACACATAGAAAGTTACAAACGTCAAAACAGTTAAAGTTAAATTAAAAATTGCAATTGAAGTAGAATAATACGGCTAAGTTATAATTAAAGCATAGCCTATTTACAAAGCAGTTCTTAAAGCGCTCAGTGTTAACTAAAGGTAGCTGAGATATGTTTCTTCGAAGCCTTTGAGAAGAGTCCTTTACAGTCGCTAAAATAGAACATAGCGGATGGTGTTCGTCCTTGCTAGTTTTATCATAAGGCTTTCTGTCAGATTGATCATAAATACTTAGTTTATCCGCAATGTAGCGTCTTTTGTGACATCTCTTTAGAAAGCAATCCATAAAAACAAGGTCAGCCTTGCTAACACCATAAATCGAGAGTCGATTTAAATAGAAGGTCAACATCTTTCTGTCCATAGCCCTCTTTCTTGATAAAACTCTGCCATGATCCCCAAAACAAAATAAACTGGTTTGTTAGATAGGACCTGCACTTTTTACTGGCTTCAGATTTTTGCCATCCCGGAATTTTTTTTCTCTAAACTATTGAAGAGGCTTAGACTTTCACGAACATTTCATCAAGCGGAAATTTCAAGAGACATAGAAATTTGATGAAGGAAAAGGGAAATGTCTTGTAAGAGCCACTGAGAGGGATATGTCATTTTGGAGTATGGAGATGAATGCTAACCACATTTCATTTCGCTTCATGGCACGCTACGCGACGGGACCTGGGAACTGATAACAAACTGCGAAACAAAAGAGATCTCAGGACAGAAGTAAGGGGTTTTCCTGTGCCCCTATCTAATAATAGATAGGTCACAGAAAGACTCTTTGTGCCGTATATGCCCACAAAAAGATGAGACAGTAGGACTATTTATACGAGGAACAATAAGACGCATCTTTCATTAGATACGTCCTAATAAGACGCAAACTATCTCGCATAAACGGCACCTTAAGACGCGACTTAGCTAAGACGCGTCTTAACGAAGAACACCGTGTTAGGAGCTGTTCTTAGATAAGACACGTCTTAGCTAAATTTCAATCGAAATGTGCCGCTTATACGGGATAATTTGCCTCTTATTTAGGACACTTCTTGTATGAGACGTGTGTTATTTTTCCTCGTTTTATATAAACGGCCCTAATAAGTCACTTTTATCCGAGTGCCCATGCAAAGTTGGCACAGAAAAAATATAAACAGAGACGCGCTAGGGCCTTACATTGGGCCAAACATTATGTATTTGAAAGGAGGTAGCCTGCGTACCAGGCGCTTGGAAGTAGTGGGCACAAGAAAAAACGGGCGCACGAGAAGGAGACACGCGAGGGGAGAGGGCTGCCAGGTAATTAGGTTGGGGACGGGAAACGATTTTCGTCGGCCTTCCGGGCAGGCGCTCCCTCACCCCTCGCGTGTCTCCCTTGCGCGAGCCCGTTCTCTCTTTCGCCCATTACTTTTAAAAGGAGTGACAAGTGGCAAAAAGAATGTTGAGGATAATGAGAATTTTAAATTACTTTGGGATTTCTCGATACAAATTGACAAGAAACTGGATCACAACCGCCCTGACATCGTGCTTGTAGACAAACAGAACAAGAATTTCCTCATGTATCATAAATACTGTATGCCCTAGCGACAGAAGGGTGGACATCAAACATGAAGAAAAGATCGACAAGTATGTTGATCTAGCTGTTGAGATTAAAGAGTTGGGGAAGATGAAGAGTGCAAAAGTTGTCCCCGTTGTTATTGGAGAACTGGGTACTATTCCGAAGAGACTGAAGGTCTACCTGAGAAACATAAATGTTGGAATAGACTTGGTGCACTTCAAAGAACAGTCTTGCTGGGATCAACAAGGATCCTCGGAAGAGTCCTTAAAGCTTGAGGCAGCTTTTTGCGACCTGATATATATATATATATATATATATATATATATGATGGTACTGAAATTTCCGGCATTGACATACCTGCCGTGAAGCATGTACCATAATAATAAAAATAATAATAGTTGTTGGTAATAATAATAATAATAGCGGAGCTCCACCCGCGCGCGAAGCGCGCGTGTGGACGGAGCTCCATAGCTAAGGAAATGTGGTAATCTACCCATCCGAGAAAATTTGGTAATCACGTGACCGTACGCCCGACCGTCCGTCCGCACCACAGGAAAAACCAATGTTTTCTCTCACACTTTCTAGCTAGTTTGGGAGCCCAGTAGAAAACTAATTGCACGTCAATGTTGTGATCAATTGACAGCTGTCAAAACAGGATATCCGCTGACCAGTGTCACCTGACCGTACCGCGGGCTCAAGTGTCGACCCATCGAGGTCGAGTATTTTTTGAAGTTATCCGCTGACAAATTACCAGTTTCAAATGATCGCAGGCTCAAGTCTATTTTTCCAATGATTCATATGAAATATGTTGTGTTTATGTCACTATGTCCCCGCACTGTCAAAATTTTGATTTCAAACTGACCTCGGACGCGAAAATTCAGCCACTTTTTTAAAAATAAAGGCGGGGAAGATCTTTTCTTACCATGGTCACGCGTTGGTCACGCTCTACGTCCAATTTTTGTACTCTGATTGGCCAAAATTTGACAGGTGAGTTCATGCGGAAAATTTATGCAGCATCTTGAAAGTTGTTTACTTTGACAGGTAAAGCTGACAGAGTTTTGTGTCAACTTGTGATGTTTTTAACTGTCTTTTTCCACTGGATGTACAAAATGAAATACAGCTGCTATCAAGAGTCTTCTGTTATCCATGGCTGGTTTGTTTATTGGGTTTTTGGTTGAGAAATGCGTCGCTTGTCAAAATTGGGTAATCCGATTTCGGATGGCATTGTTTTCGTCTTTCCGGCCTTGCTCAATGCGTAAGAGGGTTTAAAAGTCTCAAGCAACTATGGCCTTCCTTGATATCTTTCAGGAACTGAATCTCGAATGGTAAGCCTGAGTAATTATTGTATTTGATGTTTGTTTTTTTTATTATATCGAGCACAGTTTAAGTTTTTTCACGTTTGTTGAAGTCAATGATCTGATCGAGAGCTCACAGTTTACAGAGGACAACATTCCTTTCCCACGCTTAGGCAAGTTTTTGTACTTTCCACGTTTGTTAAGATTTGAAACTTTTAAGAAATGATCTAATAAATGTTAGTCTCAGGTTTGATAGTATTTTAGAATTCTCTGTACAGAACTTTAAAGGGTCACGTTCTGGGTCACGTTTTTTCGCTATTCGAGCTTATTTTTTAGCCTGTCAACACTTTAATTGGTCACTTACCACGCGAATGTAACAAAAAAACGTTGAGCAGGCGTTTGTGGGGAGGGAAGAAATACGAGCTCCCCTAAAACGCCTGCGTGGGAGGCTAGTTTGACAGAATAGAAAAAAACGTTCCGAAGAATATTTAGTTATAAATTTGGCTGTAGAAAGAAAACTTTGAGTGATTTTCTTGCTTCGAGGAGTTCATCTTTGAAAAACAAAACAAACACCGGGAGGCCGGCTGAAAGTAAAACAAAATAAACTTAAGCTTAAGCTTTAAGCTTAAAGACTCAGGATTTTTAGAAACACTTTAATACTTGTCTTGGTGAATGAAAATTGTTGTCTCTGTAAATATTTTACCGAATTATATCTCTGTTGTTGATTGTTAGTAGTCTCTCTTGCAATTTTAATCGCTTGTCCGTGGTGTTTGTTTTCATCGTTCATGAACATCGCTTGCAGGAGTACTTAGAAATGTCGCGCTTATCAAACGCTTTATAAGATTACACATCGTTATGACTGGAACCATTAAATAACAAAAAGTAATGATAATAAATTCGTTATTATGTTGAAGCGTATCTCCATTAAAGTTCATTCAAACACTCGACCACACTGACAGCTCGCACTAAAAATGAGAACCGGCTGGCCGTATGGGTGATTTTGGAAATTTTTTGAACGGTTTCGCTAAAAGCCCACGATTGATCGTCCTGGACATTGAAAAATTGTGAAATGCCGTATTCTGTCCGAGGTCTGTATGATAAAAAGTACTGTTTCACCTCAGATGTGATGTATAAAAAGTATAAAAGGTTGGTTTACACACCCTCAGATTTTTTGGCAAGGATTTGTAAAGTAAACCTGTCGAACGCATAAAAATGCGGCCTGATTTGTTTTCCAAGAATTTGTTTTCGAGGCCTAATCTATTGTGATCAAGAGCAATTATGGCTCTTGAATGTGGTAGAAGATGTTTGCTATTTTTTGGGTGTACATATATTTAAGCTATCAACTCGATGTAAGATGTTTCACTCTAAAATAACTTATCCTTTCCCTCAAAAGTCACATGAATGTGCCCTTAAGTTAACTGATTTGTGGATTACAAGTTTATTGTTTAATTTAAAATATAAATTTATTAATGGGAGCTTCGCTTTTAGCCCTGGCTAAATCTATATATTAATAATAATATTAACGACAACAACAATAGTGTATCTACATAACCCTTTCTTACAATGTTCTCATAACAGAAGCCTCTGTTCCATCACGATGCCAACAATGTTTCGAAGATAATGAAACAGAGTGCATCCAGAGACAACAGCTTCAAGATTGTGGTCCGGACTCACTCGGAACAACTCATTGCGGTTTCGCAAAGATAAAGTTTTGGTCCAGTTTTAGTATTCGTAATGCGGTCTACAAAGGATGCATCAATTGCGCAGGTAACACATAAGAGGCACGTACAATTTACTATTTTAGCATTGCCTATAGTAGACCTTATTCATTACGGTTTTGGAAGCCATCTTGCCGGGTAGGTAACCGCTTGTTAAATTACAGCATTTGTATGAGAATCTAATGTCGAACAATTCAGTCCTTTAAACGGCTGTTCTGAAGAAAAAAGAAATTTTGTCTGTTGTTTCCGTGACCCGCGCGGTCTACTTCCACGTGAACGTAACATGTTTTGCCGCCAAACATTTGAAGCTTGACAGCTGTTTCAGCAAATTGTCTTGTAAAAACTGATTTCTTTGTTTCAGATAAAAAGGCAGCCTGTGCAGTTTTAAGTGGCTATGTTAAATTTCGTCGAGGAGGTGCAATCATCTTGGCATGTAACATTCAGTGTAATGAACCAGGTAAAAGCGATAGCTTATATTTGAAGGGACACCTCTATTCAGTGGAAAGGCACACTTTTTCTGGGTCCCAAAACCCAAAACTCCTTTCAGGGGACACCTTTAGTGAATGACCGCAAAAAGGGTTAAAATGACTAGAGCTTTTAAAACATGTACTATCTCACTAAAATCTGATTGATGTACTAATCTTGCGGGGAATCAACACACAACATCGCAGAGATTATAAATCATGACTTTTTAAAAGAATTTTCTACCTGCTTGAAATAGTTACTGCAGCAGATTCCGAGGCAGAATAAAAGAAAAATAGGTTAAATCAAGAACTAAAAAGCCTACTAAAAAAGGCCGCTCGTCTAAGGTTTTGATAAGCACACACTGAGGTCGGAAAGCCGAACGTTAAGGAAAAAATATTCTTATCAAAAGCGCCGAAGCGAGTTTACAAGGACACTAGGCGGCCCCGAGAAATTGGTTGAAATGAAACAATCCAAAAAGAGAGTACCGCCAAGGTAGAACTCGAGAAGGAAAGAATTACAAGTATACTTGCCCAAAAAAGGAAATGGCACACTTCAAAATCACTGAAGTTGACTCGACGAAGAGGAGTTAAAAGGAGAAATGATACTAGTGATGTCCACCTTTTAAAGTAGACAATATGATATACACAGCTGTATACACTTCACGTGTCTAAGTTCTGAGAGCCGTAAAATCCCGCCTCTTGATCACTGCATGATAAGTAGAATAGATAAACTTGGCATTGTATAAATACCAATTATTCGTAATTCATAATTGTTGCTTTTATTTTTTGGTTAATTAGAAACAACCCCCAGCCCAAACTCCATCAAGGGGACACCTCCATTCAAGGGACACTGGCCTTGGTCACGAGGGTGTCCCCTGCATAGAGGTTCCACTGTAACTGTTCATCGGCAGGATGTCTGAAATGCGCGTAATTCATTCCACAATTGATAGGTTGCTGCTCCGTTGAGCCCTATAACAAATGCTAGTCTGAATAGCAGGTGCCGGTTTGTTTTGATCTCGAGAATGCGCTAGGGGTGAAAAAGAGGAGACCTTCCTCCCCTTCGCGTGTCTGCATCGTGCGACGCAGGCTAACCAAATGCGGGAGCCACTCACAACGTGAGCATCGTGTTCAACATATAAGCCTCCTCCTGAGATATTCGTGTTCATTGCTTATCGAAGGGGCGTGGAGAAAGGTAAAAGTAACTCGGGTCCTTATTTTCCGTCGGTAATTTGCAAAAGTACTTAAGCTGACAAGCCTGAGGTCAACGGAGCGCTCATTTTGACCCCATCCCTTCAACAGTGCTCCGTTTTACTTAAAGCTGCAAGAGAAGGAAAGAAGTCGAAACAAAGATTTGAGGTCACACCTGATAATCGAACTGAGAAGCACAGAAGGCCGCGCTCTAACCGATTGTATCAATCCCTGCTCCTAGTATAGGTTTGAAGGTAGTTAGAAAGGGATGATTATTACTGTGTTTGTTTTCCCGTAGTGACGAGTAAGTGGTACAACCAAAATCTTATTCTAAGCTATGTCGATGCCATGAGTTACTCATCCGTTATTCTTTATTTTCAGGGGAGAGTGAAAAAACCTCAGGGATTAGTGGAGGACACCATATCTTGTCAACAGCATTACTTGTTTCATCCATAACTCTTTCTATATTGCCTAATGACTAATACGCTAACAGCACAATTTTAAGCACAAACAAGACAATGGGTCTTAATATAAGTAGTATAACGTTAATTTGCCAACAATATAGAACTTCTCTTAGCTTGCTTTTACTTAAAATAAGGTTAGTCCAGTTAGTATCGCATTGCGCATTCTTACTGCGCATAACTTTACGCGTGATTAGCTCGCGCATATTAAAACACGGCGGATTTTTGCCTTAAGGCTGGAGCTCCCCAAAGAGGTGAATAAAATCTTCATTTTTTTCCTAAACGAGTATGGTGACCTATCAGTCTTTTTTTTTTACTTTTTTTAAAATGAGCAGTAACTTTCTTTCCCTGGAATAAATATGGATCAGTATAGAAAAAGAAACAGTCTTCGGAAGCCCGTTAAGCATGTACTCGTAAATATTATCGTATTGCCAATATGTTTATATGGCTGGGTATTTTAGCAGTTATTGGGTTAGATATGTTGTGGTTCAATTTTATCCTTGATTTAAATTTTGTTTCCCTTTGTTTTTGGATATGGTAACTTGGTATGATATTGAGATTAAAACAGAGGGAAATAAAATTTAAACCAAGGATACTGGAACCACAACATATATAAGTTGCTTCTGCACCTATAGACGAGTATGGGGACCCCCAAATTTTATTTCAAAATTTAAGCCTCTCAATGCAGGTTCTATTTCAGGAAAATAAGGTTAAGCTAAGTGCAAACGGACGCAACAACTCCCAACATTTTTTGCCCAACAATGTTGGGAGCTGTTGCGTCCGTTTGCTCGTAGCGCTAGTCAACGTTTGACCGGTTTCAAACTTTGCGAAACACCTCCCAACGTCACGCAACAACATGCAACAGGTTGTGCAAACGGACGCAACATGTAACATCCAATAATGTTGCGTCCGTTTGCACGGGGCTTTTAATTAAAAAAACGTTGTTACGCAAACTCAGCTGTGTCATCCTGTTCTGTTTCGAGGGGTTATGCTTTGTGTTTCAGTACAAAGATTTGGTTTTGTCATGATCAGTGACTTGATATTAAGGCAGATTGGCCATCGTAGGGAAATAGAGAAGCTAAAGTTGACAACTACCGCCTGGTTAGCTCAGTTGGGAGAGCGTCGGGCTGCCGGCGGGAGGTCGCGGTTCAAACCCCGGCCGGACCGACAATCAGGGTCTTTACAATAACTGAGGAGAAGATTGGCGTTAGGAAAATGCGCTATAGAAATAAATTATTTATTTATTTATTATTTATATATGCTCCCTTTGCAATGACATCTGCAAACAGTCAGACTCTCTCACGGTCCTCTCGGAAAAGGACGAAAAACCGTAGGTCCCGTCTCA